>CM069442.1:68752961-69266934 GCA_035610835.1 Ophiura sarsii | reverse complement strand
TTTCTAAAGAGACAAGGGTTAATTTGTGCCGTGCTCACTGGTGCCAATCTTTGTGTAAACAATTCATGGTTCTCAAGCATGAACGGTTTGATTATTGATCATTAATACCTATTGACTGTTTAGCACAGATAAGTCATTTTGGCACATTTGATTTGTGACTTTGCCTCATTCTCATGGCCAAGTTCAGCAACTGTAATCATTGCAAATATGGTATAATAGGAACACTTCAGCTTTTCATTGATATATAACAAACAAAGAGGGTATTAAATAATAAAAACATACTTGATTAAAAAAGTTTCCTAACTTTTTGTAAGCAGTTTATAATAAACTATGGTCGAAAATGGTTAAGTGTGTGTTCTTGCACACAATACTTCAAATTATTGGTCTCATGATTATAATTTGAAATTTTTCAACAAGTATTTCAAACATACCAACTTATTTAGACTTGTTTTTATAATGGCCGTGTAGCTTTTATGATTATATCGATTTTGTTCCAGATCATTCTTATCACAACACCTGTATTACTTTCGCTTGAAATATACAAGAGACAAAGTAAAAAATGTGAAACGAACACTTTACATTTACCTAAACTAAGGCAAGTTTTATTAATAAGAATTGTTTGTGGCACAAGAAATCTTTCATAATGATTTTTTTCTTAAAGATTGTTTTTCTTCAACAATATTAAAGTATAAAGGTATGTCTTTAATGATGACGAAAATGCTCTCATCTGTGGTTTACATCATATTGAGCAATTATGAGGTATCTTTTTTGTAGCATACTATGTGATTGATGGACTTAGTATGTATGTTATCATGCGGTATCATATAAAAATATTTTTAATAGACAATCCTGTTCAAGTTGTAGATGTCTTTTTCACTTCCCCCCTGTTTTGAGCAATGCTCTTCAAAACTGCTTGATTGGAGTTGGGAGTTATAATTTGTTTCCATTTACTTACTAATCAATGTGAAACCGAATATCTCGAGTGTGACAAAATCATTAAAGGCATAGTAATAGATATTTTCAAAATCCATTTTTTCCTTCCAAAATTGGAATACCAAATTAGACGCAACATTTTAATTCATATTAAGAACATAATAGCAATCACCTCGTGCAAAAACAAGTACGAAATTTGATTATTATTATAAAAAATGCATACATTTGTGTCTTCAGACATTTTATTTCTTCTTATACTATAGCAAAATAAATTTTATTTTGAAACCTTTTTTGAGGTAATTCTTTTTGTTTAAAACTACACCACACTAGCATGGTCTTTAAAAACAAGTCCAACCTTGCAAAATAATTAACATTGAACTAAATAGAGGGTCATCTCAGGAATTGAGGACACCCTTTGTCACCAAATCTAAATACAAAACCCCATGCAAATAAAAATTGCCACTCAGTGGACTCTTGAAACTGAGGGCGCCCCGTCATGTTCATCAAATCTTTACTATGCCTTTAAATACAAATACCTATATATATAAATTCATATATAGCAACAAAAAAGCAAACAGATTTAAGACTGATGAAAATGTCCATTTTTGTTTGCGACATTTTGGTACAATGTCGCACCGCCACCGTAATCATTTGTAGCCACTGCCACACGTCTTAGTCGGCATATTCACCGTTTTGCTGGGCTCCATTTGGCGCCTGGCCATCACCATCAGCTGCTACCTGTCTTGATCTGTAGCTTCGTCTGTATCGTCGGAATCGACGTTGACCGCCGCCGCCGCCACCACCTCCTCCGCCACCACCTCGTCTTCCTGCAATGAATAAACAGAATTTATATTAAATGGCTTATTTCAATAAATGTATCATGAGCTCTTTGCCAACAGGATGCTTCAAACCTTTTTCTTTACTACCGATATACACACACATACCCACATGTAAAAACTAATTGATAATATCAAGAAATTGGTCCAAACCAGCAACATTTTTCCATACCGTCAGCCTGCTTCGATAATTGCCTAACTCATTTTTTCTAGTTTTGAGAAAACAACAAAAATAGGAAAAGGGAGTTAGGCAGTTATCGAAGCAGGCTGACGATATGTTGAATAGTACAGGTTAATTCCAACAGGAGCAGTATCTGTTGGATATAATTAGGTTGGAGATATACCTTTAGGTGAAATGTAGCTTGTCATACGAGTTAATATGACCCTTTTTAAACATTTTACACAATTATTACAATCTGCCTAACTCACAATGCTGACTTAGGCAGAATTGCAATTGTGCATTTATCAACACTTTTGATTTGTCAATGACTTAGGTATTATTACAGCATGTGCATAATGTAATGAAGTCATGATTTATGCAAAAAAACTAAATTTCCCTGAAAAGTGAGTTAGGTAATTATCGAAGCAGGCTGACGATATGTACTTGGGCTAATTCCTCGAAAAACTGTTGGTCAAACAAATCGTTATTCGTGAGCCACTTGACCTGGCAAAAGCTATATTCTAAGTGAAATACGCCAGCGAATAATGATTGGCCACAGTTTTTATAATCAAACATTCCTTTTGCTGTTGCATAAAGCTTAGAAGCTTCTTTAGTCGTGGTCAGAATACTTCAGCACTTTTTAAAACCGCCATTGCGCGCGTCTAGTTAATGAGTGTGTGGGCGGGGACATTCATTACCCATAGATACGATCGCAGCCAATCGGATTCAGGGGCTGCAACGCGTCTAACTGCTTAAAGATAACGCTGTTGTGACGCTGTTCTACAACACATTTCCGTGTTTACGCTGTAAGCAGTTGTCACAGAAAAAAGTGCCGAAGTATTCTGACGACGACTATATACGGAAAGTTATGGTGCCACGCAACCTGTTCCATATGAATGCCTTCTGCTTCTTTGTGATTGAGGCAATCTCTTGATTACTGACATGTACTTAGTAAAGGGGTTTGAAGTATTAGATTAGAGAATAGGTTCAACAGGTCTGTTCAATAATGCAATTGTTCAGAACTTCGTACCAATTGACTTATGTTTTTGCCTGGATGTTTCGTCGGGCGACTTCATCACCAGTGATGAGACTTGTTGGTTGTTGGGCTGCTTATAGTGGAACTGGAAGTTGTAATCTCGTTACCAGAAAGGATCGTACAAATGGGAGAGAAGGTATGCAATATATTGGTTCATCGGGATGTTGATGAAATTCCATGGCATTCATGCAAACATATTAATGCCTGCAAAACAAGTAGACAGCTCAAAACCAGACTTTCAGAACATAAAGAGTGCAGTTAATCTAATCAAGTTAATAAGAAAAATAGATTCACTAGAGCTAACAGAAAGACATCTGAAATGGAACAAACCAGATCTGCTATCTCGGACCATATAGCTAGGGACAATTATGTAATAAACTGGGATGGCCAACATTATTGATAAGGAATCAACAGCAAATCAAGATGGATTTGTGAAGCATGAAGCTATATGGTTCCGGAGGAGGGGCGCAGCAGTCATGAATCGTGGCGAGTGGGCGTACCTTCTTTCCCAAGCCCAACACTGGTAAAAGAGACTACAACATCCGGTTCTACTATAAGCAGCCCAACAACAAACAAGTCTCATCACTGTCGATGAAGTCGCCCGACGAAACATCCAGGCAAAAACGTAAGTCAATTGCTCTTGTACTATGAAATTCTGAACATTTGGGTTTTGAAGTATACCTGTTAGCTAATTTTGTTCATTTTTATGCTTGAAAAGAATTGAGTTTGTTTTGTAGCTAAATAAGTAATAAGAGAAAAGCTTATGTTCTTTTAAACACTCTTCAAACCTAAAAGTAAATTATCTTTGCTCAATCTCAAATTAAAGGAATTTTGAATATAACATGCCAGAAATTATCTCTCAACTTTTCCCCAACCAACCACCCTGGTCCTGTACAGGTTTGATAAAATATTAAGTGTACCCACCTCGTCCTCCATATCTTCTCATGGGTCTTCTCATCTGCACGGTGATAGTTGTGCCTTCAAACTCCGTTTCATTGTGGTCCTCGATAGCCTTGTTAGCATCCTCTTTGGTTTCAAAGCGAATAAATGCAAACCTGTGGTAGAGATATGTATGTGATGAAAGTGTATAAGGAACAAAGTCTACACTCGGCCATTGAAGAATATCATTAAAGAAATATAAGATGGACACAAGGTCTTAGGCAGGATTTGAAGATGTGGGAGTGTAAATGTGTATAAATTCAAAAAACTGGGAGTGTAAATTTAATAATTTGTGTACAAAGTATAGGCCATGTGGACAAAAACTGTGAGTGTAAAAACTGTGAATTTACAAAAGTGGGAGTGTAAAACACTCCCTACACGGTTGGCTGCCTAAGCCCTTGGATGGACACTGGCTTTGGGTAGCGAATAGATTTTACAAGTGTCATGATAAAATGTCCTTCTGATAACTGCACAATAAAATGTCCTTCTGATAACTGCACAATCTAGAGGTTTTTATGGAATAAAAAATTAATTGGATCTACAATAGGCCTACTAGAAAAAAAGTCTTGGAATAGTTGCTTATTAACAACAGACAACAACCACCCCTCACCCTCAAGCAATGTTGAGAAATGTAAATGTTTTCAGCAGTTTATTCAAAATATCCCAACATTGATATCAAAGTTACTCAGTTCACAAGGTGGAAGTGATGATAATATTTAATCTTTCCCTCGTGCTGCTGGTCCAGAAATGAAAAATTCATTTTTCGACCGGGATGAACCAATGGGACCACCTGACAGACGCTCTACCAACTGAGCTTCTGAGAACAATTGGTATCGAAGGGATCCAAATACATCTAAAGGCTTAGGGTTTAACTTCACATATTTCTTGCGTCTCTCTAGCGACAAGCATGACGGAGAAACAATATTAATTATTTCGAATTATAACAAAAAATAAAAGTTACTTGGTGGAAGTGATGATAATACTTTTAAAATCTTTCCCTTGTGGTGGTTGAGAAATGAAAAATTAATTTCCCAACCAGGATTTGAACACGGGCCTCCTTAATTTGATAAAATTAATATTGTTTCTCCATCATGCTTGTCGCTGAAAAGGCCGGAGAAACAAACATCACTGTTTGTGCTGTTGTAATGAGACCATCAGCCTAGTCTATTCATAACTGTTTGATCATACTCACCCTTTTGGTTTGTCTGTTTCTCTATCCTTGATCATTTTGATATTGGTATATCCTACAAACTTCTCTTGTAGACCTTCCTCCGTGGTGTCTTCACTAAGGTTTCCTACGAAGATCTCAATGCCGTAGGATTCATCTGGGATGCAGGAATAAGAACACAAAAGGAAATATTCTTTTAATATAAAGTGAATAAATTTATTGAATTGATAATGGACCTGGTTTACAATACTTCCTGAGTAGTGATTAGATAGATAAGATGTAGAGTCTATTTTTAAATAACAGAGTGCGGTTACACAATTATGAGTGTTAATTCCATCAATTTTTACCCATCTCTGTCTTGCTTTTACATGATTTTGACATCTCCATGCTAACAACATATATATTAAGCATTGAGAATTAAACCTAACATAAAGTAAAATGTTCAAGCAAGTGCAACATACAAGGTTTTAACAGGGCCAAGGCAAAGGAAGTTTATCAAGATTGACACACAAGATTTTGCCAGGATGACAAAGTAGGACATAACGGTCAAAAATCTCACATTAACATAAAAACTTATGTTTGATAACCCACAAGTTCATTCTCCCCTTTTGAACCAACCCACCTCTTCCTCGCTTCATAGGTTTAGATATCTCCACGGTTATCGCATTTCCGGCATAATCTGTGTCATTGTGTTGCTCCACAGCCTTCTCAGCATCTTCTTTGTTTTCAAAGCGAACAAATGCATATCTGTGGTATAAAATGAAAAATACATTGTTGATAGAACCAATTAATAAAATCTTGCCATCCAACCTGCGGCTAACTGGTGCAATATGGCCAGATAAAGAGGGAGAAAGAGGACAACTTCCTTTAGGCAAACTAATATGTGGTGCTGAGGCCATAGATAATTTGTTTCTGTGAAAAGTTCCAAGAAAGATGTGTTGAAACCTTTTCTTTCCCCTGGTACTATCAACACTAGTCATGGATGCCACTGTACAGTAGGCAACTGGGCTTAGTAGATAGAATTTGTAATGTATAGGGCATTTAAACATAATTCTATGGCAAACAGAGGTTTACACACCATGTACCAAGGAAACTATGTAATATCAATAAATATTTAATGGGAACTCAGTATTTGCTGGTTAAATACTTCAAAATCAATTGCATTTGTTTGTCAATGACTCTGTAAATTGAAATCAAAAATATTAATGAGGCAACAAGAAATAGAAACGCTGTTCAATGAGCCCAACTGACCCATTTTTTAGAAATTGGTGAAAAATAATTCCAAATCCAAATGAATACTGACCCTTTTTTTGTGGCAAAAAAAAAAGTTTCAAAATGTTTGCAGACTTGGGAATCTTACACCCATTTTGAAGGGAAAAAAGGGTTTGTCAAAAAAGTTTCAAAATGTTTACAGACTTGGGAATCTTACACCCATTTTGAAGGGGAAAAAAGGGTAAGGGAAGCCTGAACTTACCCTTTTGGTTTTTCTGTCCGTCTATTCCTGATCACTTTCACATTGATGCATCCTTCGAACTTTTCCTGCAAACCTTCCTCTGTGCTCTCCTCGCTCAGATTTCTAATGAAAACCTCGTTGCCGTACTTGCTCTCATCTGATAAAGGCAAAATAATACAAACATAATTCAGAATGTAAAATACAAAACTTTACTTGTTCTTTTCCATGTGTAAAATTGAGCCAGTTTTGGATGTCATTCATTACATTTGCCATGCATCCTCTGTTTTGACATTATAATGATATAGAATATGAAATTGGGCAATCAATTGATTTAAACATCTACCAGGGAAGCATTTGTTCCAAGTTTTCCAAAGGGCCCTCTAACACAGTATATCAAATACTTTACTACAAATACTAACTAATTGTGATGTTTTTTTAAACATTTTTTTGTTGTTGAAAATTTACTAAAATCACCGTATGTACTAATTTAAAGCTAGGGTTGACACGAAACATACCTACAGACAATTTTTACACAAGGGAACTACACAGAACCTGCCAAATTTTGATTATTTCAGTGAATGTGACAACTTGCAGCTTCATTCATACCCAATGGTTAATTTGTGCCCCAAATACATTCCTGACAACATACACAAGTTCATGTTATATCTTCCACCACGCATAATCTTTATACCTAGCTCTTCCTTGCCTTTTGTGAAAACTATTTCAGCTCCTTCAAACTCAGCTCCGCTTAACTCTTCGGTGGCTTTCTGTAGTTCTTCTTGTGTAGAGAAAAAACATGTGACCTTTCTGAAATGGCAAAAAATTATTGAAGATAATATCAGTGTGTGAAAATGTCTTTATACTTATTAAACTAAACATATTTACACATTACATTATGTTGTACCATTTTGACAAAAATCTTCTGATGATACGTTGCGATCAGCGTTAGGAATAAGACAAATAAACTGGTTATCCAGCGGAAATACCAGCAGACGATTTTGGTTTTTGTTGTTGGTTTTTTGTATATATAAATCAAATGTGAACAATAGCCCAACAGACATTAACAAAGTTAATGAACTGAGTGATTACAAATCAAACGGGTAACTCTCAACTGAGAGCTCTGATGGGCCAATCAATTGGTCCGCCACTATTTGTTGTCATCCGCAATTGTTTCGGTTTCAAAATTGTGGTTATCGGTCGGATAATCCGCAAGAAAAAAGGGTTATCCGCCATAAAATGTGGTCATTTCGGGAGTATGGATTACTGCTATTCGAACGCTGGTTGCATCGTCTCGTAACCATTATTAACTGAACTAATTAAGCGGTATTCAAAACAAAACAAATTCTTTCCTTTGTCTCATTATATCTCAAAATCAATATTCTGACTGATTTTGCTTGATCACATCACATGTCTACTGGTCCCATCTGTTGATCACAACAAACTCAACGTGCATATCAAACAAATGCCATTGAATCTTCTAAGCAAGCATAGTTGGAATTCCTAAAGGCTTATTCCGTCCTATCACATTATTGTATGTAAAATAGGTTATCATACCCAGCTTCCTGACAGTATTGTTCAAACGGCTTGCGCAGAAGATGTGCGTGACATTAAGTATACAAGATGACGCACTTAAGTACATTTTAGTGATCGTGGTACTCGCGCGCAGAGATTTAGGTCAGTTTTGGATTTTTTAAAATCTTCTTCAAAATAGTCTTTTGATATCAATATTAAATAATAATATTAAATGCCGTATTTCTTTATACAATAATATATTGCACTTGATATAAAACTATTCTTGTATCCCACTCAAAGCCATTCAATATTGTATATCCTAACTCACCCTGTTGGCTGCTGTACCTTGATACAATAATATATTGCACTCAATATAAAACTATTCTTGTATCCCATTCAAAGCCATTCAATATTTTATCCTAACTCACCCTGTTGGCTGCTGTACACCCTCTGGGTCTCTGTAATAACGCAGCTTGACGGCGACGGCACCAAGTTTGTCTTTCAAATCATCAGGGGACGCATCTTTCGAAAGACCCGAGATGAATACGTTTGCTATTTTGGGAGAAATCAATTGAGAATCAGTATGCTTTAAATGAGTTTCATATTCAAACTGACTGACAAAATTGATATATTTTTGGTAATTGAAGGGTTTCCCTTAATTTAATTGATATAATTTTCAAAACTACATTATTATTTCGAACTGTAAATATCATTAGAAAAAAAACAGAGGAAAGGGGCAACATTATATATATACTTTGCTTCCTATCAACATTTCCTACAATTAAGAGACTATTTGAAACAACCAAACTTACAGTCTTACATAATTCAACATAGTTGTTAAGTAAACAAGGTTTGCATTCTAAATTTGTAAAATATGACTTTTGATTATGTTGTTTAACTGAGCTGGAAAGGATAGAGATCATTAGTTGCCATCTTTGGATATTTGCTTTACATATATGAATATACCCCGGTTTGTTGTGTAAAGAGATTCAAGATGAGAAAAATAGGTTCCTCTCCTACAATAGTATGGAAATACATGCTCTGGGGAGGTGGGGTTGAGGCTGCTGATCATTACAGGGGTATTACTTGTTACAGAGTTGTCCTTGTCATATTGTTAGACTACCCACCATAGGATTACATTGGTCTAATGAGGTTGATGAATTATTCATGAGCTATTTCCAATGGGAAATTTGTATGGGGATTTTAAGAAGGCACATGTTTTCTTCAATTCCATGGAATTGAATAAGCATATGTTGTAAGAAACATGAATTTATTAATGAGAAGAGATTCAGCAACACATTTGTTCAACTCGTAGTGAAATATTACACTCCAAATTTAATATATGGGATGATTTTGACACCATACCAAGTGTCCTAATACTTATGGTTGCTAGTGTAGTACCTTAAAGAGTAAATAGAGAAGATTCAATTTTCACTTACTTGACACCATATTTCGCTTCTCACCGACGTAATCCAGGAACAGTTTGAATCCCTCTATCTCTACACCTTGGTGAGCCTTAATGGCCGCCTCAGCATCCTCCTCAGCCTCAAACTCAACAAAAGCTCGTCTAGAAAACATGAGAGCGTACAATGACGGTTAATGATAGAATTTGTGGAACAGATGATCCAGATCTCTTCCGATGTATCATATATTTGGCAAAAAAAATTGTTTCAGAAGTTTCTTTTTTAACATAGAAAATGCTTATTGAAATGCAGTATTTTCTTCTTTTTTAAACATGAGACGGGCTCTGTGAAGTAAGACAATGATGCTGTTATGGTACTTCACAATGTGAAATTAAAATTTGAAGCAGCATAGTCCAATAAATCACTGGAGTCAGTTGTTTTTATTTAGTTGTACATAATTTTTTAATAATGGAAAAGAAACCGTTTCGTACAGTGACAACTTGGCTCACACCATCATTTTTAATGATTCAAGAAAATAATTGAAAACAAAAAGAGTTATTCAGTAAAATGCGAAATTTAAAAGCTACATGCACGGTCTTCTGAGACAAACTTGATTTTTCTATTTGGCCTTGTAATTACAACACCTGTTCATCATCAATAAAACCTCCAAATTTAGAATTATTCTCAAAATCTGAACCAATATGAAGAACTTTAATCCTACATTATTTTAAAATTAAATAAGTTGAGCTGCATGGAGATTAAACTGAACTGACTGACTACTTATCATTAAAAAGTTGGACACACACTTTTCACTAGAAACATCACATATCCCAAATTAAAGGTGATACAACAAAATGCTACCTACCCTCTGCTCATGCCCATATTGCCTCTTAATAATCTGACCTCTGTCACATTTTCCCCAAAGGTCTCCTGCAGTGTTTCTTCAGTTGTATCAAAGTTGAGGCCACTGACAAAGATGGTCCTGATCTGGGCTTCCTTGAGCTGCTTTCGGGTCTTGGCTTTGGCCTTGCCTGCAAAGACGACAACAAAAACAATACATTATCTAAACTGACTGGTGCTTTCTCAATATGTGTCCTGATCAATACAAATATGTAAGGTCAAACAAAAACAATGTTTGATTTTGGTTTGTTTTGATTTTTTAGAAAAAAGTGTTAAAAAAAGTTCTCTGAAGCTTAGATAAGCAACAACAAAATAAATTTAAAAAATGCATACCTCATAGCCTATTTTCTAAAAATAAATAAATCACACAGCACTTAGCTTATTTGCAAAATGTTTCTGAGACTATCTTCTTTGTTTGGCCTTATTAAACCTCCTTTTCACAACTTTGATGTCCCCATCATTTTATATTATAATTGAGTACTATTGTTCCCCAAAGAGCCTCATTGAATCATGAAGTGTTGATTGAGTCCTTAAAGTGTTGCTACATATGAATGATGAAGGTAATTGCCTAATTGCCTTCATTACACCATGAACATGTTGGATTTCCATTGAAGGATCAGGAAAATACAAAGTGCATCCTTTGTGGTAACACTCTACCTCAAGTCTGGTCACACTCTACCTCAAATCTAGGACTCATTTATGATCAAAGTTCAAGCCTTGAATTAACTGGGTGCCCGTGAGTCTTTTACACCTCGCTGCCAAGTTTTAGCTCCCGGTATTTTCAAATTTTGAACAGCAAAGTATAGGACCGGGAGCTACTTTTGTCAGGAAAGTCACAAAGTAGCTCCTGGTTCACATGCTCTTAATGCGTACCTTGTCCAATTTGATGGAGTCGGGGACCATATTATAGACGTGTCTGTTTCAAACAAAACCTGGTGGATGTGACAGGATGTATAAACTACTAAAAATAACAGAGTTTTTTTAAGGGACGACTTACTGGTCCTCTTGCGTTTCTTGCCGACATAGTCAATTGAGAGCTTGAATCCTTCAACCTCCACCCCTTGGTATTCCTTGATGGCTTCCTCGGCATCTTCCTCTGACGCGAACTCAATGAAGGCTTGTCTAGAACAGCAGAGACATAAGAAATATATCAGACTTGTTGAGAGCAAATCAAATCATGTTTTACATTGGTAGAGATGTCAGCAATTCAAGGTGTACTGAATTGAAGTGTCAAAAAACAGTACAAATATTCCAATATTACTATGGATATTTTAAAAATCATAACATTCATTTTACGGTGGCAAATTTATTTTATGGGGAGGGCTGGACATGTTAATTTCCATGGAAGGATTCACCCCACCCAACATTTCCCTTCATTTCGTAAGTATTTTTTAATTTAGAAAAGCAAAATTTCACTCCAAATACCAGAAGGAATAAAATTCCTAAATTCCCGATTTTTTAAACCAGGCTTGCTTAAAGGGTGAATGCTGCACCTACCGACTTCTCCTTGGGAAGCTGATGCCCTTGACCTTCTCCCCGAATGCTTCCATCAAGACATCCTTGGATGTGGTACGGTTGAACCCTTTGACAAATAGAGTGCGTATAGCCGCTTCCTTGTGTTCCTTTGCCCGAGTTCTTTTGTCTGTAAACGAGTGAGAGGAGTAAAACAATTAGCATGGGTTTGATAAGGCTGATAATCAAAAGCATTATTACTGTATCTGTTATATTTAGCACTATATCTATAATATTAATCGTTATGTTAATTAATAATAATAATAATAATACCAAGCGCTTATATAGCGCCCTTAGCCCAAAGGGGCGTCAAGATAGCATATAACACAATAAACACAAACAATATATATAAAAAGGTCGCTAAAATAGTGGGTCGAGCATCAGGACACATGGAGAAAGAAGGACACGACCAAATGGTCTCATAAATTTCGACTCGCTATCTCGCAACCTATGATCAGGTCGTCCATACATGCCCATGCGTGAGAGGGAAAAGACAGGAGGTCGAGCAAACAACAAAGGAAGAGGATAAACACGCTGAATCTGTAACTGTTAGATATCATTGATACCGAGCGTAATATAACTTTGAAAGATAGAAATCGCATTTAAAGGAGGGGTCCGCAACCACAACATTGAACATAATTTGTAAGAAACATAATTATCGAGCCCAAATTGCTTAATCATATAGAACAAAACATACTTAAAAAAAAAAATTGAATAATTTGAATGAAATATTTAAAATTCGCGACGATCGAAAGTCCCTGTGTCGTTGACGTCATGGTTATGGTGATAAAATTTGCGCAATTGCATTGTATAACTATGACTTCATCGAAACCAGGACTTTCGATCGCCGCAAATTTTAAAAATTGCATGTTGAGAGATGGCAGTTTTTATTCATTTTTGTCATAAGTATGGTGTTTTATTCTATATAATTATACAATTACGCAATTTCCGCTCGATAGTTATTTTTCTAACATATAATGCACAATGTTGTGCTTGCAGGACACCTCCTTCAAGCAGGGAAATGTGTCCAAAACATAATCTCCTGAATCTGTACTTGCCAAGAACTGTGTTCTCACCTCTGGATCGCTCCATTCTCATTTCGGATCCATTGATTTCAGTATTCTCAATGCCTTCTACTCTTGTACAGTCTTCCTCTGTCTCTACCTCCACAAAGGCAATCCTGTGTAAAGATTACACACATAATTGGAATTACTTAGCTTTAACTATGATTAAACAAATGGCATCAAATTAAAATAGAACAAGAAAATGTAGAAGAAAAAAACCACCTCTAAAAAATAAATAAATGGAAAACCAACATTACAGAATATTTTCTTTGAATAATTTCATCATATTTCCTCCTTCATAAAAGGTATATTTGAACTGCCAGACTTTTGTGTGTTGTCCCCTTATTGACCTATGTCATACGGATCGGAGTGTGACATTCTGTAGCCACGCTTGACTTGCGATCAGCATTTATGTGTAGAGTAAAAGCATGTTAAATATCAAGCCAAGAAGATAACAAGAGGATTTTTTGGTTGTTAGGTTGTTGTGTGGATTAAATTTGGTTCTCCCAACAATTTCAACATGGTCTCAGCATAAAAATATTAATACACACCTCCTTCCTTTGATGATCTTACAGTTGTGTACTTCCACTCCATTCTCACTGAAGAATTCCGCTAGCTCCTCTGTCTTGGTTTGTGGAGCTACATTGGCTATGAATATGCGGATCATCTTCAGTCCTAGAGTATACAAAAGGATATTTACAAGTGCATTAATTAATATTCCTTGGAGTTGGAGGTTAATTTTCCAAGACAATTTTACATCCTCCGTGATAATAATTATATCTAGCATGCATCAAGGTTTATATGATTTTATGCAAAGTGGGTCCAATCAGCGATGAGAGGGAACCATGATTTCTGTATCAAAATACATGGAACAATTCAGGTTTTTAGTTTCTGGCTGTATTACAATGTACTTGTGTAGTAAAAAACAACAAATATTCCAGTTAAAAAGCAATCTTGAACGGTGATGAGGTCCTTTACTGACAAATTTAGGGATACAGTTTGCCAGTAGAATTGAGTTTAATTCAAGATTTTTTATTGACTTTTGTTTATTACAGGGCTAATTTGTACATCAGGACATTGACACATTGTAAAAAACACCAACATAATTGTCCATGAATTTCGAAAAATATGTAACCCAAGAAAAATCTTTTAAAAATAATTTTGCATGAAAAACTATAAGTTTTGACAATCCCTTTTCGATTCTTGCAGCTTTGTAGCATAGGATCTTTGCAAGAATGGCCTCTGGAATTCCAGCCAAAATTGTTGAGCCTGAAAGTGTAAAACTCACCATCTCCTCCCTCCTCTCCAGATGATCTTGAATCATTCTGGCTATCCATATCGCTTGAAAGTGTGCAGCTTCCCGGGTGGATTTCCTTGCACTAATTATTGGGAGAGTTCTTCAAGGTGGTTGGGTTTCTAAAAAAAGGGATATAGATCAAATTAAAAAAACCGCCATCATCTTTAATAATATGCATTTATATTATTATGATCACGACACTGGCCTGATGTCTAATAAGATTCCCACAAAGGATTTTTTTTTGATTCCCCGGTGAGATTTTACTAGATATTAAATATAACGAAAGCAGATTGACAGTTAAAAAATGTTGCGAATTCCAAATGCAGTGATCTTTGAGTCTGAGCAGAAGTGTCAAAATCTACCATGGGTGCTGAATTTGGTGATGTTATATCACCGTTGCCTTTGTGGCGAGGTCGCCTGATTGAGCGCTTGGTCCCGAATGCATGTGCAAATATGGACTAGGCCCTACATTTATATCATATCAACCCAAAGATTATTGTCAGTTACAGTTGTCCTAAGCCTAGAGTGTCCACTGTCCATAAGTTTGACTTGTAAAATGTTTGCAGGTTTTTCTTATCGCCCATGTACCCCAAATAATGGGTGTGAGAGGCCCCAAATATTTTTGACGGGGGAGATTAGCGACCCCGTCATTTGAAACGACGTTTCTAAGTCGTAACCTTTTCACAAACCCCTAAAATTCGCGGCATTTGCTAATATTAATAACTTGCATTAATCATCTTCTGAAGCGATTTTGTTGTAAAATGTAATTGATATTGTTATAATATGAAGGTAAGAGGACACAGTAAGTTATTTCAGCTATTTGGATGCCATTTAGTAATATACTAAGCTATTTGGATGCTATTTTGTATTATATTATATGATTTAGTAATATACTGAGTCACTGAGTCCACGGCCTCTTTGTTCCGTGTTGCCTTGGTCTCGCAATTAGCCCAATGATTATGGCGAACCCTAGGCTACATCCCCCAGTCATCAATATTACCGTACGGACGCTAAAGCTGTACAAATATCGGAGCCTGCAAGATAGCGACATAAGATTATTTGATTAGCCCAATGATATGGCAACAACCCCTCGACCTTTGCCATGCGACACGAAAACAAGACTAGAAGTGACGTCATGATTATTACTTCTCCGAGATGCGCAGAACTCCGCCATTTTGTACACATTTTAAACCGACAGAAAAATTCTGCGCAAGTACGTGTAAACCAATGGGATTTTTAACTCTGGACGAAAGTGAAAATGAACCGCCGATATTTCAAGATTTACCATACTTTGTTTTAGTTATTTGAAGATGACACTCAATCTTTAGGTTTGGCTTTGATGGTACGTGATCAGAGATCAAGTAGGGAATCTTTTGGCGTAGCACTTTTTGCTACATATTTGTGCATTAGTGTTCAAAAGTGTGTCGTATTTCGTGATGCTACATTGGTTAAATCGAACGCTGCGTGGTGGTATGCACTATGCAGGTTATTACGGGGCTTGGGCTCTACTGTGGGTTGGGTTTGGGAATTCACGGAGAGTGAGACTTACGGGATACGGGTACCCGTGACACGCACGTATAGAATGACCCGTGTCACGTAAGAGAAAAAGCACGGGATAACTCAAGCCTACTTTCAACAGTCTTCTATCTCCCCCGTCCAGTTTTTTTTAAATACCTTGTTTTAAAAAAGAGGAAAACAGACAAAAACGAGGAAAAACAGCGTTAAAGTAGGGACAAACCTAGGGTAACCTTTAGAATACCCTACAATTTTTTATTCCTCACTGACACTGTGTAAGTATATTGGTTGTTCTTTAAAAGTCCCCATTGAAGACATGCAGTGGTAGGGTATAGTAAAGGAACTCCCAAACCTAAAAATGTCATATTTTTTATGCTTAATGGACTGAAAATAAAAAATAAAAAGCTGAAATTGTGGCCAACATTGATTTAAAAAAAAGAGGAAATCAGCTAAAGAGGTCTCACACCCGCAGTGTCCGATTAGTACAGGAAACCCATACGTTGGTGGTTTTTGTTTCCCCCCCCCCCCCCCCTACCAACGTATGGGGAAATTGTATTGCGAGAAACTGTCAATTTTATTTGCTGTATAAAGTGAATGGTGTGGCTTTCGAATGAGAGCCGGGGTGAACATGGTGAATTACAGCAAAACTGCATTTCCGTTGATTTTCATATTAGCTACGCACCTTCATAAAGTCCTCATCTTTCTTTCCAGCCACTTTTTTTTAAAACATGAAAATGCTAAATTATTCCATATTTAATCGTAATTCTCCGCCGTGTAAACGCAATGGCAGATTTTTTTTAGACATTTCGTGAGTATCGCGGGCCAGATTAGTCTCATTCCCCATCGCAAAATAACAAACGTCTATACGCTATACGCACACCACTTACGAACTAACGAAAATATTAAAACGAGACTATTAATTTATTAATAAACATGGCGCCGATTTCGATACCGCTAGTGCCGTTAAGTGAATGGGCTTAGAATTTCACCTTAAATTTCAAGGGAATAGTGCATTTGTACAAAATGTTAAGCGAATGGCAAGATAGATGAGAAAGAGTAGATAAGAATAAGCACAAAGAAGTGTGTTTTTGAGCTCTGGTAAGCGATACAGAAATTAACACAAAAATCATATTTAGAAGGAGTCATACTTAGGATGGGGACAGATAGTGAAACAGGCAAAATACCCTATGATGAATAATACCAACTGATGACAAATATCACTAAGTATGATTTGTTAGGATGGGGACAGATAGTGAAACATGCAAAATACCCTATGATGAATAATACCAACTGATGACAAATATCACTAAATATGATTTGTTGTACTAGTGTCCGATTAAGAGGGGTTTTACATGCACAAATGCATGTAACTTTGGATCTGTGCATGTAAACATTTGCCTGTGTGCATGTAAAATTGTGATATTCAGCCATTTTTAAGGGGGGGAAAAAAAAAATCCATTTTTCAAGGAAATAAAAATATAGCTTTTGTGCAGGTAATTTTATTTTCTAAACCGGACACTGCACACCCCTGCAACAATATTCTTTTTCGCCCAGTTTCCCCAACTCATGAGTTACAAAATCAGTTTCTTTTGTTCACATAAAAAGGTTTAATTTTCTTTTCATCATCATTCATTTTAAAATTTAAATTATTACAAAATTTCGTCTTAAAATTAACAAATCATACATTTTAAATACGCTTCCTAGTTGTTTAAATACTACAAAAGAACTGTTAGCATCGTTGTCGAAGAGATAAATATTACCTAATCGAATTACGTACATGATATATTGGATTCCAATTCCATGCCAACATTTTTAAGAAAGTGTCTGAATTCGGAAGCCATTGCGTCCATGTGGTAAATGCTGCTCGACCGCACGTTACGACGCATGGACTTTGGAATCATAAATTTGGCCACAAAACAAGCGTATTTAATAAATTCAACTCAATATCAATGAAGCACACATTTTCGAGAAATGATATTTCAACTTTATAAAAATAAATAATGGCAAAAGTCTCCAAATAGAACCAAAATAGAACACAACTCACACGTTTCCGCTATCCTTCTTGTGGCCACGTTTATTTCTCTTCCGAAAGAATGGAAAGCTCGTGTGACATAAGGGGCGCTATTAACGTTGATCACCAGAAGCAGACGGTGCTGGAACCGATACATAATCGTATCCTTTGATTGTGGCGGGTCTGCAATGGAAAAAAAGGTTGGCACACTTTTGTCCTCTCCCCGAACCAATGTTGATCCGAGTCATGTTATCAGAAGCTTTGGCAGTGCCCAACATTGAGTGATGGGGGTGGGGAAGGATATAAGAAATTAAACAGTGCTATGTCCAATCAAACAAGCAAAATCGATGCATTTGATGAAATGTGCCTGTGGTGTTGGCGCACTGATGCTATCGGGCCATCGGACCACCTGGGTCATGAAGCGAACCAATGCAGGTTGGTTTTAAGACCAGGCTACTTGGACTGATAAACTCCCAAACTCTAGTTTTCACTATTACTGAGACGCTAAGGAAACTGTTTAGATAAGCGAAGGTGAGTATGCACTCAGACAAGATTGAGGGTGCACGTGCGCAGTCGAGCATCACTTTTAGGTCCGAATGGTAAGAAAGGCAGCTAACCTCGTTCCTGGTGGATTAACCAAATAAAATTGATTACGGGACACCCTCTACGTGATTGTTACTCCTTTGCTGAAAATCGTAATTGTGGCGTAGTATCTTGTAAAGGTCACGATCTGTCAGTCATGAGAGGACCGAACCAACCGAACCAACCAACCAACCAACCAACCAACCAACCAACCAACCAACCAACCATGCAAATTCAGGATCCTACCGTTAACATGGTTAACGATCGAGCACATTTATCGAACACTTTAAGTAATAGGATACAATATGTAATGATTTAGTATATCAATCGACAATTTAATGATATATCTGTCATGTCTGTTTTTATGGTCCCGCCCAAACAGAATACCGTCGTAAACTATTATTAAATTCCAATAACTGTATTCAAAAATATTAAACAATATTAGGCTACTTGTTGCAATTTACAATATTACAATTTTTTCTCATAGATTTGCCGGATTGAGTATATGACCATGTACATCGATCATTTATAACCTATACAAATCGATGCATTTTCACCGTTCGATTTTACATCACGACCTCATCCGTCATTACATACCGCATGCTATAAATACCACTTTGAATCGGGTCAAACAAGTCATTTTCTTTCAAGAAAACTAACAATCAACATGCCTGCCAAGACTAGCGGAAAGGGAGCAAAGAAGGCCGGTAAGACCAAGGGTGGCCGTCCAGCAGGCACCAGACGCAGACGCCGAAAGGAGAGATACGGCATCTACATATACTAGAAGTCAACCATCAGCAGCCGTGAGATACAGACCGCCGTCCGTCTCCTTCTGCCTGGTGAACTGGCCAAACACGCCGTGAGTGAGGGCACCAAGGCCGTCACCAAAATACACCACCTCCAAGTAAAATGGTGTATTGATTTTCAAAACCAACGGCCCTTAGGGCCACCACATCTTCGAAAAAGAGATTTTACTTTGTGTCACTGTCACGTATAATTAAAGTAAGCTATTGTGATTGTAAGGTCGTGTAGTAACACGGTATACAGTATACCAATTCATGCATCAATCAGCATTTGATGTTTTTAACAATCATTTACCGTATATCGTAGAATTCGAGACCAAATCCCACGAAAGAAGCACCAGCACATTAAATTTGAAATAACCATATGGTCAGAAGTCACAAACTGGTCCAAAAAAATGTTTCACTTCTAATAATGTTGAGAAATGCACCAATTCTGATTAAACGGGACAAAACTTAAGTTTTACATACTTAATGACCCACAAACTATATATTGTTGGAAAGCTTATGATTCAAGGTTTTTCATTTTTGAAAAAAAGAATCAAATTATACAGGGTGTGTAACATTTTTAGAGGGTGGAACATAAAAAAGTTGATCGTTTTTGCTCCTCACAAAATATTTTGATAGTTTGTACAAATAGGGTTTAGCTGAAGATAGTCACCAAAATCAGAACAACCGCAGAACGTGCTACCAAATTTGCTAAGAATCACCTGCCCAAAATGTACACAGGAAAAGTACAGGGTGTCTAAAATTATGATGAAATAATGCATAAAATGAAGGTTTGTATATAATATTCTATGAAATTTAGTTAGCATGGACTATTTAATTTAAAGGAAAATGAACTACATGAATATCATTAAAGTTCCTTTTATTTTGAATACAGGGTGGTCCAAAATAGGTCTAAATAGCAATTTTTTCATAAATCTATGAACAATTCTGTGAAGAAACACTTCTGTTTTTTTAGTTCAATGTTTTACTACCCAGGGTAGAAAAGGACCGAAGAGTCACACAAATGAAATACTGAGACTGCGATTTGGCCATTGTTTAATCAATCAAATGAATAAAACTGTGTATTTTTACATTAAAACACTCCCTGAATTGAACATCATATTCTAGTAGAGAATGTCTAGATAACAATTCAATATTATTAGTTACTAGATTTCGCGGTTCGTGGGTTGTGCGGTTCTCGGGTTGGGGGTTTATGGGATGTGTATACTCTTAAAATTCAGTTATCACAGGTGCCATTAATATTCCAAATCCCCATAATACAGGAACCTCATGTGCCCTTAAATCCAGGTAGGCTACCCCATGTGCATCCACGTATTCAGTAGGCCTACATGTGTTATTAGGCCTAGGATTAGGGTTTTATATTGGGGTCTAAGTTCTGAGGTCTTTTAGTTTTAGAGTCAGCGAGAGGAGGGGTCGATCGTCATGATCTGTCTGTGCCCAGTATCGAGAACTGTGTGTCGATATTGATTATTCCTCCGTAGGCATGCCTAAACATCATATGTATTTAAATCACACATGTTTTCGCACACCGATATCCATGTAACATTCCCAATTATATAACAGACATCCCATGATTGGCCTAGGGCCTATCCGAATCGCTATACATGTAGTGTTAAACTTTAACAACACTGTACATACTTGTACGCTCAAAGGTCTGGGTTTGATTCATGGCGCATGCCCCCCCCCCCCCACCCACCCCTGAAAACTTAGTCAACATCAACAATCCCGAAACTTTCAAGACAAACGTTGCTGATTTCATCAGACGCAACGAAGCACCAACGCAAGACTACAAGAACAACATATATGCGCACACCATATCATCTCGTTTGGCTTCTGAAGGAGGCGTTGAGATTACCATTCAGATTCAGATTCAGAGAGATTTGACTCTTTTCATCCTGATCATGCATGCATAGTTTAACTCAGGATAAAACGGGGAAAACACGCCCGAGAGTTAAAGCTATTTGTAGTTAAATGTTTGCTCACACCGTCCATTTAATTTATACATGTCCCTGCAACATTCCCATTTATATAAAAGACATCCCATGATAGGCATGATGAGGGCCCGTTGTGGCCTGCGCGCATATCGTATATATATGTAGATGGGTCCGCGATGTTGAGGCACTGACATCATACCACAGCAATTCGCAATCACTTTAACAATAAATGAAGGCCTACGGTTTCTACGGTTTACGCTCCCAGTTCCTTTATTAACCCTAACCCGCCATCTGATCCTTTTTTACCTCCTGATCATATGGTTAACTCTCATGAAAACAGTGCAAAATGAACTTTTTGATGTCTTTGGTCCAATACCGTTTTATACAATGTTTTCTTGCTTGAAACACTTATTTTCTGGATAGATCTCGATGTTTTCTATTTGGACATATATACTTTGCTATACTTCTGATCGTGATTTCACTAAAAACAATGCGCTCATATACCCCAAATTAGTGAAATTTCCATGTCCGCAGCATAAAAGTAAATGTTGCCTTTATTAATTACAATAGGAAAAGTACAACACTTTCTACAAAACGTGTCCTAATTTGTAGGGAACATATACCGATATTCCATGGTTAGGAAAAAAATGTACATTTTTTACGATGTTAACCTGTTCAATTTAATATATTCTGTCCGAGATATTGATGTTTATTACGTTACCTGCGATATATAGAATATCAAAGTTGTTCAAAATTGCCAATTAAACATTTAAATGTACATATTCTTAATCTAAAAGAACATTGGTATTTGAAAATAATATCTTTAAAAATCTTTAGCAGCATGTCTGACCTTGAGAATAAATCAAAATGCTGCAAAGCATGCGACCTTGTTAAGGATGTTTATTACGTTATTCAGATTGCTCCCGAACTATGTATCAAAACACAATTTTTTGTTAAAAACCCATTTGATACATACACATAGACTCTGTGGTTTCTTGGAGCGCTCGCTAGCTCTTTCCAGATCGTCTACATGGTACTATAAATGTGTACGAAAAACGTTTACTACGTTATCGTTTATTACGTTATCAAATAAATCGATAAAGAGACAGCCACACTCTACGACTGTATTAAGCAAAGACATGTGGCAGGCCCTTTTCGCAGGCATACATTGGGAATACTTGTTGAAAATACAGTGGGAAAAAACACGACGAATGGTAAGAATTCATTATTTTGTTCTTGTAAGTAATATGAAAATTAAGCTGAATGAAAGTTGAAGTCATAGATCTCTTAGGAACATTGCAAATGGACCTATGATATCGAAATGGGGTTTATAATGTGAAGAAATGCAGTAGGTATCGCTAACGTGTACATTGATTGCGTTGTATATATGTTATAAGCTAGCATTTGGCACTGTTGCTGTCGCCAATAACGTAATAAACAGGATAACGTAACCAACCTCATTGTCTATTCTCATGTTAATGTAAGCATCAATTCAGTAACTTTCATGATTGATGTACTTGAGTATCATACATTGTATCCAATGTTTTAATTTTAATATGTGGACTATTCCATGTGAGGACTGAAACCACCTTATAATGGATAACGTAATAAACTTTTCATCATTTGATGAATATAATTGCACCCTGTTCATAGTGATTCAACATTTATTATGCGTTTATGAATGTTAACTTAGTGTACATACATATTGTCTCACATACTGACACAATCTCATTTGTTTGCATGCTTCAATGATGCATAGTTCTATGGCTATTGGATAACGTAATAAACCAATTCGTATAATTGTGTGAATAAATACGGTATACCTAGCTGAAACAGCTGCAATATTTGTCATCAACTTTGTTTTGTTTTTGTTATCATTATTATACAGAAATGTGTGCCACACAGTACAAAAAACCAATGGCGATACCGGCAGAACCAAATGCAATAGTGGAGACAAAAACGGTCATCAGAGTACAGTTTTATTAACAATTCTACTACCATCATTTTAAATAAAACAAATCAATATCTTACTAATTTTAAGAGATAAAAGGCTATTCAATATTTAGTGTTATATCATGATAGGCCTGATTTCAACCATGTGATAGTTTTTACTATCATTATGGCTGGAAAAGAATCATGTGATATCATGATATAAAACAAATATTGAATGCCTTTTGTTTGTGCAATAGTAAAACTATATCACTCGGTCCAATTTGGATTATTCCATTACACTCGGCTTCGCCTCGTGCAATGGAAAAATCCAAATTTGACCTTGTGATATAGTTTTTACTATCACACGCTCAGGCATTCAATATTTGTATACTATTAAAATGTACATAAAAGTAATAATGTCATGGTCTTACAACATATCTGTAAAGTGCCATGTTACATCTGTCAATTTAGTGACCAGGGGTTCAAATCCCCGCCGGTGAATGTCCTTGCTTATTTTTCGTTGGGACATTCGCCGGTGGTTGTTATTATTTGTTTGTTATATTGTCTATTGTAAACACCGTGGGTTGGTAAACTGCTTTATATTATATTATATATATGATATAAAACATTATTATATGATTTATTTATTCAGTTTCCTCTTGTCATCACGTTTGTGATCCCTACTGTGTTTGGCCAAATGTCTCATGTTATCGTGCTGTGTGTATTGTATAACCCCGTCGCTTATTCACTTAGCACTGATTCAAATTGCCGTTTATCAGCAAGTTATCGGTGGCCTAGTGGTTAAGGCGCCCGTCTAGAGATCGGGAGACCGGGGTTCAAATCCCCGCCGGTGAATGTCCTTGCTTATTTTTCGTTGGGACATTCGCCGGTGGTTGTTATTATTTGTTTGTTATATTGTCTATTGTAAACACCGTGGGTTGGTAAACTGCTTTATATTATATTATATATATGATATAAAACATTATTATATGATTTATTTATTCAGTTTCCTCTTGTCATCACGTTTGTGATCCCTACTGTGTTTGGCCAAATGTCTCATGTTATCGTGCTGTGTGTATTGTATAACCCCGTCGCTTATTCACTTAGCACTGATTCAAATTGCCGTTTATCAGCAAGTTATCGGTGGCCTAGTGGTTAAGGCGCCCGTCTAGAGATCGGGAGACCGGGGTTCAAATCCCCGCCGGTGAATGTCCTTGCTTATTTTTCGTTGGGACATTCGCCGGTGGTTGTTATTATTTGTTTGTTATATTGTCTATTGTAAACACCGTGGGTTGGTAAACTGCTTTATATTATATTATATATATGATATAAAACATTATTATATGATTTATTTATTCAGTTTCCTCTTGTCATCACGTTTGTGATCCCTACTGTGTTTGGCCAAATGTCTCATGTTATCGTGCTGTGTGTATTGTATAACCCCGTCGCTTATTCACTTAGCACTGATTCAAATTGCCGTTTATCAGCAAGTTATCGGTGGCCTAGTGGTTAAGGCGCCCGTCTAGAGATCGGGAGACCGGGGTTCAAATCCCCGCCGGTGAATGTCCTTGCTTATTTTTCGTTGGGACATTCGCCGGTGGTTGTTATTATTTGTTTGTTATATTGTCTATTGTAAACACCGTGGGTTGGTAAACTGCTTTATATTATATTATATATATGATATAAAACATTATTATATGATTTATTTATTCAGTTTCCTCTTGTCATCACGTTTGTGATCCCTACTGTGTTTGGCCAAATGTCTCATGTTATCGTGCTGTGTGTATTGTATAACCCCGTCGCTTATTCACTTAGCACTGATTCAAATTGCCGTTTATCAGCAAGTTATCGGTGGCCTAGTGGTTAAGGCGCCCGTCTAGAGATCGGGAGACCGGGGTTCAAATCCCCGCCGGTGAATGTCCTTGCTTATTTTTCGTTGGGACATTCGCCGGTGGTTGTTATTATTTGTTTGTTATATTGTCTATTGTAAACACCGTGGGTTGGTAAACTGCTTTATATTATATTATATATATGATATAAAACATTATTATATGATTTATTTATTCAGTTTCCTCTTGTCATCACGTTTGTGATCCCTACTGTGTTTGGCCAAATGTCTCATGTTATCGTGCTGTGTGTATTGTATAACCCCGTCGCTTATTCACTTAGCACTGATTCAAATTGCCGTTTATCAGCAAGTTATCGGTGGCCTAGTGGTTAAGGCGCCCGTCTAGAGATCGGGAGACCGGGGTTCAAATCCCCGCCGGTGAATGTCCTTGCTTATTTTTCGTTGGGACATTCGCCGGTGGTTGTTATTATTTGTTTGTTATATTGTCTATTGTAAACACCGTGGGTTGGTAAACTGCTTTATATTATATTATATATATGATATAAAACATTATTATATGATTTATTTATTCAGTTTCCTCTTGTCATCACGTTTGTGATCCCTACTGTGTTTGGCCAAATGTCTCATGTTATCGTGCTGTGTGTATTGTATAACCCCGTCGCTTATTCACTTAGCACTGATTCAAATTGCCGTTTATCAGCAAGTTATCGGTGGCCTAGTGGTTAAGGCGCCCGTCTAGAGATCGGGAGACCGGGGTTCAAATCCCCGCCGGTGAATGTCCTTGCTTATTTTTCGTTGGGACATTCGCCGGTGGTTGTTATTATTTGTTTGTTATATTGTCTATTGTAAACACCGTGGGTTGGTAAACTGCTTTATATTATATTATATATATGATATAAAACATTATTATATGATTTATTTATTCAGTTTCCTCTTGTCATCACGTTTGTGATCCCTACTGTGTTTGGCCAAATGTCTCATGTTATCGTGCTGTGTGTATTGTATAACCCCGTCGCTTATTCACTTAGCACTGATTCAAATTGCCGTTTATCAGCAAGTTATCGGTGGCCTAGTGGTTAAGGCGCCCGTCTAGAGATCGGGAGACCGGGGTTCAAATCCCCGCCGGTGAATGTCCTTGCTTATTTTTCGTTGGGACATTCGCCGGTGGTTGTTATTATTTGTTTGTTATATTGTCTATTGTAAACACCGTGGGTTGGTAAACTGCTTTATATTATATTATATATATGATATAAAACATTATTATATGATTTATTTATTCAGTTTCCTCTTGTCATCACGTTTGTGATCCCTACTGTGTTTGGCCAAATGTCTCATGTTATCGTGCTGTGTGTATTGTATAACCCCGTCGCTTATTCACTTAGCACTGATTCAAATTGCCGTTTATCAGCAAGTTATCGGTGGCCTAGTGGTTAAGGCGCCCGTCTAGAGATCGGGAGACCGGGGTTCAAATCCCCGCCGGTGAATGTCCTTGCTTATTTTTCGTTGGGACATTCGCCGGTGGTTGTTATTATTTGTTTGTTATATTGTCTATTGTAAACACCGTGGGTTGGTAAACTGCTTTATATTATATTATATATATGATATAAAACATTATTATATGATTTATTTATTCAGTTTCCTCTTGTCATCACGTTTGTGATCCCTACTGTGTTTGGCCAAATGTCTCATGTTATCGTGCTGTGTGTATTGTATAACCCCGTCGCTTATTCACTTAGCACTGATTCAAATTGCCGTTTATCAGCAAGTTATCGGTGGCCTAGTGGTTAAGGCGCCCGTCTAGAGATCGGGAGACCGGGGTTCAAATCCCCGCCGGTGAATGTCCTTGCTTATTTTTCGTTGGGACATTCGCCGGTGGTTGTTATTATTTGTTTGTTATATTGTCTATTGTAAACACCGTGGGTTGGTAAACTGCTTTATATTATATTATATATATGATATAAAACATTATTATATGATTTATTTATTCAGTTTCCTCTTGTCATCACGTTTGTGATCCCTACTGTGTTTGGCCAAATGTCTCATGTTATCGTGCTGTGTGTATTGTATAACCCCGTCGCTTATTCACTTAGCACTGATTCAAATTGCCGTTTATCAGCAAGTTATCGGTGGCCTAGTGGTTAAGGCGCCCGTCTAGAGATCGGGAGACCGGGGTTCAAATCCCCGCCGGTGAATGTCCTTGCTTATTTTTCGTTGGGACATTCGCCGGTGGTTGTTATTATTTGTTTGTTATATTGTCTATTGTAAACACCGTGGGTTGGTAAACTGCTTTATATTATATTATATATATGATATAAAACATTATTATATGATTTATTTATTCAGTTTCCTCTTGTCATCACGTTTGTGATCCCTACTGTGTTTGGCCAAATGTCTCATGTTATCGTGCTGTGTGTATTGTATAACCCCGTCGCTTATTCACTTAGCACTGATTCAAATTGCCGTTTATCAGCAAGTTATCGGTGGCCTAGTGGTTAAGGCGCCCGTCTAGAGATCGGGAGACCGGGGTTCAAATCCCCGCCGGTGAATGTCCTTGCTTATTTTTCGTTGGGACATTCGCCGGTGGTTGTTATTATTTGTTTGTTATATTGTCTATTGTAAACACCGTGGGTTGGTAAACTGCTTTATATTATATTATATATATGATATAAAACATTATTATATGATTTATTTATTCAGTTTCCTCTTGTCATCACGTTTGTGATCCCTACTGTGTTTGGCCAAATGTCTCATGTTATCGTGCTGTGTGTATTGTATAACCCCGTCGCTTATTCACTTAGCACTGATTCAAATTGCCGTTTATCAGCAAGTTATCGGTGGCCTAGTGGTTAAGGCGCCCGTCTAGAGATCGGGAGACCGGGGTTCAAATCCCCGCCGGTGAATGTCCTTGCTTATTTTTCGTTGGGACATTCGCCGGTGGTTGTTATTATTTGTTTGTTATATTGTCTATTGTAAACACCGTGGGTTGGTAAACTGCTTTATATTATATTATATATATGATATAAAACATTATTATATGATTTATTTATTCAGTTTCCTCTTGTCATCACGTTTGTGATCCCTACTGTGTTTGGCCAAATGTCTCATGTTATCGTGCTGTGTGTATTGTATAACCCCGTCGCTTATTCACTTAGCACTGATTCAAATTGCCGTTTATCAGCAAGTTATCGGTGGCCTAGTGGTTAAGGCGCCCGTCTAGAGATCGGGAGACCGGGGTTCAAATCCCCGCCGGTGAATGTCCTTGCTTATTTTTCGTTGGGACATTCGCCGGTGGTTGTTATTATTTGTTTGTTATATTGTCTATTGTAAACACCGTGGGTTGGTAAACTGCTTTATATTATATTATATATATGATATAAAACATTATTATATGATTTATTTATTCAGTTTCCTCTTGTCATCACGTTTGTGATCCCTACTGTGTTTGGCCAAATGTCTCATGTTATCGTGCTGTGTGTATTGTATAACCCCGTCGCTTATTCACTTAGCACTGATTCAAATTGCCGTTTATCAGCAAGTTATCGGTGGCCTAGTGGTTAAGGCGCCCGTCTAGAGATCGGGAGACCGGGGTTCAAATCCCCGCCGGTGAATGTCCTTGCTTATTTTTCGTTGGGACATTCGCCGGTGGTTGTTATTATTTGTTTGTTATATTGTCTATTGTAAACACCGTGGGTTGGTAAACTGCTTTATATTATATTATATATATGATATAAAACATTATTATATGATTTATTTATTCAGTTTCCTCTTGTCATCACGTTTGTGATCCCTACTGTGTTTGGCCAAATGTCTCATGTTATCGTGCTGTGTGTATTGTATAACCCCGTCGCTTATTCACTTAGCACTGATTCAAATTGCCGTTTATCAGCAAGTTATCGGTGGCCTAGTGGTTAAGGCGCCCGTCTAGAGATCGGGAGACCGGGGTTCAAATCCCCGCCGGTGAATGTCCTTGCTTATTTTTCGTTGGGACATTCGCCGGTGGTTGTTATTATTTGTTTGTTATATTGTCTATTGTAAACACCGTGGGTTGGTAAACTGCTTTATATTATATTATATATATGATATAAAACATTATTATATGATTTATTTATTCAGTTTCCTCTTGTCATCACGTTTGTGATCCCTACTGTGTTTGGCCAAATGTCTCATGTTATCGTGCTGTGTGTATTGTATAACCCCGTCGCTTATTCACTTAGCACTGATTCAAATTGCCGTTTATCAGCAAGTTATCGGTGGCCTAGTGGTTAAGGCGCCCGTCTAGAGATCGGGAGACCGGGGTTCAAATCCCCGCCGGTGAATGTCCTTGCTTATTTTTCGTTGGGACATTCGCCGGTGGTTGTTATTATTTGTTTGTTATATTGTCTATTGTAAACACCGTGGGTTGGTAAACTGCTTTATATTATATTATATATATGATATAAAACATTATTATATGATTTATTTATTCAGTTTCCTCTTGTCATCACGTTTGTGATCCCTACTGTGTTTGGCCAAATGTCTCATGTTATCGTGCTGTGTGTATTGTATAACCCCGTCGCTTATTCACTTAGCACTGATTCAAATTGCCGTTTATCAGCAAGTTATCGGTGGCCTAGTGGTTAAGGCGCCCGTCTAGAGATCGGGAGACCGGGGTTCAAATCCCCGCCGGTGAATGTCCTTGCTTATTTTTCGTTGGGACATTCGCCGGTGGTTGTTATTATTTGTTTGTTATATTGTCTATTGTAAACACCGTGGGTTGGTAAACTGCTTTATATTATATTATATATATGATATAAAACATTATTATATGATTTATTTATTCAGTTTCCTCTTGTCATCACGTTTGTGATCCCTACTGTGTTTGGCCAAATGTCTCATGTTATCGTGCTGTGTGTATTGTATAACCCCGTCGCTTATTCACTTAGCACTGATTCAAATTGCCGTTTATCAGCAAGTTATCGGTGGCCTAGTGGTTAAGGCGCCCGTCTAGAGATCGGGAGACCGGGGTTCAAATCCCCGCCGGTGAATGTCCTTGCTTATTTTTCGTTGGGACATTCGCCGGTGGTTGTTATTATTTGTTTGTTATATTGTCTATTGTAAACACCGTGGGTTGGTAAACTGCTTTATATTATATTATATATATGATATAAAACATTATTATATGATTTATTTATTCAGTTTCCTCTTGTCATCACGTTTGTGATCCCTACTGTGTTTGGCCAAATGTCTCATGTTATCGTGCTGTGTGTATTGTATAACCCCGTCGCTTATTCACTTAGCACTGATTCAAATTGCCGTTTATCAGCAAGTTATCGGTGGCCTAGTGGTTAAGGCGCCCGTCTAGAGATCGGGAGACCGGGGTTCAAATCCCCGCCGGTGAATGTCCTTGCTTATTTTTCGTTGGGACATTCGCCGGTGGTTGTTATTATTTGTTTGTTATATTGTCTATTGTAAACACCGTGGGTTGGTAAACTGCTTTATATTATATTATATATATGATATAAAACATTATTATATGATTTATTTATTCAGTTTCCTCTTGTCATCACGTTTGTGATCCCTACTGTGTTTGGCCAAATGTCTCATGTTATCGTGCTGTGTGTATTGTATAACCCCGTCGCTTATTCACTTAGCACTGATTCAAATTGCCGTTTATCAGCAAGTTATCGGTGGCCTAGTGGTTAAGGCGCCCGTCTAGAGATCGGGAGACCGGGGTTCAAATCCCCGCCGGTGAATGTCCTTGCTTATTTTTCGTTGGGACATTCGCCGGTGGTTGTTATTATTTGTTTGTTATATTGTCTATTGTAAACACCGTGGGTTGGTAAACTGCTTTATATTATATTATATATATGATATAAAACATTATTATATGATTTATTTATTCAGTTTCCTCTTGTCATCACGTTTGTGATCCCTACTGTGTTTGGCCAAATGTCTCATGTTATCGTGCTGTGTGTATTGTATAACCCCGTCGCTTATTCACTTAGCACTGATTCAAATTGCCGTTTATCAGCAAGTTATCGGTGGCCTAGTGGTTAAGGCGCCCGTCTAGAGATCGGGAGACCGGGGTTCAAATCCCCGCCGGTGAATGTCCTTGCTTATTTTTCGTTGGGACATTCGCCGGTGGTTGTTATTATTTGTTTGTTATATTGTCTATTGTAAACACCGTGGGTTGGTAAACTGCTTTATATTATATTATATATATGATATAAAACATTATTATATGATTTATTTATTCAGTTTCCTCTTGTCATCACGTTTGTGATCCCTACTGTGTTTGGCCAAATGTCTCATGTTATCGTGCTGTGTGTATTGTATAACCCCGTCGCTTATTCACTTAGCACTGATTCAAATTGCCGTTTATCAGCAAGTTATCGGTGGCCTAGTGGTTAAGGCGCCCGTCTAGAGATCGGGAGACCGGGGTTCAAATCCCCGCCGGTGAATGTCCTTGCTTATTTTTCGTTGGGACATTCGCCGGTGGTTGTTATTATTTGTTTGTTATATTGTCTATTGTAAACACCGTGGGTTGGTAAACTGCTTTATATTATATTATATATATGATATAAAACATTATTATATGATTTATTTATTCAGTTTCCTCTTGTCATCACGTTTGTGATCCCTACTGTGTTTGGCCAAATGTCTCATGTTATCGTGCTGTGTGTATTGTATAACCCCGTCGCTTATTCACTTAGCACTGATTCAAATTGCCGTTTATCAGCAAGTTATCGGTGGCCTAGTGGTTAAGGCGCCCGTCTAGAGATCGGGAGACCGGGGTTCAAATCCCCGCCGGTGAATGTCCTTGCTTATTTTTCGTTGGGACATTCGCCGGTGGTTGTTATTATTTGTTTGTTATATTGTCTATTGTAAACACCGTGGGTTGGTAAACTGCTTTATATTATATTATATATATGATATAAAACATTATTATATGATTTATTTATTCAGTTTCCTCTTGTCATCACGTTTGTGATCCCTACTGTGTTTGGCCAAATGTCTCATGTTATCGTGCTGTGTGTATTGTATAACCCCGTCGCTTATTCACTTAGCACTGATTCAAATTGCCGTTTATCAGCAAGTTATCGGTGGCCTAGTGGTTAAGGCGCCCGTCTAGAGATCGGGAGACCGGGGTTCAAATCCCCGCCGGTGAATGTCCTTGCTTATTTTTCGTTGGGACATTCGCCGGTGGTTGTTATTATTTGTTTGTTATATTGTCTATTGTAAACACCGTGGGTTGGTAAACTGCTTTATATTATATTATATATATGATATAAAACATTATTACATGTTTATTACGTTATTCACCATATTTACCCTACATCAAAAGAGCAAGTCGACAATATTATATAGAACTGTCTTTCAGTGGACTTTGGGCAACTTAACCTACTAAAATACCGTTTACAAGATATGTTTGTGTACCAAATAAACTGACTTGGTCGATGTTGAATATATTTGTTTACATGTGTTTGTATATGTTTATTACGTTACTCACCCCATAAAGTTCGAATACCAATGCCAGCGTTATTAGCAAAGCATAATATTTATTGTTTCTGAGCTAGCTTTTAAAAACACATTATAACGATTGGAAAAAGATACGATTAAAGATATATTTTATACTATGCACAAAGATATTCATTTTGGAAAACCGTGCATTTTTTTAGTTTTAAAGCTGAGGTTCAAACAGTAATGTGAAGACCAAAAACGATTCATAATACTTGCAATTTACAAAATTACATTGCATTTTGTTCGCTGTAATTGGTAGAAGTATGCTTTCGTAACTACAATTTTGTGTTTTTGGCATCACAGTTTGTAAACTCGTTCTGATTTAGAGCTGATAGGAAGTATATAACGTAATAAACATGGAACAAAATCTGCAAACAAGTGATATTATAATATAAATTCAACGTTATATTGTACGAAAATGCAATGAGTGTTGTTCACAAAATTTTAAATCTAGTATCCAGTACATGTCTACTATTAAAAAATAGTGTAATAAATAAAATTGGAGACAATTTTTTTTAAAAACTTCTGAAATCTCATTTGCACTATCATGAGAGTTGACCATGCATATACACTGCAAAATGTGCAGAACACATGACGCGTTCAGAACATGTTCACGGTGTGTTCTCCATGTATGTGTTCCAGAACATGTTCAAAATGTAACAGATTTAGAACATGTTCTGAACGTGTTCAGAACACATCAGAACATGTTCAGAACATATGTTCTATATCTGTTACATTTGAACACGTTCTGCAGTTTTTCCAGTGTAGTGTAACTCATACAAAAACACGCCCGGGAGTTAAAGTTAATTGGAGTCCTTTTCCTATCCTTGTTAGCCACCGGACGGCTTGCTTTTACACTGTTTACCCGCCCCATGAAAATACCCAGTTTGCGCCACGAACGCGTACGCACCTAACGACGTTCGCCGACAATCGCGTGCGCCATGTTTTGTTTTGTTTATACGCGGGCGCGTAGCAACAGTTTGTTGTCTACGTGGGGCGAAGATCCCTGTGCATAGCGATTACATGGGCAGGGATCTGCACCCGAAGTCATTGGACGGACGGACGGACAGACTCGCCACAAATAGTATTTAGACTAGAATTCGCGGTTCGTGGGTTGGGCGGTTCTCGGGTTGGGGGGTTTATGCGATGTGTATACTCTTAAAATTCAGTTATCACAGGTGCCATTAATATTCCAAATCCCCATAATACAGGAACCTCATGTGCCCTTAAATCCAGATAGGTTACCCCATGTGCATATCCATGTAATTCAGTATGTGTTATTAGGCCTAGGGTTAGGGTTTTATATTGGGGTTTTAGTTCAGAGGTCTTTTTGTTTTAGAGTCAGCGAGAGGAGGGGTCTATCGTCATGATCATCTGTGCCCAGTCTTGAGAACTGTGTGTCGACATTGATTATTCCTCCGTAGACATGCCTAAACGTATCATATATGTATATATTTAAATCACGCATGTTTGCGCACACCGATATCCATGTAGCATTCCCATTTATATAACACATCCATGATTGGCCTAGGGCCTATCCGAATTGCTATAGTGTTAAACTAAAGTGCTCAACAAAAGAAAGTCATACACTTTGTTCAGGTCCTTTAGAGTAACTTCCGATTATTTTTTGACCAAACAGATTAGATAGACATTTGGATGAATCTTTCCGGCACAATTTGATACCAATGTTGCCACCTAACAGCAAAGATAAACCATGATTAGTACCATTTAAAGAAAATTCGTCACTTTTCAAAAGTTACATTTTCAATACACTACGCGTGAAGAAAATACCACATGTTACTCCTGTTCATAATCAAATAGCCCGCTCGCTCAGGCACCGTGACCCAACGCAGTTGCAATGTGTGATCAATATCCCTTTCATTCCCGGCCATGCAGGTGCCACGCACAGCATTTTTCTCGCGGCTTGCGTGCGTTGAAAATGTGACTTTTGAAAAGTGACCAATTTTCTTTAAATGGTGCTAATCATGGTTTATCTTTGTTGTTAGGTGGCAACTTTGGTATCAAATTGTGCCGGAAAGATTCATCTAGTCTGTTTGGTCAAAAAATAATCAAAAGTTACTCTAAAAGACCTATACAAAGTGTATGACTTTCTTTTGTTGAGCACTTTACAACACTGTACACACTTGCACGCTCAAGGTCTGGGGTTGATTCCTGGCGTATGCAGACTGAAGTCCCCCCCCCCCCCCCCTTGATTCTTTTCATCCTTATCATGCATGCAGAGTTTAACTCATAAAAACCGTGACAAAACACGCCAGAGAGTTAAAGATATATATAATTGGAGCTAAATGTTTGCTCACACCGTCCCTTTATATTTATACATGTCCCTGTAACATTCCCATTTATATAAAAGACAACCCATGATAGGCATGATGAGGGCCCGTTGTGGCCTGCGCGCATAGATGGGTCCGCGATGGGATGTTGAGGCAGTGACATTATACCACCGCAATTCGCAATCACTAAAAATAACATGTTGAACACATAACGTGTTTCTGGATGAAGGCGGACAGTTTACGCTCCCAGTTCCTTTATTAACCTTGTGGCATAAATGAGATTGGATCAAGACTATTCATTTTCTCATGTCTGAAGGCTGACAGCAAAATTGTTAACTTTATTTGTTGGGAGTGGCTGTTTTTAATAATAATTCAACCATGCATGCTTAGGCTTTTTGAGGGCGAAGCCACCCTATTAGCATGTTATTGCAAAAACTTGGTTTCCTGTGCGGTGTTTTGATTTGTACATACACCATTTCCCTGGTATGTTGGTATGCAACAGATGTTTCAGAAAATGGTTACAAAACATGCTTCTTTCTCTTGGACCTCCCCCATTCCATTTCAATGGAATTTTTATTAAGCCTGGCCCGAGCAATTTGCTTGAGTCTGGTCCCTTCATGACCCAAGCGTGTGTCTGTATGGACCGACCGTGTAAACAAACAAACAAACAAACTCTAACCCGCCATCTGATCCTTATTTACCTCCTGATCATATGCATATAGTTTAACTCATACAAAAACACGCCCGGGAGTTAAAGTTAATTGGAGTCCTTTTTCTCTCTTTTTAGCCACTGGATAGCTTCCTTTTACCCGCCCCATGAAAATACCCAGTTTGCGCCACGAACGCGTACGCACCTTACGGTCTGCGTCATTACGCGTGCGCCGGCAATCGCGTTCGCCGGCACATGTTTTGTTTTGTTTATACGCGAGCGCGTAGCAACAGTTTGTTGTCTACGTGGGGCGAAGATCAGCCCGCTCGCTAAGGCACCGTGACCCAACGCAGTTGCAATGTGTGATCAATATCCCTTTCATTCCCGGCCATGCAGGTGCCACGCACAGCATTTTTCTCGCGGCTTGCGTGCGTTGAAAATGTGACTTTTGAAAAGTGACCAATTTTCTTTAAATGGTGCTAATCATGGTTTATCTTTGTTGTTAGGTGGCAACTTTGGTATCAAATTGTGCCGGAAAGATTCATCTAGTCTGTTTGGTCAAAAAATAATCAAAAGTTACTCTAAAAGACCTATACAAAGTGTATGACTTTCTTTTGTTGAGCACTTTACAACACTGTACACACTTGCACGCTCAAGGTCTGGGTTTGATTCCTGGCGTATGCAGACTGAAGTCCCCCCCCCCCCTTGATTCTTTTCATCCTTATCATGCATGCATGCAGAGTTTAACTCATAAAAACCGTGACAAAACACGCCAGAGAGTTAAAGATATATATAATTGGAGCTAAATGTTTGCTCACACCGTCCCTTTATATTTATACATGTCCCTGTAACATTCCCATTTATATAAAAGACAACCCATGATAGGCATGATGAGGGCCCGTTGTGGCCTGCGCGCATAGATGGGTCCGCGATGGGATGTTGAGGCAGTGACATTACACCACCGCAATTCGCAATCACTAAAAATAACATGTTGAACACATAACGTGTTTCTGGATGAAGGCGGACAGTTTACGCTCCCAGTTCCTTTATTAACCTTGTGGCATAAATGAGATTGGATCAAGACTATTCATTTTCTCATGTCTGAAGGCTGACAGCAAAATTGTTAACTTTATTTGTTGGGAGTGGCTGTTTTTAATAATAATTCAACCATGCATGCTTAGGCTTTTTGAGGGCGAAGCCACCCTATTAGCATGTTATTGCAAAAACTTGGTTTCCTGTGCGGTGTTTTGATTTGTACATACACCATTTCCCTGGTATGTTGGTATGCAACAGATGTTTCAGAAAATGGTTACAAAACATGCTTCTTTCTCTTGGACCGCCCCCATTCCATTTCAATGGAATTTTTATTAAGCCTGGCCCGAGCAATTTGCTTGAGTCTGGTCCCTTCATGACCCAAGCGTGTGTCTGTATGGACCGACCGTGTAAACAAACAAACAAACAAACAAACAAACAAACTCGAACCCGCCATCTGATCCTTATTTACCTCCTGATCATATGCATATAGTTTAACTCATACAAAAACACGCCCGGGAGTTAAAGTTAATTGGAGTCCTTTTTCTCTCTTTTTAGCCACTGGATAGCTTCCTTTTACCCGCCCCATGAAAATACCCAGTTTGCGCCACGAACGCGTACGCACCTTACGGTCTGCGTCATTACGCGTGCGCCGGCAATCGCGTTCGCCGGCACATGTTTTGTTTTGTTTATACGCGAGCGCGTAGCAACAGTTTGTTGTCTACGTGGGGCGAAGATCCCTGTGCATAGCGATTACATTGGCAGACGGGCAGGGATCTGCACCAGAAGGCATTGGACGGACGGACGGACAGAGTCGCCAAAAATAGTATTATGATAGTAGCAGGCACATGTTATTAACACATATGAGAAGTTTGAAAACTTTCCTATGTATACTTTTAAAATGGCATCAATTTCAAAAGTTCTATTTTTCCGCTATTTTGTGTAGAAACCTATGGGCGCCTCATCCACCGGCGCCTCACCCACCGGCTCCACCCTTGACTCACTCGACGTTTAGATTGATAACTTCACTGTTGCTAAACATGTGGCTTTAATCCTTTTTTTATTCGGTAGCTGGATAAATTGTCTTTAATATGATACCAAAAATGTTATGTTTTTTTGACAACTTCTATTTAAAATAGAGACACGCATCACGATTTTAAGGATTTTTGAAACGGCCTCCACCTTATTTGATATACTTAGGGCTGATATCCAAACTCTCAGCGGTGTTACCGGTATTACACCGATGTTATACCGGTATTACACCGATGTTATACCGGTATTACACCGATGTTATACCGGTATTACACCGATATTTGTATAGAATATCGGTGTAATACCGGTATAACATCGGCGGTGTAATACCGGTGTAACACCGCTGAGAGTTTGGATATCAGCCCTTAGTGACCTGGGACCATATACACCCACTTTCTCACAGCTGGACTTGCAATATTTCCGCCCGTTTCGATACATTGGTAAATACATCTAATAGCGACCAATGACTATAGTTTACACTCGATGTAATGTGGGTATTCCTTTAAATATGTTTTCTACTCCATCTTCAGCCTTTATGTAGTCCAAATGACACCTTTGAATAAGAATAAAATCTGTTCACATTGAATAGGCCTAACTAAAAAATACCTTTACAATATTAATATGGGCAAATAAAAGACAAACTGATTATCAAAGCACACCAATATTAAAAAATGGACCATGAACAAATACAATGGGTATACTAGTATTTTACAGGGCGAATAACACACATGGGGAGATAGGTTTAAATTCAAACAGAGGAACATGATCACCATTCTCTTTTTGGCAAATATGGTGGCCCTTAAAAGGGCCGTTGGGTTTAAAAGAAAAAGTTGACTTCTTCTTGGGCAGAAGTACAGCCTGGATGTTAGGCAGTACACCACCCTGAGCGATGGTCACACCTCCGAGAAGTCTGTTCAGCTCCTCATCGTTGCGGACAGCCAACTGCAAGTGACGGGGGTTGATCCTGGACTTCTTGTTGTCACGGGCAGCGTTGCCGGCCAACTCAAGGATCTCAGCTGTCAGGTACTCCATGACGGCTGCAAGGTACACTGGGGCACCAGCACCAACACGGTTGGCATAGTTGCCCTTACGCAGGAAGCGGTGCACACGGCCAACTGGGAACTGAAGCCCAGCACGGGATGATCGGCTCTTAGCCTTGCTCTTTGACTTTCCTCCTTTACCACGTCCAGACATGATGATTGCTTGTTATGTGTTCGTTAGGATACAAATTAATGGTCTAACGAAATGAAGATTCACCTTTTATGCGTTTGAGCAAGATCCCACCGATATTGTTTAGGGATTAATCAATACGTGACTGGTCATTGTACAGACCAATCAGCAAGCCAATTTTCTGCATAAAATTGAACGTGATATCGATCATTCATAACTTTTGAAAATGTGCGTACCACCGCGCTTCCACTCAAATTGATCGTTACATGGAAACGCGGACGCACAGCGCAGGTTATTGATATATTGCCAAGACCTCCAAAATGTACTTGTACGCGCATCAATGACCTGGGGGCGTGGCGTTTTGTGTGACGTTGTGCATGGTAACAAGAGGCAGATGTTTGCGAGTGGGGCCCTGAACATGGATACACGCGACACGACTACTCGCGGCTGTACTTTCAACAATACAAATACTACATTGAAAACACAACAAAACACCATTTTTATATCGTTGTAAAATGTCAATGATGAACGGCAAATTTGGTCTGCATGATTTGAATAACTGGCGTGTGTTTGTACCACCAGCGCGGCGGCTAGCCTGCCCTATACTGACTGGTAACTGGACGTCCCTCATCAGCAGCGAGCGCAGACTCGGTGAAATTTTGTTAGCTTCATCATGGACCCCCAAATGACACAAGTGACGAGCAAGGACGTACAATGTATGTCATAGCGATTGTATTAGCTAAACATCGCTCTGACGTTGCATGTCTGTCTCAGTCTCACCGGCAAGCACGGCCGTATCAAGCATCAGTGAAATAAATCTGATTACAGGGCTAACAAACTAGTATAAAATTTGACTGGGGACGCAAAATAAATCCCATGATAAACAGCCTAGTACAGAACAGGAATCTGTCTCATCAAAGGTGACTTTATAAATGTTTCAATTCAAGAAACGTATTCAAAATCGAAGTCAGGCGTCATCCATTTTTGTTGTAAAACCGAAATTGACAAGATTAAAAAATGTTAGGCTAAATTAACTAGGCCTACGTACGAGCCTACTCCTAGCTAGGCCTATGATAGCCATCCCGTCTACGACACATGACAACCCATTTAATTTTTGTCAAAGCTTGACAAACACCTGACACTGCAACTATAATAATAATTAAGGCAAGACAACAATCAACATACTTTTGTTTGTCAAAAAGACTCACGATGTAGGCTAGGCCATCAATCATTACTCACCGAATAACGTCGTCTCTAAACAAGCAGACAAAGAATGGAATCGTACAACACGATTTAGCTGCGATTTTGATTATATTTCCCCATCAATTGACCATAAACAAAGAAGAATGTTGACGTGATTCGACTTTGATCAATGGATCCATGATTATGATGCGACATCATGATCCCGATCATGATCATTTGCATTGACTTTTTCAATGATGAATAAGCTTACAAAAATAGCTTCAAAAACTTATTCGTACGGTAGATCTGAGACGAAATATTCGTCCAGGGTATGAAGTCATATTTCATATGATATTATTTCCAATCGGCAAAATTGATCTTTCCTGCTTCTGAATTCTCTACAGGATCGGGAATGAAGAAACTCCTGTTGTTTATTTATTTTCCGTGCTTGTTTGCAAATCAAAAACTAAATTAATTTGTGGCCCTGAACATGCATATTATTTACCGAACTGTGATTGGTCTATCTCATAATCGTTTTTTATAACAGCTTCTCCGCTATTGGTCAAAGAAAAACATTCCAGAGAAAAACAATGACGTAGTGGGGAATCCCCTAGATTGCCCTAGATTGCTCCATTATTCAATGGGGTGGTGTTTATTTACCTCAGGGGGAAATGACACAAAAATACGAACTCCAAAGTCAAAATATTAACCTTTAGCATGTTTAGAATAACTTAATATTACAATTTGGATGCTAATCAACATTAAATGACAGTTATGAATAAGATTGGTGACTTTGTACGGACTATTCTAAGGTTCTTGTTTGAAATCGCTGACTTTGTTTTGGTACCTCGGGATTGCCCCTCGGGGGCGTGCCGCCCCCTCGGGGCAATCCCTTGGTACCAAAACAAAGTCAGCGATTTCAAACAAGAACCTTAGAATAGTCCGTACGCAGTCACCAACCTTAAAACCAAACTCGTAATTTGGCGGGTTTGAGAACAGTTTGCGCGGCCAAGGATATGCATATTGGTGGGCTGCCGATGGCACCCGAATATTGGAGATTGTTGGACGAGGACAACAACGGCACCCATCTGACCACTACTTTTAACAATAATATGGCTATGTGCTCAAGTTATTTCATTTTTTTGACAGTCTCTCTAGATTTGTCTAGCTAGCCTGAAGAAGAAAACGGTATCTGGTGAACAATTTTACCAGATTATTATTATTATCGAAGTCATATAATTATGCCGTTGGCAATATCAAAGCTGTAAGCTAAAAGTATGTTTATAATCATTTACTCATCATATGACTTACTTTTGATAACCTGTAGTCTATAATATACATCACTATATTATTTGATATTCTTTAACATAATATCACGATATTGGGAAAAAAAGTCTGGGATTTTTTCGCGGGAATAAACATGATAAATGAAGTATCTCACTGACGGTTACTGGTGAGCACCTTTATTATCGTAACATTCATACCATCTTATTCTTATTTGAACTCATCGGTCAATACTAAAACTTAGTGGCTCGATAAAGGCAACTGGGAATAAGACTTTACAGGATCCTAAATTTACATATTCAATTAATTGGAATTTTCTCTTTGACAGAACTTGAATTCACAAAAGTGGCCGTTTTGTCATTATGTGAGTCGATCAACGTTTTTTTGGCGGCAAAGCCCACCATGTCCTAATGCGTCAAATCATATTTTTGTAGAAATTGCAATAGAGCCATTGTGTTTGGTTAATTAACATACTTTATCTTAGAGGGGATGTATTTCATGACGGCCGTCGTGTGCCCTTTATCACAATTTGCCAGGCAGAATATTAAAGCTAGACTAAAATAATTGACCAATTCAATGTGATGTAAATGAATGTTGATTAATCAAGCAAAATAAATTTCAATACATGGTGCCAAATCGTGTCAAACATACATTTTTGATAATAGTAAATAATAGCCTCAAATAGTATTGTTTATTTGAGTTTGTCTAAATTTAATACTTTTGTCGTGTTATGCTGCTGTTTAGAACCTAGTTCGAGAGCGATTGAAATTTGCCAAGCAACAGATGGTACATTGTCAATTCATTTTTCACTATGAACCAAGAACAGAGTTTCATCTGAGGTACGGTTATCATAATGACACAGTGACAATCTCTTTTTGGAAAAAATGGTGGCCCTTAAAAGGGCCGTTGGTTTTCATAATTAATACACCATTTACTTGGAGGTGGTGTATTTGGTGACGGCCTTGGTGCCCTCACTCACGGCGTGTTTGGCCAGTTCACCAGGCAGAAGGAGACGGACGGCGGTCTGTATCTCACGGCTGCTGATGGTTGACCTCTTGTTGTATTTAGTCAAACGGGAAGCCTCACCAGCGATGCGCTCAAAGATATCGTTGACAAAGCTGTTCATGATGCTCATGGCCTTGCTGGAGATACCAGTATCGGGGTGCACTTGCTTGAGTACCTTGTAGATGTAGATGCCGTAGCTCTCCTTTCGGCGCCTACGTCTGGCACCGGCTGGACGGCCACCCTTGGCCTTACCGGCCTTCTTTGCTCCCTTTCCGCTAGTCTTGGCAGGCATGTTGATTGTTAGTTTCCTCAAAAGAAAATACTCGTTCGACTGATATACGGTCGTATTTATAGAGTGTGGTATGCTAATTAGGGGTCCTACGATGTTTAAAATCGAAATCGATCTGATAACCAAAATTGATTAAGCAGCCGTTTTAAAGAAAGGCACAAGTAGAACCAGAAACAACATTTTAATACTAATAGTTCTTTATTGTTTAAGAAACCATGAAATGCTTTAAAATTCATAACATATAAAACAATATTTTATTCGTTCATATTACCTCATAGGTTTACTTATATAGCGGAGTCTAGGAATTCCGGGTCCATGGAAAGATCTGTTTTCTATGAAATTCATTAGGCATCTGTTTCTGTTGATTTTGTATTATTGTAACATGAGACTATCGATCAAAGATTAGTCGTTGTTGAATTGAAATAACAACGGAATGGTAAATTGATCTTCATTTTTAGCGCGCGCTTAGAGTTTTACCGTTTGTTAAATATGGTGTTTAGAGTGAATAATGGAATCTTTATGGATAATCTTTCGTTGATAATTTTCTTATAAAAGTAAACGGACATATTGTCATATATTTTTTATGACATTAATCATCAACCAATCAAAAGGTGGATGTCCATTTCTTACCCTAACAAAGAGAATGTTAAGCATAATTAGTATTTTATTTCTTGATGTCACATCACCTGTCTAATATTATTTAGGAACGTCCAGATCATTCCTAGATGTTGTCGCTGAAATGAAAGTCAATTGAAAACTGACAAAACAAGAAAGAACACGTATAAAAATACACAAAATAACCAAATAAATCAGGATAGGGGCTAGCCGTAGGCCCGAGCCCTAGGAACAACACTACAGATGAGTCCTGTGACGTTATCGTGGTTTGCATATTTATAATTAAAATGTTGAAATTAGGAAATAGACTAAATGATGTTAAGCGTATTTATAAAGGTGAAGGCGGTGGTGAAGGGTTAACAGGCTTTGGCGTATGCTCCAGGATTATTGGGAGATACAGCACCGTCGACACCTATACATACGTATATAGCTGAATGTATTGCAATGCAATAGTCAAGAATAGTTAAAAGGTGAAAGGTTATTTCAAGATTATTGGGAGATACAGCACAAACCAAAATCGACTTTAATTAATGTCAAGTGCACCAGCATACTCGTAATAATAAGGGATTTTTAGAAGTCTACTTTGATATTACATAAACATTTGATAATTGTAAACCATTTGCATCGCAATAAATATCCAGCACCGTCGACGAAGCTAAGCTGGATATTTATTGCAAAGCAAATGGTCTACAATTATAAACATGATAAAATGTATATGCAATATCAAAGTAGACTTCCTAAAATCCCTTATTTTTACGAGTAAGCTGCTGCACTTGACATTAATTAAAGTCGATTTTGGTTGGTGCCTCGTATAGCCTTAAGCAATTCAAATATGTCTTAGTTGAATCTTATATCAATTATATTTAAAAAGTGGGGTGACGGGGATGAGACGCAACCTGAAATCTAATATCCAGAATTCATGAGATACTAAGAGATATTACTAACACAACAATCAGTTGTTGAAAGATATCAACGTGTCATAGACGGGAGCCACTGTTACAACTTTCAATATTGTTCAGTTGTACAAGTATTGAGTATGTCATGCTGGGTTTGAGTAAAGGTCTACAAGGATGGGTAGGGGTGTGGGGGCAGGGGAGGGTGTTGTACCGCGTGTGATGTGGTTTATTCCATATTATAGAATAGACGGTATGAGCCATGTGCTCGTGATTTGTGAAAGTTTGGTTTATTCCGTATCGGAATTATAAGGTGAGTGACGGGGATGAGACGCATTTTTGATATCAACAGAAACCCCATATGATTCTCATTATTTTTGTACAATCTCAGGCGCAAGATTATGTTCGATTTAGATGTTATAAGCCACAATGCAGTGAATTACCGCCAAAGGTGGTTCCACACGGCTAGTTTGTGTACTACTCAATGGGAAAATTTCATGTCACCATGTAGTTATAAAATAAGAACCATCGGAGTTATGCAACTAAAACTTTGGAATATGACTATTTTAAGGATGACCCTTCATGTAGAATAGAAAACATCAAGTTGAAAATCGGGCCAGAAATCGGAACACCTACTTTTAAACTTATATTTTTCTCCAACAGCATGTGGAACATAAAAAGTAGATCTTGTCTGGAATAATAACTTCTGTAAGGATGTTTCACATTCATATGTGAATAAATATAAATCATAATGCAGCGTATAATTAATCCTCCTCTTCAAAACATTTTATTTTTGAAGAAAAATGCACCTAATTAGTAGAGTTGGGCATAACCGAGTTGGCAATTGCTATAACGATATTTAAATCTTCCCAACATTTTTCTTCAGCAGAAGACATCTGTTTATGTACAGCGTCTCCTTAGCTAGCAGAGCCATGGCATCGTCCACTTGTGATCGCGCGCCTAAATCTTACAATTTGTGACGGTTCGTTTTTGTGTCCCATACTTTACACTTCTATAACTTTTTCCAAACAGAATATTCTATATTAACTTTTATATTACAATAATTAGTAGATGTTTGATGTTTACATTTACTTATCATTATATGCAGTGAAAATGATTTTAGGGGTTTAATTTGGATAAATATGACAAGAAAACGTAATATTTTGAAACATTTCAATTAATTATGTTCTTATATTCAATTGATAGAGAGAATGACGCCGAAATATGTATGGTTTGATAACTTGGGGTGCCCGATATTTATTTTAAAGAAATCAAAATGTGTAAGCATTGAAATGAATGAATAAAAAGCTTATCAAACTTGTGCACTAACACACAATTTTGGGCAAAATAATTTTATTCGATCATGGTCCCAATTTCGCCGAAATGCAGCGTCGATACAAAATAACGATTACACACACGTCCGCAATGAATGGTTAAATCCCTTACCGGCGAGCATAATGTCATTTACAGATTATCTGTATCAAGTATTCGTTTGTTCCTCTCTTCGAGTAACCAGCATCCATAACATTTCAACATGGAAGCCCAGGCTAAAACCGGTGCAAAGAAGGCTGCAAAGAAGCCAGCAACTCACCCACCATGCTCCGTCATGATTGCAGCTGCCATCGTGGCACTTAAGGAGAGAAGTGGTTCATCCGCCCAAAAGATCAGGAATTACATCGCTGCCAACTACACTGTCGATATGGCGAAGCTGAGGCCTCATATTAAGCGTGCACTGAAGGCTGGTGTAGCTAAGGGTGCTCTTATCCAAGCTTCCGGTAAGGGAGCCAGCGGCAAATTCAAGCTTGGAAAGACCACTGATGCTGCCAAGACAAAGGCAAAGAAGGCTAAGGCCGCAGCTCGTCGCAAGGCCGCTGCTGCCAAGAAGTCAGCTGCAAGGAAGCAGAAGAAAGAAGCAAAGAAAGCTAAGCTTGCCGCAAAGAAGACTGCTGCAAAGGCAAAGAAGGCTGCAAAGAAGGCCAAGAAACCCAAGAAGGCCACGAAGCCAGCTAAGAAGGCCGTCAAGAAGCCAGCAAAGAAGGCAGCAAAGAAACCAGCAAAGAAAGCAGCTAAGAAGGCAGCGAAGCCAGCAAAGAAAGCAGCAAAGCCAGCAAAGAAGGCAAAGAAGACAACTAAGAAGGCCGCCAAGAAGGCAGCACCCAAGAAGAAGTAAATGTTTTACTACTTACTATATTTGCTTAATTGCAAATAAAAACAACCCCAAACGGCTCTTTTCAGGGCCACCCACACTACCAAAAAGAGAATATGACAAATGCCACTATTATGTATTTATGTGTTTTCCATATTGCTGCAATGTTAATGCGAGGTTGGGAAGATGTTCATTGAAAGCGTATATACAAATACTTTTTATTCGATTAGTTAATAATCATTTTATTTAATTGTTCACACATTTTAAGTATAAACCTGGCAGTATCATTCAAAATTACTAATTTGACCAATGTCTTCTTGGTCAAGGTGGGAGAGAGAGTATAAAATGTGGTTAAGAACGGAATGTTATAGTAAGTAACGATTTAATCCTTATTTGGTTTGATTGTCTTGTTTGTTTTAATATGTTTATGGTTTGTTTTGTTTGTTTGGGTTCTGTTTGTAATTTGTTGTTTTTGCTAGTTTTGTTGTTTGATTGTTTGGTATTGTTTGTTTAAGTATGTCCGTTTGTTGGGGGTGTCGGGGTGTTTGTTTGTGTGCTGTGGTATTTGTTTGATTATTATGGTGTTTGTTATTATTAATTCTTGTCTAATGTGAATGAAAATAACACACGGTAGATAATAAAATGAAAATAGCAAAACCAACTTTAACAATCACAAGTAATGGGTCATTAAATATTACGACTCCGCCAAAATTGGTCACTCTATAATGGTTTGCAACATTTAGGGATAATAATCATAATCATCTCTAAGTCCAAAAGTGAAGAAATTATCCCCCACATTCCGCGAGACCTACTACTGCTCACTGTATCATGTTCATTGCATTAATTGATTGACAGAGCCTGATTTGTGCCTTTAGATTGGTGAGATGGTTGTGTTTTCTGGGTTTATTTTCATAAACCGGGCATGGAAAATTGATTTCATTCCAAATTACATGTTTTGAGCGTTACTAAAAGCGGGTGAACAAATGAAATAATAATTACATACAAACACGAATTCGCTTTATTTTGTTGCGGGTATGGTGGTCCATTAATGATAATGCCATGTATTCGCGCTCTTTAGACTAGACTATCTTACTATTCATCTTTCCAAAATTGTGGCGCGAATAACGCCCTCATTGAAGGTGGAATATTGTCTACGACGTCCGCAAAGAGATTATATATTGCACCATGTAGCTCACTAAGTATCATTTTTTGAATTAAAAACCAAGAAAGCAATCATCATGTCTGGACGTGGTAAAGGAGGCAAAGGACTCGGAAAGGGTGGCGCCAAGCGTCATCGCAAGGTGTTGCGTGATAACATCCAGGGAATTACTAAGCCCGCCATCCGCCGTTTGGCTCGCCGTGGTGGTGTCAAACGCATCTCTGGTCTTATCTACGAAGAGACCCGTGGTGTCCTGAAGGTTTTCCTCGAGAACGTCATCCGTGATGCCGTCACATACTGCGAGCACGCCAAGAGAAAGACCGTCACTGCTATGGACGTCGTCTACGCTTTGAAGCGCCAGGGACGCACACTGTACGGCTTCGGCGGTTAGATTGCTGTCAGCATTTCCGACAATTAATAACACGGCCCTTTTCAGGGCCACCATTTAATCCAAAAAGAGATAATAAAAGCTTGTGTGGTATTTGTTTGTAGTATACAATGTCACTGAATTGATATAACCATATCATATTTTATTTTGTAGAGTTTGTTTGATCTTAACGAAACACTGATTGGTATTATTTTCAAACAATTCTTTTCGTATTGTTGGATACAATTTTGTATTGATGTCTGGATTGCTGGTGTGTTTTATTCCCAATATATTCACTTTACCACCTTCAGTTGAATGAATACAAATTCAATCTTACATCGTAAATCTTACAGCAAAGTCGTTTACCACAATTTGAAATGTTGGCGCAATATTATGCACAAGTAATTTTTCCATCACAATGTGTAAACTAGAATATCTAAAGCGTTTCACCGTTAGTTCGATATAGAAGTACACTGTTAAAAATAAAACTGTAAAAAAACAGTAATTATTACTGGCAGCTGGGACTCACTAACAGTATGAACTGTTAAATTACGGTGGGCTGTAAAAATTCAAAAATACTGGGTAACTGTAAAAAAACCGACAGTTTACCTTGCAGCTGGGACTGTTAAATGACGGTGGGCTGTAAAACTACAAAATACTGGACAACTGTAAAAAAACAGTAATTATTACTGGCAGCTGGGACTCACTAACAGTATGAACTGTTAAATTACGGTGGGCTGTAAAAATTCAAAAATACTGGGTAACTGTAAAAAAAACGACAGTTTACCTTGCAGCTGGGACTGTTAAATGACGGTGGGCTGTAAAACTACAAAATACTGGACAACTGTAAAAAAACAGTATTTGTTACTGGCAGCTGCACTGTTAAAAATACGACCGTTAAAAAACAGCTATTATAACTGGCAGCTGGGACTCATAACGGTTAACAACCGTAAAATTACGTTGACGATAAAAATACGCTGGTATCAATCGACTACAACGTTAAACTACGATCACCGTAAATTAACAGATATTTTAACTGGCAGCTGGGACTCATAACGGATAACAACCGTAAAATAACGTTGACGATAAAAATACGCTGGGAACAATCGACTACAACGTTAAACTACGATGATCGTAAATTAACAGTTATTTTAACTGGCAGCTGGGACTCATAACGGTTAACAACCGTAAAATAACGTTGACCGTAAAATGTAATGTCCCGTTAATTTATTTAGTTTTGATGGTATTTTAACAGTATTTTGACGTTATTTTACGGACGTGTTTATGTGTTGTGAATATACATTTTACCTGTTAATTAACGGGGCTTGTGTATAATTTCGGACATTTTATGCAATTTTATGTGTCATTTATTAACTTTATGTGTCAATTGTAATGTGTCATATGTTTATTCTGCTTCCGCAATTTATTAAAGATTTTTAGATGAACTTACCTTAACTTGACCGGACGGGGATTTGAACCCGGGACCTCTGTATTGTAAGTCGGACGCTTTACCGACTGAGCCAACGAAGTAGTTAATAATGTCGAAGTGTTTTGTGTTAATATAAACTATTTATTCATAAAAAACCGTTAATATACAGGGAGTCGTTATATTACGGGATTTTACAATTTTTGGGTGTAAATATTGTTTAAGACGGTTCGTTTTAAAACGGTAAAATCCGTATATTATTCCTGTAAATTAACGTCAATTTTTACGTTTGCTGTAAAAAAAACCCGGAATATTCTACAAATAACGTTAGGCCTAAAAACAGTAGACCTACATGTGTCATAACGTGTTTTACCGTCAAAATATTCACATCAAGACCTAGGCCCTGGCCTTCATACATCATGTACATCGAGTAGGAGGCCTATTATTACCGTAAATCGTACCTCGAGTGTAAACCTATTGTTTTTATGTCCACGTGGAAGCCTGCTATTGCAGCGAACAAGTGTAACCACGGCCCCAGATAAAATTTTGAATAAACACCAACCCTTTCGTTCAAAAAAGAACAGAAAGCAGATATTCATGAAGGTTATTTGCTTGTACTTAATGTTCAGCATATCACATAAATCAGGCAGTTGTTGCGCCTGATGTGGATCTCCACAAAAAACCAATCCTACTGGAGACAGATCTTCATGTAGCTCCATCACATGATAAGCATTAGGAGCTAACTCATACATGCATGTGTCATTGAATTTGTTTTTACAGAAAACATCGGATGACCTATCTGTATTTTATGAAATGGGTCGAAATAAATCAAAATGGTTCGAAACGAGTCGAAATGAATCAAATGGGTCGAAACGAGTCCAAAACAGTGAAGTGTGTTGAAATACACTTCACTGTAGGTGTTGAAATAATTAACTAATGTGGGTGTCGCCGTTTAAATAATAACAGTTGTTTTACGACCAAATAAATCCTGTCAAATTAAGGTTATTTAATAAAACAGTAATTTTACATTTCTTAACGCTGTTCTTTTACATTAAGCTACTGTAAAAATTAAAAATAACAGGGTTCGCGTTATTTAATTGCCGTAAAATTACTATTTCCTATATCAGAAATGTAGAATTACAAACATTTGTTGTTATGTCACTACTTTATTACCATTTTTATACTACAAATGTAATTATACACTTTTCCGTCGTACTTTTATGATATAAATACCGTAGATTTGTTAAAAAACAGGACGGACCGTTGTTTTACGACAAAATAATCCTGTAAAATTACGATTATTTGTTTTACGACAAAAAAATCCTGTAAAATTACGATTATTTTTAACAGTGTACGAGAGGTACACTGCGGTCAACGTAAAAACACTATTCATTGTATACTTCAATGGGGGTTGTTTTTTTTTCTCCCCCACCAGACTCAAGCATAAGTAGGCCTAAAATATTTGAAAAAAAACCCTTCAATTGTATTTTTACAAAGTATAGGCCTATGTCACTTAACATGAAAATCGTCGTTATACAAATAACGATAGGCCTACACTGGGGTGAGCGTAAAAACACGATTCATTGTCAACGATGATGATATTTTTACAAAGTATATTTCATTTAACATGAAAATAGCCGTTATTTTACAAATACAAACACTATTTATACGAAAGGCAACGTAAAAATACGATTCGTTGTCAACTTCGATGGTGAAATATGGGTATTTTTACAAAGTATATTTCATTTAACATGAAAACGCCGTTATTTTACAAATACCAACACTATTTTGTGAGAGATACACTGCAGTCAACGTAAAAACACGATCCGTTGTCAACTTCGATGGTATTTTTACATGAAAACGCCGTTATTTTACAAATAAGAACAATATTTATACGACAGATACACTGCGATCAACGTAAAAACACGATCCGTTGTCAGCTTCGATGGTATTTCTACAAATTATATTTCATTTAACATGAAAATGCCGTTATTTTACAGAAACGAACACTTTTTATACGATAGATACGCTGCGATCAACGTAAAAACACGGTCCGCTGTCAACTTCGATGGTATTTTTACAAATTATACTTTATTTAACATGAAAACGCCGTTATTTTACAAATACGAACACTGTTTATACGACAAATACGCTGCGATCAACGTAAAAACACGATCCATTGTCAAGTTCGATGGTATTTTTACTTTGTTTTACATTTAAATTGTAATTCTACGTTAAATATCACTGCATAAATACGTTAGGTTTGTTAAATTATTGTGTCGTCTGTTTTTAAAGGGCAAACATGCTGTAAAGTTACGATTTTTCTTTGTAAAATTACAAGTATTTTTAACAGTGTAATGACATCAATATAATGTAATAATAACAAGTATAGTCGGCCTAACGCCAGTCATCAAATGTGGGTGCATTATAATTCCTAAAATAACGTGATATTGATCAACCAAACTCGCCAGTGTAATTTGGCGGGTTTGAGATATGTTTGCGCGGCGATTCCAGGATCTGCAGTGCATATTGGCGGGCTGATGGCACCAATTCAACTGGGAAGAAATACAATAGGCCTATCACGATAGTTTGAAAATGCTTAAAACAGTTCTATATAAGTTTTTGGCTGGAATAAATGAAATATCACCATGTCCTTTAACAACACTGGTATCATAAACTAGTTATTGAAAGATTTCACACCTTAAAATAGAATGAGTGATTTAGTCCAATAGTTTAACATTTAGTGTTAAGTCTAAGTAGGGTGATCCCGTTAAATAAAATTTCGGAAAAAAACCACTAGATGTAAAGGAGATTTAACTCTGTGAAAAGATTATACGAAATCATTCACTTTTTTGTCACGAAAAATAAAGATAAGTTGATAATACATCTGGGTATCATGAATTAATATTATTGTTTTATTTCAACAACAAAAATTGAAATAAAACCACTATTAATTCTTTAAAATAGTTGTATCGCTTTATGTTGTGGTTTATATGAGCCTAGTGGAAGTGCAAGATAATCATATGACACAGTGACTTTCTCTTTTTGGAAAATATGGTGGCCCTGAAAAGGGCCGTTGTATTTGGTAGTTAATACACCATTTACTTAGAGGTGGTGTATTTGGTGACGGCCTTGGTGCCCTCACTCACGGCGTGTTTGGCCAGTTCACCAGGCAAAAGGAGACGGACGGCGGTCTGTATCTCACGGCTGCTGATGGTTGACCTCTTGTTGTATTTAGTCAAACGGGAAGCCTCACCAGCGATGCGCTCGAAGATATCGTTGACAAAGCTGTTCATGATGCTCATGGCTTTGCTGGAGATACCAGTGTCGGGGTGCACCTGCTTGAGTACCTTGTAGATGTAGATACCGTAGCTCTCCTTTCGGCGCCTACGCCTGGCACCGGCTGGACGGCCCCCCTTGGCCTTACCGGCCTTCTTTGCTCCCTTTCCGCTAGTCTTGGCAGGCATGTTGATTGTTAGTTTTCCTGAAAGAAAATACTAGTTCGACTGATATACGGTCGTATTTATAGAGTATGGTATGCTAATGAGGGATCCTACATAGAGTATGGTATGCTAATGAGGGATCCTACATAGAGTATGGTATGCTAATGAGGGATCCTACATAGAGTATGGTATGCTAATGAGGGATCCTACGATGTTTCATATCGAAATCGATCTAATAACAAAATATGATGAAGCAGCCGTTTTTAAGGAAAGGCACAATGAGATCCTGAAAACAACATCAATAAAGATGGTGCTCACCGTCTTAGAGACAAAAATAGTGACAGAAACAATTATTTGCTTTAAAATTCATTGTACATAAAACAATAACTTATTCGTTCATTTGTTAATAGTTTTTACTTTTACAGCGGAGTCGAGGCATTTCCGGGTTCAAGGGAAAGTGTGTTGTGTATGAAATATTATACATTAACCAACGGTTTCAATTACAACATGATAATATTGATCAAAGAATGGTTATTGTTGAATTGAAAATATCAATGGAATTTAAATTGATCTTTCTTTTTGGCGCGCGCTCTTAGAGTTTTACCGCTTGTATATTTAATAATGGAATCTGTATGGACATTTTTCGTTGATTATGTTCTTATCAAAAATTAAACGGAAATATTGTCATACATTATGACGCCAATCATAAAACATTCAACAACGGAATACTACATAAAGAAACGTGGATGTGCATTTCTTACTACTAACTACAGAAAAAAATTGACAACGCTATCAAAGAGAATGTTACTAAAGCATTATTTGTATTTATTTCTTAATTTCAAATATATTATATCAACGTGGACTTTTAAAAATCGCTTATTATTACAAGTTGAAAATCACTTTTTATTTCCATGCTGGTCCACTTGACATTAATTAAAGTCGATTTTGGTTGGTGCCTCGTATATGTATAGGCCTTAAGCAATACAATTATGTCTTAATTGGATCTCATATAAATTGTATTCAATTTAATTTCCTACGATATGCATTTCGAAAGAATAGTCGATGTACACATAGATTTACAATACATATCATAGTTTTAAATTTATTGTGAAGATTTTTTTTTTAGTTTTACAATATTCATCTGTACATGTTATCAAGAAAAGGTAGATGAAAATGAAATTTGAAAATGACCAAAACATTGGACTTTTGAGTTCTATAACAAATAGACTGTGTCATGCATCATGTGGAGGGCAAGTAATCAATTTAAAGGTTTGAAATCAATAGATCTCTCATTTTTTCTTTATTAACCAATCATATTGCTCACTTATTTGACCAATCGTATGGCCCCTTTAGCTGGCCAATAAGAAGTATAGCTGAGTTGTGGCTCCATTTTCAACACAATGCGTCCTTTGTTCATGTGGATGTATATAAGGGCAGCCGAATAAGAAGTCGAATTATTTTCGATAAAACTCGAGAACTTATCAAAATGGCACGTACCAAGCAAACCGCACGCAAATCTACAGGAGGTAAGGCTCCACGCAAGCAGCTTGCCACCAAGGCAGCTCGCAAATCTGCACCAGCTACTGGTGGCGTCAAGAAGCCCCATCGCTACAGGCCAGGTACCGTAGCTCTCCGTGAGATCCGTCGCTACCAGAAGAGCACCGAACTTCTCATCCGCAAGCTGCCCTTCCAGCGTCTAGTCCGTGAAATCGCCCAGGACTTCAAGACCGAGCTCCGCTTCCAGAGCTCTGCCATTATGGCTCTCCAAGAGGCAAGCGAAGCTTACTTGGTCGGTCTTTTCGAAGACACCAACCTGTGCGCCATCCACGCCAAACGTGTGACCATCATGCCAAAGGACATCCAGTTGGCCCGCCGCATCCGTGGTGAACGTGCTTAAGTAATGACAGCTTGACACCAACATTAAAAGGCCCTTTTCAGGGCCACAAATTATTCCAAAAAGAGATTTTTGATTTTGTCTTGTTTAGATAACCAGTAGCAAACGGCATACGTGCCTATCTAATTGGCAGGTTTTCATTTTTGTTTCTTTTGACGGATCTCAGTGGCCTAGAAAAGTGAGCGTACAATTTGAATTAGACTTAAGTTACAAGGGAGCTCAATTTAGCTGTTGATTTTCAATGAAATTAAAATAATTCTAGCGTAGGCCTACTTTCTTTTCGAAGACCATCACTATTTATTTAATTATAATAACTTAATTTGGATGTCATCCTTAACGTTTTTTATAAAGTGAATGCATTCAATAATGAATTACCGATGAATGACATATATTTATATGATTAAAAACAATTTTGAACGCGTAGAGCAATAAAAAACACACACCTGGGTTAGTGCTAATTAAAAAAAATTCAGAATAATACGCAAGTTCTCAATTTCACCAAAGTGCTTTTTTTCTTCTTTTCTCTTTAGTGCTCCAAAAGGAGCGTTTTATTTTTTTATTTTTTTTTACTGCTCAGACAACAAACAGAAATTACAAAACACATACATACATATATTAACAAAAATGTACGATACATTATGGTCATCACTCATCAGTAAACATAATAATACTATTTTTAAAATACTCATTGGATACAAAAAGTTTCAAGTGCCTTCCATTTCTTTAGGAATTTGTACATTACACTTAACAGAAATAATCTTTTCAAGATTATAATGGAATTTCACAGGTATTTGAAATGAATTAAGGATGGAGTCTGTTTTTTAAATTTGTTAGTATAAATAACTCTCTTCATTAAAATGAAACAAAGATTTACCAAAGGGTCATAGCCAAAGCCAAATAGAATTAGCTTAAAATTTTAAATCAATATCGTCATTTAAATACTGTTTATACCAGGCGGAAAAATCATTCCAAAAAGGATTTACATAGTCAGTGATAGTTACAATCCCCAAAAAGATATTATTATTACAAAAGGAACACATATCACTATCAATAATTTTCATCCTACACAACTTTTTGTTTGTCATCAAGCAATTAACATTGATCTTATATAGAAACATCTGACGTTTGACAGAACAGGATTTGAACGGTCTTATATAAATATGGTTCCACTTATCGTCATCAATATCAAACTCGTTCTTATATTTTATTTGAGCGGTAGGATGGGTAAAAATTCTATTAACTAAAAAACGGTAAATACATCTAGAATTCATATTTGTAATATAATATTCACATCAATCTCATCGTCATTAATAACAAATTTGTTTAAATTGCATTGAAGCTGTCTATTAAAACCATCTTTATAAAAATGTTCCCAAGAGTGAGCGAATTGCGTATAAAAATCCCCTCCATTTCAAAAACAGATTTCTTGGAAGCCCCCTCCAAACCAAAGTGTCAAAAGGAATAACCGTCCCATCAGATTCAAAAAGGTCACTCACAATAATAAATCCGCAGTCCAAAAAGGTGTTATAAAAACAGGGCTTATGATTTATGCGGATGCGACAATTATTCCAAATGCACTGCTGAAGGGAGCTTACCGTGTCAGCTTTAACAAAATTGGTGTAAAAGATTAACAGATATTTGTAGAAAATAGGGAGATTCTTTGCCTCTTTCAACATTTTGATATCAATATTACAATAAAAAAGAATTCACCTCCATAGGGAGAAGTGATCAAAAAAGGTCTTCCATGGCGCATTTGTGGTAGTATATTTATTTATCCACTTATTTTGTTGTGCAGCAAACATGGACTTCACATCAACCAACTTAAGACCACCTTCATCAATGTCACCAATCATAGAAATTTTCCCAAAGTGCTTGGCAGGATGGGCTTTCGATTTGTGGAGAAAAACTGTAGACATTTTGGTGTACTGAATGTCCGTGGAAAGTTTGGCGCAACCTTTATAGTTTGTTTCCTGAAATCGATATTGAATAATGATCGACACGCGGCATGGTACCTTGTACATAATTCTTGACCGCACTGCCTGTTTTGTTATGCCAGTTTATACAAACTGCGGGAAATTTTGCATCCGGCTCGTTTGGTCAGTGATCAATGATTGGTTTTCATTAACCGAATGTCATGAACCCTATTTTATATCCGATCACCGTATACAAACGCCTTCATTATTGATCATAAAAATTAAAAATCATAATCAAAATATGATTATAAAAGTATATTAATCATGAATGAAGTAAAATGGTAATTAAAACATTATTTCTTACAAATAACTCAAGAACAGGCAAATGATCATTAGCTCTTTTTTGAAAATGTGGTGGCCCTAAAAAGGGCCGTTGAGAGAATAGGCAAACTGTGTTACAATTTACTTCTTCTTGGGCAGAAGTACAGCCTGGATGTTAGGCAGTACACCACCTTGAGCGATGGTCACACCTCCGAGAAGTCTGTTCAGCTCCTCGTCGTTGCGGACAGCCAATTGCAAGTGACGGGGATTGATCCTGGATTTCTTGTTGTCACGGGCAGCGTTGCCGGCCAACTCAAGGATCTCAGCGGTCAGGTACTCCATGACGGCTGCAAGGTACACTGGGGCACCAGCACCAACACGGTTGGCATAGTTGCCCTTGCGCAGGAAGCGGTGCACACGGCCAACTGGGAACTGAAGCCCAGCACGGGATGATCGGCTCTTAGCCTTGCTCTTTGATTTTCCTCCTTTACCACGTCCAGACATGATGATTTGTTTTATTTCGTTCACTTGGGATACAAAATGAATGATCCAATGAGATGAATGTCCTCCTTATATACTTTCTGTGAGGATCCTACCGTGGACCTATTATGATAAATCAATGTTATATTTCACCAATCAGCAAGCAAAGTATTGAAATAAAATAGTGCATTATTGATCACGCAATCGTAAAAGTGTTGATAGAAATTGGCGGGTCGAACAAAAACATTGTCCGAAATTGGCATTATATTTCCGAATGTTCTGAAATTTAAGCAACATAAAATCAAGATAATTGATCGTTGGGCTGATTTCAGATGCAAGAGGCAAATTAGAAATGTATTTACAGAAATGCAACTCAAAATATATTTTGTCGTCAATATTAAAACGTTGGCAATAGCATAGGGCTATATATTCAGATTATGATTCATAATGCACATTCATTTCTACTAAATATTAAAATAGTTAACACTATCTTGTTTGACATAGTAGAGTAGTTATAATTCAATTGTAAATACTATGATGCAGTATTCGATAAATTTGGTCTAATCGATAACAGCATTGATGATAATATCAAACTTCGTGGGATACTGAATTTGCATATTCGATCTTTTTATTTGTTATTTCGATCCTGATCACATTTATTTGAATACATTTGCCTGGAATCAATCCAATTCTTAAAATTAACAATTGTCGCACAATGTAGTATGTAAATTGATTAGATCCAACGTTTATGTTTAAAATTCTCACATTCAACAATGAAATGCGGTGACTACTTCGTGCTGTAGGCTATTACTATCATTAATATCAAAACTTCAATCATGGATTCCCGTATTTAATATATTCGATCTATTTGGTCACTTTTGTCACCGAGATTATTCTATTTACATATACATATACAGACAGACCTAAATTAATGCAGTTTAAATGATAATAATTATTATACCCCAAATTAAAAACTACTGTCGTATCGACGTGATACGACTAGTACAGACTAGTTCAGCAGAACAAATCAAGCTAGTACGGCAAATTACGTCTGGATATGGCTAGCAAAACTGGACCGGCGATGACGTACATCTTATCTGCATGCCGCCATCGATATTTTATCTCAGTGCCTTGACTAACCTAAAGCTAGTCAAGCCAGTTTGACTAACCTAAAGCTAGTCAAGCCATCTTGTTTAATAAGCTAGTCCAGTACAGACTAGTTCAGCAGAACAAATCAAGCTAGTCAGGCTGAGCCGGACTAACCTTAAGCTAGTCAAGTCGGCCATAACCTATCCAGCAGGCTTGACTAACCTGCTTGACTAGTTTAAGCTAGTCCAGCAGGCTTGACCAACCTGCTGGACTAGTTTAAAGTTAGTCCAGCCTTTGTCTGACTATTATTTTATTATTTTATTTCAAGATACTTATAAAGCGCATTTCCCATGGACCAATGCGCTGTACATTAAAACACAATCTAAAATGCAATTTAGTTACAGCATGCAACAAAATAATGACACATGATAAAATACATGACCTACTTATTACATCAGCAATTATGATAAAAACAGAAATATAAATATACAATTAAGAAACCAAAAATATGCACAATGACTAGCAATTAATTTGGGAAAAGGTAGGTTTTTAAGAGCTTTTTAAAAGCTTTCACATTGGGAGCATCGCGTACATTATTTGGTAAGCTGTTCCACAACTTAGGACCATAAGCCGAAAATGATCTATCCCCATAAGCTCTTTTTGTTTTGGGGATTTCTAGTCGGGAAAGATCATTCATGGACCTAAGGCCAGTACGGTTACACTTGTATTTGTGAAGCCGATCCTGTAAATATGAAGGAGATGAGTCATGAAGACAGTTGTACACATGCACCAAGATCTTGAAATCTATCCTCTGCTGGACAGGCAACCAATGCAACTCGCGCAAGAGCGGCGCGGCACTAGTACGCTTACTAACTTGAAAAATTAGACGCGCCGCGCGATTTTGAAGCTTTTGGAGACGTTGCACTGCCTGATAAGGAAGACCGCATAAAAGCGAGTTGCCATAGTCCAGCCGAGATAGGATCAGAGATCTTGCTGCATGTGCACAATTAGTTTGGTCAATGAAACGACGTATTCTTGCAATGTTACGAATATGGAAATTTACACTTCGACATAAGGAACTTACATGGCTATTCATGGTGAGGCTATTGTCAAATACAATACCAAGGTTCTTAATTGAAGCAGAAGGCCTGACTACGGATCCACCAATATTCAAGGTAAGATGGGATATACCAGCTGCACATCGAGGAGAGGAAATCAAGAAAAGCTCAGTTTTTGAGTCGTTCAGTTTTAACTTGTTCTTAAACATCCATGACCGAATCTCTGCGATGCATCTGTTGAGCCTCAGCTGTGCAACAGCCATATCCTCATCAGACTTAGGATTAAAGCTGACATAAAGCTGAGTATCATCAGCATATACATGATACGCAACCTGATGACGCCTGATGATTTCCGCAACTGGCTGAGCATATGCCGTGAAAATTGGTGGACCAGCAACAGAACCCTGTGGAACACCATATTGCAAGTTTAAGTTTAAGTTTAAGACTAGTTTAAGTTTTCAGTGTAGAACTTACCGTCTCTCTCCACACGCTTAGAAATGAGTGTCAAATGTTGCTGGGTTCCAAAGAAATGTGTAGTTTTTAACCCTTGTGCTAAACATCGATTTCGTAAAATAACTTTTTACACATGCAAAAGTTTACTATTAAATTCCGAGTTTTACACTCTGGAAGTGTAGAAAAGTGTCCGTAATTGGGTAAAACATGATTTGACACCATGAAAGCGTAAGATTTTATCGTAGTCTCGTGTCCAGACTCCATTTTACAGAAAGCGGATGTTTGTTTGTTTGTTTGTTTACACGGTCGGTCCGTACAGACACACGCTTGGGTCCTGAAGGGACCAGACTCAAGCAAAATGCTCGGGCCAGGCTTAAAAAGCCTATATGCTGGTTGATGTCAAGGAGGCTACTGCGCGATGTCACGCTTAGTCAGTTAGTAGTAAAAAACTGCACAATGTTGAGCGAAAATCCAATGCGGTCCATTACAAAAGTGTCAAGCACTGTCAAGCGCATGAAAACAGGCTGTAGCGACTTTATCCACTGTTGCTAGGACCATATACTATGGTCAATAACTCGGTATTGTGTTGGTGCAGGGAAGTGTTTAATGTGCATACATCGGTGAGTGCACTCAAGCATCTCGTAGCAACCAGTTTGATGGCCTGAGCTCAGCGCACCATATTCTGGTTCGGTAAAGCGAGTAAAACACTGCTTGTTGTGTTCGTATTAAATGCGGCACCATATCGGTTATGTTACTTTGCAGTATCCAGTCATGGCGGACGACGACATATCGGTCAGAAACTTCTAGTGCAGGTACAGGACTTGAGGACCTTATCCCGGCTTTTTGTAGGTAAAATGTGATATGATTTACACATTTATAGTCCTGTAGAATAAAACAATAGTCTTATGGGAGTGAAGTAGTGACAGATCTGGTCTGAGATCTAGGCCAAATTTATATACCTATTGCGTATATAATAATCTTATAAGCTTATTATATATACGCAAGTAGTACAAGACTATTACAGCTACTTCACTCCTAAAAGAATATAAATTGTCTTAAAATAACTATAACATGTATAAACATATTACAATTTCCAATTCCGGGATTAAGTCTTCAAGGCCTGCCTCCAGCAAGAAAGCTTTGACCGTTGTCACCCGCCATAGCTTAAATGTGCAAAGAATGTGCATAATGTAGTGTAAAGTGTTACACAACAAAAGGGTAAATTGGCTACACAGCATTATTGGGTAAAGGAAATTTACCCAATGTATGTGTACCAAAATGACACAAGTGTTGGGTAAAACCTCTGTACAACCCCGGTTGTGTAAAGTGTTAGGGAGCACATCAAAACTCGACCGCGCGGCAACCGGCGGTTCCGCCCGGTTGGACCGCATATCATTGTTTAGAACAATAGAAACCGGCTGCAACCTCACGGAACTGCACGGAACCGGCGGTTGCCGGGCGGTCGAGTTTTGATGTGCTCCCTTACACATAATTGCATGGGTAAAAATAGGGAACATGGTCGTTTTGGGGTAAACATTTACCCACCGATATTGTGTCAAATTTTAAACTTTATTGGGCAAAACACTTCCACATCATCAACTACTTCGTGAGCTCAGTCGACTACGACGTTTGCAAGTGTTATTGCTCAAGTGTTATTGTTAAACGGTCAAGTTTACGAAAATAAGATGAACAGATGATTTCAGTTTGGCAACAACTATTGTCCAGTCAAGGTAAAGTAAACTAGCTGTGCGTGTAGTGTCGCAGGAGCACATTATTATCAAGGTCGATTTTTCAACGGTTTGCCGACGTCGGCAACCTGACCTTCACACATCAGTCTCCCTTCAGATGATATAGCATTATAATTTACTAGTTTCATTATATTTATGCTTTTTTTATGCCAATCTCAACATTTACCAACTAATTTCAGCAATTTCTTTCTATCTTGTCATATTTAGTCATATAAAATAGTTTATATTAATGCAAAACACTTCCACATCATCAACTACTTCGTTAGCTCAGTTGATACGGCGTCAGTCTTAGTATATACAGTGGTTGTGGGTTCAAGCCCCGGTCCGGTCAAGTTAAGGTAAGTTCTTCTAAACTCTTTAATTCCGTGGAAAAATAAAATTGCGAAAGAAGATTGGAATGCAAATATGACACCCAAAATGGCTTAAAATATATACCAGGCATTTAAAAAAAAAAAAATTATGCGTACCAAAATGACACAAGTGTTGGGTAGAACCTCTACACAACCCCGGTTGTGTAAAGTGTTACGCATAATTGGGGGCAAAATATGGGACATGGTCGTTTTTGGGTAAACATTTACCCAATGATATTGTGTCAAAATTTTAAACTTTGTTTGATAAAATGTAGCTATTTGATGGGTAAAATGCTCACTCTGTGTTGTGTAAGACTCTACACAACCACTGTTGTGTACATTTTTACCCAACAAACAACCATGTTCCCTTTTTACCATCGTGAAGTGTAGAATTTTACCCAACATTGCTTAATTTTTTCTAAGAGTGCATACACTTTTCGTTTTTGTCTTATCCTCTATGTCATGTATGTGAAGAAAACTGTTTACAATTTTCATTAAAAACTAGTAAAATGCATATAGGTTTGATGGGTTTATCCCGAACTCAACATGTTCTTTCTAAACAAACAAGAATTTTTGTCTTAACACGTCGTTCATTTAGGCCTATTAATATGCAAGTGAATCAAAATGTATTTTTTCTTTTCACATTTTATTAAAACCATAAACAAATTCAACTCAATGCCTACAGAGCTACGAAAAATACCAAGCGTAACACAATAACATAGTGCACAAATTAACATTCGAATAATTTAAGTTATTGTACAATAAATGATGATACTACATAATATTAACAAACATATCTTAGTTTCATATGAGTAAAATAACATACAACGTGGATCATGGTAAGCTAAGCACTAGTAGCAAATATTCTTTGCAAGACACATTTTAAAAGGGCATTGAGAGGTATGTATGGGGGTGCGCCCTCAATTTGTCTGGAAATCATTTTTTCTTGCACCTACGTTATACTTTGGCATCTACTACACTCTTAGAAGGTCAGGATCAAATACATGAGTAGATTTCCGGCTCACTTTGTTTTGATCCTTTAAGGATCATTTTCGGATCGTTTTGATCCGTTTTCGGATCGTTTTGATCCGTTTCCAGATAGATATCAACAAACGGATCAAATTCACCTTGATCAACTTTGATCTGATTTCCGGATCAATTCGATGAAACAGTTCATGGGTCAATGAGTGACTGACGTCACTCTTTCGCAAACCGATAGACGACAAGCAGACGATCTTTTGAATTCGGTCGCCACAGTTGAAACAAGGGTGAAATACCGCGGTAAGTTATCCAGTCTAATCTGTAAAATGTTACATGATTTTGTCGGTAAAGTAGTTTTATTTTTTATGTTTGAACATGCTCTATTCTTGTGAACAAATTTCTTGTACCTGACCAGTGCCATCAGTACGATTTTCGGTCAAAATGCTCCTCACAAAATGTCACGATCACTGCGATGTACTAGGCCTACACGATGTAGTAAGCTTACTGCACTCGATATATAGTCTGCAGTGTGCACCCGGGGGTGGGGGCACTCAATCAATATTAGGTTTCACACCAGGCTCCATCAAAAATACCCCCCTTTTTTTGGCCCGGTGTCACCGAAAGACCCTTGCATGCATGCTTGTTTTTACAATCTGTCACCCGATGACCCCCTATGTTTTCACTTTTTCTTTGATTCAGTTTGATCCTGGAGTAGGATCATAAGCTACAGGTACATCCGATTAAGGATCATTATTTTGATCCGTTTCAGTATCATTTGACAGAAATATTTGATCCCATTTCGGATCAAACTTTTTGATCCTGCTTGTCGGATCACTTTGATCCGGAAAGGGTAAGCTCATATGTGATACCGCTTCTGGATCAAAATTGATCCTTTTCGTCTCATATTTGATCCTGACCTTCTAAGAGTGTAACTACCGTCTGAAACCGTTTACCTTAATTCGCCGTCAATCATGTACAATTTCACGATTTGGTCACATCGAAACTCTTGTTTTCCAAATTTCATTGTTCACGGCAATCTCTCAATGCTCGTTTAAACTTTTGCACTATTGTATATGTATACTACAATAACTTAATTATGACATATTCATGCATTATGATATTAAATTTGCTCTATTGAAATATGTCACTTATAGGTTGATGACTTGATCTTGATTTTGGCCTAATTCTGTTCATAAGGTAGATATCATTTTACATGAAGTATCATGAATACAGCCAAATCCCAAAATTTAAGTTCAATTGCTCCAGTGGTTTTTATGATCGAAGTAAAAAAAACAGTTAAAAATTTGGCCCTTGAACAGAGCATTAACTTTTACTTTTGAAACGTGTTAACCATTATATTAACCAAGTACAGACATGTTGCAACATTTGAGTTATATTGATCCAGTGGTTTTTATGATCGAAATTCAGGACCCAAGCGTGTGTCTGTACGGACCGACCGTGTAAACAAACAAACACACTACATTTCAAATAATTTGGCCATATAATGGTGCATAAACTTTTAGGTAATTCACCACTTTTTCACTAAATAACACATAAAGCTATAACATAAGAGACTTTTAAGTCTTTCATGTTAACTTTATGTCATTTAAAATAAAGTTACACGGGTGATGGGAAAATATGGGCTTTCTTTTAATACCAAAATCTCGATATTGACGTGGAACTGTAGAAATCTTTAAACTGGTTCAGTTATCATTTTTCAAATAATAGTCATCAGATGAACATCAACCGGTTAGTATTTCAGGCAATAATGGCGCTGTATTTCCATCGATACATCGCTTAAATATTCATGATATTGATGAGGATGCAAATTGATAAGATATGACCAGCTGAGCTGAATCTTACAATATGCCTCCAGAAATGTCATTGCGTGGATGGGACAAAGTAAAATGATATCTATTAGTTCAACTGGTAGTGCTCGGTTTGCAATATTTTAATATTAAAAGCATCTATCCGTTTTTACATACTCGTCCAGGTCATAAAAAATAACAGCCAATTTGAGTAGATATTTGAAAATTTCCTACTGGTTCAAGTATGTGTATAACAGTACCCTTAGGATATGAAGTGTTGATGTCATAGAAATATCCAATATAGTGCCACACAAACAATGGTGACCATCAAAAAGCATTTTAGTACTTCACAAGCGGGTTTTAGACGACAATTGCAATGATTTTATAATACTCAGCATTAGGGACCGCTCATTATTTCCACCGGAGGGAGGGGGGGGGGGGGGGGGGGGGGGAGGGGCCGGGAGCCAAAGGCAAACTACCTCGGAAAAGTATATGACCCCCCTTCCTATCACATAAAAACCATATGACCCCCCCTGTGTGATTTACCAAAACCATATGACCCCCCCCCCCCACCCCACCACCACAAAACCTTGATTTTTTTTTATCTAGCTTGTTTTATACAAATATGGAATAAAATATTATATACTCCCGCCTTTTCACCGATTTGCATGCAGTCCATACAGTCATATCATATGGAAATCACAATAGAAAAACTTCATGTTGGTGTACACAAAGGCATATGTGTTTGCAACAAAAACATTTTGTTGCAAACACAACATTCCTTGATTAGGCAGTGTCACCTGCAGTAAAGGAAGTTCATTTCAACAACGATAGTCCAAGCATGGAAACCCATGCCAATTTGCCACAACCTCTATCCATGTTAGAGGTGAACATGGATATATTTGCAGATTTGCATGCAAAAAACCCCAAAAACCCCCCCCCAAAAAAAAAATTCTATCGCAGATGTTAAAAAATATTTTGCCTGTGATGTCATAGATTTTATGAAGCAGGATATTAACAAAAATGTGTCACGGTCAAGTAGACCTGAATGAACATTTTCGTAATTCACTCAACTTTAATACGCCAAATAAAAAAACAAGTTTGTCTCAGAGGAAACTGGAGCTATGCAAAATGTAGTACAAATATTCCTTTTTTCTTCATTTTATACAGGCCACTTTTTTTTGTGACCATGAATGACCTAATTTGACTTTAAAAAAGTCTCACAAACCTAAAAAAACTTTTTTTAAAAGTGATGACTTGAAATGCCAATTGAAAAACTTCTGCGGGTGGCTTTCTGAGACAAACCTGTTTTTTTTGTTGCCTTTTATGCATGAGTATTTAAAGTTTAAAGTGGATTACAATCACAAGTTGAAAGAAATCAACTGTGAGTGCATTGGTTGTTTAGTCTGTTTTCATCATTGGTACTCTGGAGTTAAATAAGTATTGTAGTGAACTAGTTATGATTAGTCATTATCAGTCAATAATTGTATTCATCTGATCTTCCTGTGTCCCGTCCTGTGTATACAAAATGAAAAACTTTATAAAGGTAACAATCGCCACTGCACATAATCAAATGAGCTTGAAGTTTTGATAGAAATGTGAATAGTAATCAATGATGCTTGTTTTTAAATGCCCATGAAGTTGGCAAGATATCAAAGGCTGGAGATTTTAGATTTGTCCTGTTTGACCACAAAAGAAACAAAAAGTTTGCTGACACAGGAAGGTTTTTTTTAATTTAATTTTTGGACACAAGAGTGTAAAGTTGTGTTTGCTTGTCATTGGAATATGCCATTACAAATGAGCCAATATTGAACCACTTGTAAAATTTAATTCAGTCTAAATGTTGCATTGTTGTAATTATTGTTGCAAATTACAGTGGCGTAGCTAGGTTATTCATATTGGGGGGGGGGGCGAGAAATGAAAATGACAAGATGAGAAGACGACAAGATGTGTGATCCAAGAAATGCGCGCGTAGCGCGTGAAATTTTTTTGACTTTTGAAAATGCAAAACCATATGACCCCCCACCTTCCGATAATCTAAAATCATATGACCCCCCCTTTTTGCTTGACCAAAACCATGTGACCCCCCCTCTTTTCTCCCGGCCCCCGCCTCCGTTGGAAATAATGAGCGGTCCCTTACCATGATTACAATATCACAATTAAATACTATCTACTGAAGATGGCATAGATATCTACATTGTACTAAACATAGCGATGTTTCAGGGCACTGTACTAATTCCTTGCTAATTACTCCGTAGTGTAAACACTCTTGTTATCCACTGAAGTTGGCAATATTACATGCCGTAACCATGGTAACTCTTTCTTAACAACAGCACAATCCCAGCACAGTAACAATTTGCTATAGTAACATCACAGTGCAGTATTTGACAAGTCATCCGATTATTTTCTGCCATTTCTGCATAATTTTGGAGATTTGAACTCCCTTGTCCCCATCCAGTCTATGCACTGGATTCATTATCTATACGTTGTGTAAGCTCATGATGGGGATGACGTCAACGCGTATTTCAGTGAACGCATCATTGCAACTCCAATGCGTTTACTGCCCCTGTCATAATGGGCTATTCCAGATAATAATGAACCCCCCCCCCCCCTATAGAGGACATCGGAATGCCAGACTTTTTCCCCACCAATTTTTCAATGGAATTCCATACCCTTTTGGCACATGTTCTCGGAATTCCAGACTTTAGACCAAGCGTGTGCAACCTGCGGCCCGCGGGCCACATGCGGCCCGCCGGCCTCTAATCTGCGGCCCGCGAAGCAATCCCAAAATTCCCATTGATGCGGCCCATTTAAACCGGAACTCCCTAGTTACACAAATGGCGGATTGATTTAGTGGTGTGCTCTCTTATAATTAGTAGGGTGACGCGCTGCATTAGTAAATATAACTCGAGGCATGATTGCGTGTTAAAATACCTGGTTAAAATGGCGCTTGCAGCAGCAACAGCGTGTAAAAAGAGGAAATTACACGGAGAGAAACGGGTATTCAATTTGTTCATTGAACAAAACAGTGCGTCTCTATGCCTCATTTGTAGTCAGTATTTCCTGCTCTGATGCGGCATTACGATTCCTAAGCTTCCCCTCCCATTACCCCTCCTCCGGACGTGTTTTGGAATGTTTGACATCACTGCGGCCCGTGAATGGATCTCAAAATTACAATGAGGCCCGGGTGGTAGAAAAGGTTGCACATGCTCGCTTTAGACCGCCCCCTCCCTCTATAGAAGACATCGGAATTCCAGACTTCCATACTTTTTTGAAGTTTGATCTGGAATTCCATACATTTTTTTTAAAGTTTGATCTGGAATTCCATATTTTTTAAAAGTTTGATCTGGAATTCAATACTTTTTTGAAGTTTGATCTGGAATTCCATATACTTTTCAAAGAGGGAGTCATGGAATTCCGGATTTAAAAAAAATGCTATGGACGAAATTGTTTTGTTGTTGCTTGGGAAGCTGCGACTAAAGGCTTGAAATGCGCGACCAACTATGCATGTATTCGCGTGACGTTTAAGAGATTGACCAATCAGGACGCGCGGTCATTTTTTAAAGCTTCCGGTGAGCACTTCCGGGTTGACGCACTTCCGCGAGTACGCACCTACGCATGTACGAACGCATGGTGGAATTTGTCCATAGCATTATGACGCATGATTAAAGAAGAGCGCAGAAAGTTCAGTGTCTATCACTAGATTACTTGTTGACGTCATCTCCCAACTGGAGAGCTGACACAGAGCCTCTATAGTCTATTTGGCCATCACGAGACAGTGACGTAACCGACCGCATATTCTCCTAATTGCAGCACATAACAAGCGCGCCTACTCGCGTCGCTGGCGTATACACACGAGCGTTAAAAGGCGGAAGATACATACGCGTGCGTAAAAGGTGCGCCTGTTAAGTTACGTCACTGTCCAGAGGAAGCCAAATAGAGTATAGAATGATGATTTTGTGAAATACATCAAACATGTATCTCCAAGAAATCTAGAAATCTCCTAAGACCAACAATAATTTTGATCAGTTTGATCATTCCTCAGTAATTCAATAATTGCAAATTCGTAACTCTTAAGATTATTTTGAGACATCCTGATTATTTGAAAAACATTATAACACCAGTAGATTCATCTCAACTACGTCATATTATTTACATTATAAAAAGCTATCGTCAATATTTTAAAGAAAATACCTTAAACTTGGTAACAAATTGATAATCCTTAGTTTATTTAATTATTATAAAATAATTGTGAAGTCTATCCACTCTAGCCCTGAACGTCCCTTGGGATATGGTTCATATACTTAACGGTTAATGTGTCAGTAGTCAAAGCATCCCAGGTTCTGATTTGCAGGATTCATCAAGTGGTCAATATTGCTTTATTTGCCCTTTACACCCAATATGCAGTTACAAGGGATCACTGCTTCACTTAATACTTTAGATCAAGTCAAGTCTTTAGAGGGGTGTTAACCATAAAAATATGAAATTTATCAAGCGCTTTAACTTTTGAACTATTAATGTGATGTATATAAAAGTATACATTTTGGAAAGGAAATGAGTCAGAAAATCCATTTTGGTATCAAATTTCACTAAAATTTCTGATTTCTGTTGTTGATATTGACCAAAATAATAACTTTTTTGCCACAACAAATTTTAGACAACGTAACAAAATCAGTTTTTAGTTTAAAAATGCCAGAAATTGCACCAACATCATCGAGATACACTTCTCTAGGAGCGCATTTTTTTTCACACTAAAACAGGTTTTAGATTAAAAAAATATCAAATTGTCAGCACATTTAGTGAAATTTTATACCTCATATGGATTTTCTTATTAATTTTCTTCCTTAAAGTGTATACTTTTAAATTATTCACATTAATATTTCAAAAGTGATAGCGCTTGATGCATTTCATAATTTTTGGGTTAGTACCCCTTAAAAACCTAATACACACGTCTATGAGAGCCATTTAATACATTTAGCGTTTAGTGTAAGATTGGTTAATCTAAAGTTGAGAGAAATATAGTACTATGAAAAACTAGTCCCCTTTGAAACAGTCTGAAGCTTGATACACGCAAGCTGGGACTGTTTCTCTGCTTGTTTCTGACGATAACGCGAAACAATTTCTGAAATTGTATACAAATATGGATTGATAGCAGAATTCAAAGGTAACACAAATGTCACTGACCATGCATAAACCGAAGGGGCCAGTGTAACAACCTTTGACTGAACAAGAATTCCAAGTAAAATGATTGGAAACCAACACATGAAGTCTGTGACGATTATCGCCGTTATCTTTGTTGTGAGTCTTATTTGTTCGGTCATATTCTGGGTACGTCCGGATCGCTTAGAACTATTTCCAACAGCTCTGACTATCTCTATGTAACAGCCAAGGATTATCAAAAAACACACACAATTAAGACCCACAAAAAGAGCTGTGGAATAATACAAGCCAGGTGCAAGACCAGTGAATTTAGTAGAATACGTGTCTTCAGTAAAGATAAGATTTTCATTTACAGTATCAAATGTTGTAGTATTATGCATCACAGTGTATGTTTTTGTGAACGCTAATGGCAGGCCAATACACACATGGGAATTATCATAAAATTGAAAGTTCTTGCCTGCCAAAACTGATGGGGTGACACCCAATATCATTGAAAAAATCCATGTAACTAAAACACAAATTATTGTAGACTGCTTAGTCAGTTTCTTGGTAGAATAAGGAAATTTGATATTAATGAACCTATCAATACTGATTAGCACAAGGCAGAACACCGATGCTTCACTTGATGTTATGGACAGTGCACCGGCGATTCTGCAGGTAACGCCAGATCTCCAGGCTTCCGATTGCAGCGGAAAGTTGTCTCCAAAATGGATATCAGCACATGCGATGATTAACATGTATACACCCATGAGTGAATCAGATAGAGCCAGATTGCTAAGTAATAATCCCTGAATCATATTTTGTTCGGAGTTGTTTTTCCTTCTCCAAACTAAAACAAATATATTTCCACAAAGTGCATTGACACCAATAAGCCACATCATAACACCTAGTGTCCTATCCGACAATAGCCTATCACATGTGAGATATGGTGATCGTTTATCCGATGCACTGCATGTGACACCAACAGGCACATAGCAATCGCATATCTCGTGTTGGCTCACGTATAACTCTGATTTTTCCGTCAGGGTCGAGAATGTGTCCTTATTTATATTTGTCAGTGTATTGTCCCTTAGATTCAGAATTTCCAAGTGAGTCAGATATTGTATATTTGGACATTTGTTCAATTTGTTTTCAGCTAAATCTACGTAGGTAAGATTAGTTGTTTCATTAAATACGTCAACATCAATATTGTTGATGTCATTTCCTGTCATATAGATGAATTGCAGATCGGTCAACCCTTCAAAAATCGGTGGTTCTAGCCGTTCTAGATTATTATAGGTGGAAATAAGATAGGTCAAGTGTATTAAGCCCTTAAAAAGGCTTGTAGGTAAATCAGTCAACCTATTCAGTGAGATGTGAAGTATTTTTAATCTTTTTAAAGGTTGAAATATGCCAGGATTGAGCGTTACCAATTGGTTTCTGTGCAGGTATAGTTCGATTAAGTTGATTAAGTTTGAAAACAGCTCAATGGGAAGAGATGTTAAATTATTAGTATCGAGAGTCAGGAAGGTTAACTTTGTCAAACCATGAAACAAAGTAACATTCAGTGTCATCAAATTGTTCATTCGTAAGTGCAGTGCATTTAAATTGATCAATTCTGAGAAAAAACCACTTGGTAATGTCATCAAATTGTTTCCATTCAGGTAGAGTAACACTAAATTTTCTAATCCATTAAATAAACCCGTTGGCAGTGTTCCTAGTTCATTGTCACGAAGAGACAAATATAGTAGCTTAGTTAACCCCTGAAATGAATTTGCCGCCAGCGTGACTAAGTGGTTTTCAAATATGTACAGTATTCTTAATTCACGCAGTCCCGAAAACAACTGACTTGGTAATTCGGTCAGTCTATTGCCATACAGATACATATCCGTCAAACCGCCTAGTCCCTTGAATGTACCTGAATTCAAGGTGACCAATTGGTTTCCATTCAGATGGAGTTCAATCAGATTTTGTAATCCATTAAGTAGGCTTGTTGGCAGTGTTTGTAGTTCATTGTCACTCAGTGACATGATTTCTAGCTTAGTTAACCCCTCAAATAAATTTACCTCTAAACTGTCCAATCGGTTTTCATATATGTACAGTATTCTTAATTCACGCAGTCCCGAAAACAACTGACTTGGTAATACGGTCAGTCTATTGCCATACAGATACATATCCGTCAACCCTCCTAATCCCTGGAATGAACCTGGATTCAAGGTGACCAATTGGTTTCCATTCAGACGGAGTTCAATCAGATTTTGTAATCCATTAAGTAGGCTTGTTGGCAGTGTTTGTAGTTCATTGTCACTCAGTGACAGGATTTCTAGCTTAGTTAACCCTTCAAATAAATTTGCCTCTAAACTGTCCAATCGGTTTTCATTTATGTACAGTATTCTTAATTCATGCAGTCCCGTAAACAACTGATTTGGTAATATGGTCAGTCTATTGCCATACAGATACATATCCGTCAAACCTCCTAGTCCCTTGAATGTACCTGAATTCAAGGTGACCAATTGGTTTCCATTCAGATGGAGTTCAATCAGATTTTGTAATCCATTAAGTAGGCTTGTTGACAGTGTTTGTAGTTCATTGTCACTCAGTGACAGGATTTCTAGCTTAGGTAACCCCTCAAATAAATTTGCCTCTAAACTGTCCAATTGGTTTTCATATATATACAGTATTCTTAATTCATGCATTCCCGTAAACAACTGACTTGATAATACGGTCAGTCTATTGCCATTCAGATACATATCCGTCAAACCTCCTAATCCCTGGAATGTACCTGAATTCAAGGTGACCAATTCGTTTCCATTCAGATGGAGTTCAATCAGATTTTGTAATCCATTAAGTAGGCTTGTTGACAGTGTTTGTAGTTCATTGTCACTCAGTGACAGGATTTCTAGCTTAGTTAACCCCTCAAATAAATTTGCCTCTAAACTGTCCAATCGGTTTTCATATATGTACAGTATTCTTAATTCACGCAGTCCCGAAAACAACTGACTTGGTAATACGGTCAGTCTATTGTCATACAGATACATATCCGTCAAACCTCCTAATCCCTGGAATGAACCTGAATTCAAGGTGACCAATTGGTTTCCATTCAGACGGAGTTCAATCAGATGTTGTAATCCATTAAGTAGGCTTGTTGGCAGTGTTTGTAGTTCATTGTCACTCAGTGACAGGATTTCTAGCTTAGTTAACCCCTCAAATAAATTTGCCTCTAATCTGTCCAATCGATTTTCATATATGTACAGTATTCTTAATTCACGCAGTCCCGAAAACAACTGACTTGGTAATACGGTCAGTCTATTGCCATACAGATACATATCCGTCAAACCTCCTAATCCCTGGAATGTACCTGAATTCAAGGTGACCAATTGGTTTCCATTCAGATGGAGTTCAATCAAATTTTGTAATCCATTAAGTAGGCTTGTTGGCAGTGTTTGTAGTTCATTGTCACTCAGTGACAGGATTTCTAGCTTAGTTAACCCCTCAAATAAATTTGCCTCTAATCTGTCCAATCGATTTTCATATATGTACAGTATTTTTAATTCACGCAGTCCCGAAAACAACTGACTTGGTAATACGGTCAGTCTATTGCCATACAGATACATATCCGTCAAACCTCCTAATCCCTGGAATGTACCTGAATTCAAGGTGACCAATTGGTTTCCATTCAGATGGAGTTCAATCAGATTTTGTAATCCATTAAGTAGGCTTGTTGGCAGTATTTGTAGTTCATTGTCACTCAGTGACAGGATTTCTAGCTTAGTTAACCCCTCAAATAGATTTGCCTCTAATCTGTCCAATCGATTTTCATATATGTACAGTATTCTTAATTCACGCAGTCCCGAAAACAACTGACTTGGTAATACGGTCAGTCTATTGCCATACAGATACATATCCGTCAAACCTCCTAATCCCTGGAATGTACCTGAATTCAAGGTGACCAATTGGTTTCCATTCAGATGGAGTTCAATCAGATTTTGTAATCCATTAAGTAGGCTTGTTGGCAGTGTTTGTAGTTCATTGTCACTCAGTGACAGGATTGCTAGCTTAGTTAACCCGTCAAATAAATTTGCCTCTAATCTGTCCAATCCGTTTTCATATATGTACAGTATTTTTAATTCATGCATTCCCGTAAACAACTGACTTGATAATACGGTCAGTCTATTGTCATACAGATACATATCCGTCAAACCTCCTAATCCCTGGAATGAACCTGAATTCAAGGTGACCAATTGGTTTCCATTCAGATGGAGTTCAATCAGATTTTGTAATCCATTAAGTAGGCTTGTTGGCAGTGTTTGTAGTTCATTGTCACTCAGTGACAGGATTTCTAGCTTAGTTAACCCCTCAAATAAATTTGCCTCTAATCTGTCCAATCGGTTTTCATGTATGTACAGTATTCTTAATTCATGCAGTCCCGTAAACAACTGATTTGGTAATATGGTCAGTCTATTGACATATAGATACAGAATCGTCAACCCTCCTAGTCCTTTGAATGTACCTGAATTCAAGGTGACCAATTGGTTTCCATTCAGATAGAGTCCAATCAACTTGTCCAATCCATTAAATAAACCCGTTGGCAGTGTTCTTAGTTCATTGTCACGAAGGGACAAATATTCTAGTTTAGTTAACCCCTGAAATGAATTTGCCGCCAGCGTGACCAAGTGGTTTTCATATATGTACAGAAATTTCAATTCTTGCAGTCCCCAAAACAACCTATTTGGTAATATGGTCAAATTGTTGTCATACAGCGTCAAAGTAGTCAGTCTTCCTAGCCCATGAAAGGTACTTTCATTCAAGGTGAACAATTGATTTCCATTTAGATATAGTTTATTCAAATTATACAGACCTCGAAATATACTAGCAGGAAGTGTAATCAAACGGTTGTCATCAAGATCTAGACGACTAAGTCTTCCCAATCCTTCAAACGTTTCTTGATTTAGTTCGATTAATTGATTGCCGTATATAAGTAGTGACCTGAGGTTGAGATTACGAAATAAACCAACATCTAACATTTCCAGATCATTTCCTTGCAAGTACAGTTCTTGTATAGCATTCAAGCCTCCAAATGGATCCCCTTCTAGTCTTACTAGGGTATTATAACTAAAGTCTAAAGTGGCTGTGCCAATTGGATACACAATGAATGATTCGTGGGCTTCAAGCACGCCATGTTTCATACAGTTGAATGTTACCTCTCTGTGGCCAAGAATGGCATCACAATTTGATGGGAATTCTATTCTACACGTATCGTCATTGTCTAGCTCACAAGTGAGTTGGTTATTGTACCCCTTTACACTAATACAACCTGTTGTCTGATTTACTTTGGCAGTATTTACGTTATCATCAATGGATTCTGGGCATATGTGATATGATTCTAATGCTGACATCCCACTGACTACAATGCTTACATTACCTTGCAGATTGAATTGAAGATTTTCATGCAGGAAAATTGAACCACATGATTTAGCTTTCCCGCCTACAACCACATACCTATTTCTGCAGTTCCTCAGCATGCTTCCAACTCTCTCGACATACAAGGAACTGTGTTCATGTGATGTATTCCTGTGAGGTAATCCTACACGAATGTCAATACCCAAAGATGAATTGACTTGGAAAGTACATATGTGTCTTGGACTTCCACTCAAGGCAAATTCGCCAAACCTTGAATTTCTTTCTTCTGCGTGACATGGTTTTGTTTCGTTTTCAGCAATGTCCAACAATGGTTGCACAGATATCTTGGTTGGATTGACCGATCCTACCAATACTAGGTTAATGTTGTGAAAGACAGTTAACAATATAATGACAGACAGTCTCAGAATGGCGATGGATTGATGAGCCACCATGTTTAATACTATTGCGGTACAACTTGATAGCGAAGTAGATCAATAGAGACCGAGTTATTGTCGGTGTAGTTCTGTTTCCAGTTTTCGGAAAATTGTCATTTTTGTTTTGATTAAATACCAGACATCAACAATTCATATCATTGTCATTTGTCAGTGTGTTGGTCATGTTTGAGTGAACACCCAATCGTAGTTACGGTATGTACTACTTGAAAGAAAAAAGAAAAAAGAAAAAAGAAAAAGAAAAAGAAAAAGAAAAAGACAAACATAAAATAGACCTAAAAAAGGGATTATTGTCCGTGCAGTTCTCTTTCGAGTCTTTGCAAATATTGCATTTCAGTACTTATTACAAGAAATTGATAACTTGTTTTAATGAAAACCATCGGATGATTAAAATGTCAGCCTTAATAGAATTTACACAACCGCCATTTTCAAAAATGTATGACGATTTCAGTTGATAAACATCATCAATGCAGCCACGCACGTAGCCCAGTCTCTGATGGTTATATTATGGCCCGGTATTATGGCCTATGCCTGTAAACCTTGGGATGTTGTAGTTTTGTATAGTTGTCATACAGTCCACAGTATTGCATCATCACATTTTCTATCGCTTTCCTTAAACACAAAATTAGAAGGAAAAATAGGCAAATATGAAATAAAAAGGTATTAAATAACAAATGTTTTAATAAGTAAACAAAAAATCAGTATTTTGGGAAAAACTTAAAAACAGAAATATTTTCAAAAGTACTGTTACATTCTATCTAGAACTTACCGTCTCTCTCTGCATACATTTTTGTTTTTGTCTTATCCTCTATGTCATGTATGTGAAGCAACTTGTTTCATTCACATAATTGTCAACTACAATGATCTGGCAAACAGGTTTGTAGCACCGTTTCAATGTAACACCTAATAATCACAGATTTGAGATACGTGGTATCTGTCAAATATATCCATATCACTTATCACTAATATATGGTGATTTTGTCATCCTTCGGCTGGTACCGGTGATAGCAAATTGTTTTTGTTTCAGTGAAATAACGTTGTTATCAGTTTTCAATTGAAACCTGCTTATAGAAATAAGTTGCGCGTGTATCCCTGCGGCGAACCTTAGATTTGAATCCCACGATCGATGATTATATTATATCAAAATACGAAATTCTGGTGAGATATTATATGAAAGCTTCGCTTTACATGACATTTCAGCGCGTTATGTCGGTCATCCGTTTAAGTAATACAGTTATCTCTTTTTTAAAACCACTTCCTCCAATTACGATATACAGTGCTCCCAAAAAGTAGCAAACTGCACTATACAGACATTCCTAAATTTATAACAGTTTTGTAAATAGCGCACATGCATTTGTGGAGCTATACTTGTGTGATTCGTGACAAAAAGTATTTTGGCATTATATTATTTGACACATAACAGAAAAAATGTTTGATATTTGTTTTGTGATATTTATTGATCAAGAATACCCATATACTAGGTATTGAAAGCAATCCTGTAATCTTTCTGCACCATTTGATTTTAGTTACCTTCTTGTCTTGTATGTATAGTTCGTATCTACCCTGCTTGGCATCTATAATAATTCCTGGCCTAGGCTCCATGATTCCTTTATTATTGCTTGACATTCTTGTTATTATTGTAGTGATGAAAGATAAAAGTATCTCCCCCCTCATCAGATGTTTACGTAACCGAGTTCCTTTATTTTTGTGCGCATTGTATATACCTTTCCCCGGACCTTGCCATTAAAAGGCACAATTTGCCATCCAGTTTTATTATTGTTAATGCCTGCAACTTAAAATCACTTATGGTAAATTTATTAAAACATAAGCCATTACAATCCTAATTGCACTGAATCCAATTAATAAAATCGGACGTTCGTGGACGTTCATTAACAATTGGTAATTTAGTTGCCACGCTTATTAACTTTAAAGTGGTAACTGTACTTGTTATTGTCACTTTGTTGGTTGTTAAGGTACCCGCCTTAAAAATACTTTCGGAGAATAGAAGCATGAACATCAATACGTCCGTCAGAAGTTAAGGGTTTGAATTAACAAGAGAATAGCAACAAAAATCAAGAATGGGATTCATGACCTTTAACTTAGGTTAATACTAAGCCCCTTATGTGATCACCATACACTGAACAAGGTACGGGTAATTTTCGAAATGATCCATGTCTTTTAATTGAATAGTATGCATTGCCAATCACCATTTTATTCGCAAGTTGGAAACTCCTTTCATATAAAGGAAAAAATGGCAAAATACCGAAGGCGCACATGAAAAAACGTAAAACAATAACATAATCTGTATCAGCGTTAAAGGGATTGCTGTATTAGCAGTCAGCTCCGAAACGAGAGCCCGTTTCACCTTAGGGCGCTAAATATTGACGGGTGTGCGTCACCGTAGTAATGTGTACCCGCCAATTTGTGCAGTCATTGAATTTTTGCTTTTCAACCCTAAATATTTGCAGAAAAATAACATCTTAACAAATTGAGGGCAGCCTAGGTACCAGAATTCCGATGATTTTATCCCACCCTTGACCCCAACATCTCGCAATACAAGTCAACATTACACCTTTTTGAGCCTATATACTGCGATGAGACTACCTTTTTCTAGGCGAGTTTACACTATTTTAATGAATTTTTAGGGTACGTGGGATAATTTATACGTTGACTATAATAAGCCTTGTAGTATTTATATAGTGAAACATTTTGTTACATTATCCCAGATATAAGAGCCTTCTTATGGTTGAAAATCGGCATAAAGAGATTTTTTTTCAATCTTGAAAATTACAGTAACGGGAGGCTCTATTGAAAGTACCGTTCCCAAGCCCACCCTCTATTAAAATATCGAACTTATTCGTCACAAAGTGGAAGACGGACTCCCGTCATTTGTTGCCGCCGCCGTGTAAAAATTGACGCCACTGCGTCACTAAATAGCACGCCATCAAGCGGTCAAGCCTAATGCGCTCCCGTTCCGGAGCAGACTGATTAGTACGCATTATTAATCAGGGCATTCATTTATGCTTAATTATTTTCAAAACTATGCACTTGAGTAGAAAAATGCTTATGGATTGAAAGGAAACCGGGAGATGACTGCGCAGCGCACCAGTTGTTTAGAGGTAACTGTGAAGAATCAACACATTTTAACTTTTGAACCAAGGAAATGCCCCGAGGGAAAATCAGAGATCCCAAAGTAAAATGTTTTGATTCCTCAAAGTTTCCAACCAATCAAGTGCTAAAAGTCATTGAAGTCATAATCTTGATTTAAACCGTCAATTAAAATCGCCAATTAATAATAAGGACGTGATCGTTCTATTAATCATTAATTTAAAAAGTTTTAACAATGCTTCCCAAATACAAGTCGATCAGTCTGATTGCAAAAATCGCGCAAACGCATAAAACTATTATGCCGAGCGAACACGTTCGTGGGATTACGCGAATTTGTTTTTTTCGATCGAACTTAACACGCAGTATATTTACGCGGTACCCGGTTGCCCGTTAGTAACCTGCGCTTTTGTGCGTGAGCAGTAAAGGACGGCATTTGATTGGGACGCATGTATTGCGTAAATTCATGAGGTTTTGAATCATATTACCAACTTATTTAAGGTGATATCAACACTAAACATCCAACGATTCATCTCAAATTAAGCGTTAGTAAAACTAAAAATATACAAAATCGGGTAAGAAAATTGCGTGTGTATAAGCATCCTCCCCACATAAAAACTATAAACCATCAGCTCTTTATCATGTAAAACCCTCTATTTGCTTAGCTGATATTAAGAACCCCATTTTTTACAGAACATCTACACAACAGAACATTTGCATAACTCATAGTTTTCTAATTTCTGTAAACGTTTCAAAAGGCTGTGTGCTGTCAGTGTTGGCCCTCGGTGCACAGCTCTTCTAAAACTAACTGTGTCATCTCCCCAATAAAAAGACACCATTGGCGAAGGATTTTGATTGATTATGACATGCCTACGGTATTAGAAAATCAGTACCGGTGTAAAATAAGAATGATGGATAATGGTTTCAAGATTTGATGTGTTGTCCACCCGGACGGAGACACCATTTAATTAGGTTTACAAACGGGAAGGAAAGTGTGAAGACATTACTAGGAAGGAAGTAAATAGGATCGGCAATCGGTGAATCGGTCTACATAATATGACCATCCGGGCTCAAAATGAACGTCATTTATCATGCCTATGGAATTGGTCATGCGCACGGTGTGTCATATCAACCCGTTAAGCGGGTTAATGACTGATGAAAGGCGTGATTCTACGTTCCAACTATTGTCCATTACCGGTTCGTAAGTAGCACTTATAAAAAGACCATTACTATTATTGAAATAGATGGGTCGAATTCTCTCGGAAGCAATGAGTGGGGTTTCTACAATCACACCTCTTCATGCCAAAGTAATATTATAAATAAATAAATAAATATATAAATGAATAGGTTTATAAATGAATAAATAACTTTACCATTCAATTTAAGTGTTAAATATATGTCATTTTATTCAATTTATTTGATGAATAAATAAATATTATATAAATAAATAAATGAGTAAACAAAATTGTAAAATTCATTTTAAAATTAGTTGTTAGTGTCAATAAAACTTTACTCGGAATTGAAATGTGAATAGAATATGAAATAATTCACATTCTTTCTAGTTCTTAGACATTTTGGGGCATTTTTGGTCTAATACCACTATTTCTGCTATTGAAGGATTACAATATGACATGGAATTGCTTTAGAATGGTTTAAAACCTCGGTATTATGAATTACATCTTTATTATATTTTGAATGGTGTCTGTAAAGGTATTTGCAATGACAAAATATCATGATTTATTTATTTTGTCCACTGCTTTTTGTGTATATTAACCGTTGGGTCATCATTGTCATATTGACTAACTTCCCTTTAACATGAAAAGTTGGCTAAATATCAAGATGGTTTATTATAAGTACTAAATGATGATTTTATGAAGTAAATAAAATCATTAAAGAAAGGGGAATATATAGACAAATGTATGGGGCATCTGAATATCACAACCATGTAACCATTTAACTAGGTTCATACCGTTTTATCTAATAAATGTGCAGTCGAAAATTTCGCTTGCTTTGTACACCATTAGTATACTGCTATTTACACGTTAACCACGAAAACTGTATAAAACATGGGTTTCATCAGACATGTATCCTTTTTACATGTTAAATAATATGGAAATGTGTTTGTAAAGAAAATACTGCCTGCCTAGTTTCCGTGTTGTCATTCACTGATTTCTGTGTATTCTAACTTTTGGAACATATAGTACCAATTGCCCCACTGATGGGGTAACTGGTCCGTGCCAAGTAAAGTTTTCAGTTAGTGGTAATTGGCCTTTTCTTAAGATATTTTTTAACATTGATTATATGTTATATGTAAACAATTACAAGGGTGATATTTTCATAGCAAATTCCATAAATATCTACACGAGCTTTAATCTTTTATATCATGAAATATGCTTAACCGGACCAGTTGCCCCATCCTCCCCTAATGTCCATTAAATTAGTGCTAAACTCATCCATCATTTTTTAGCAATAAAAATTGTATTTTGCCATCCTTCTTCACGCTCATAACTCATGCCATAAGACACACTCATCCATCATGTTCTAGTATTAAATTTCATTATTACCCGACCTTTTTGACCTGTTTTTTGTTGTTGAGATTTGAGAGAACTTTTAAGAAAACAGAATGAGTTTATCTAAGCATAAAAGTATCCTTCATTTAGATCAAGTCTAAAGCTGCGGCAGGGCTAACAGTCCATCTTTGAGTTCAAGCCAAGTATGTGGGACAGTTCCATTTTACAGCTCTGGAATAAATATATAAGTTATTTAAAAAGATATCATTACCCGGGTCATTACCTACCCATTGACTCAGAAAATAATAAGTTATTCAGTGATGCATGACATTCTGCGGAATTCTGCGTTTGTTAAACAAAAGTTATCCCTTCAAAGGACGAAGGACGTAACTAATGTGGATCATTTTACTAAAGGTAACATTCCGCAGATAAAGTTAAGTTCATTTCAAGGTTGTATTTGACGCATATGAATAAACCAAAAAAAGATCCACTAGCATCAAATACAAACAGAATCTGACAAGTTTGTCAGTATATTGGTATAAATAACTGTTACTGTTAGAGATGGTAATTCTTTTCAACCACCTTTTTATATGAACTGATCGTTTCACACCACTTGACATGGTACGTCTCACCGAGCACAACTCTAATTAATGGACATATTGTCCATGCAGGGTGCGAGGTACCAATTCCTCAATATTATAAATATCAGAATTTTTTTAGTCATGCATGGGTTAGTTTCGTTGACACTTGGAGGCACTGTATGCAATAACTCGTCCTACCTGTCTACAGGCGACAAAATTTGTCAATGGTTATCTGCGATTACGTGTTTAACCTGTGATAGTTAAACTGTCACTGGTTTAACCAATAAGAAATGAAGATTCGGGCAAACCATATCCACCCATCACCACCATCTTCTCCTCTATATGGGATTTTATAACATAATCACCTGACACGATGCATAATATTGATAAGACGAAGTCGAAACATTCACCAGCTACTTTGATATGTCAGGTTTGTCTCTACTTTCCAAACGTTAAAGCACAGTGGCGAGTGTCCCTAGTATTTACAACGATCAGTGACATTTTAAGTGTTTGACAGGATAATTTGATATTGCCTTTCATTACTACTAATCAGATTGATGTCTTAACCACTATCCAGGACTGTAGGCCACTTGTTAGTGACCTAAACATTCTAGCCTGATCTTGAGGCGTTCAGATACATACAAATGGTAAAATGGAGCCTGCAAAGTTGAGTCCATCATGTTCCCAATCCTCTGCATCTAAACCTTTTGACGATTCCTTAACCGCCACTGAATCTGCTACAGATTTAAATAACCTTGTCACAGCGTTCAAAGCTGACTTCGCCAAGAGCACAGCAAAATACCAAGTACTGCGTAATCTCGATTTCTTCGTGTTGGATAACTCCATCCGAGAAAGCACGGTGGGTCAACTACGGGGTCACACAGTGGAGAACAAATGGGCGATCTACAGAGAAGTGAAAAAGATGGGCTTCATGGACATCGTGGTGGCTTCTTTCTCGCACATGACGCGCGTTGATGACGTGTTTGTTAAGGAACTCATAGAAAATGGTGAAGAACGGTCACTGATGTGGGCATTCTCAGAGATCACTGAAGGTAAGTACGAAGCGCACTTAGCGGACTGTTTTTATATTTCTTATCCAAAATCCTGATACTGTTTGCTATCAATTGTTCACATTTTCCTCTTTCATAAACGATCGAAACAAGGTGTTTCTAATACGAGTACTGACAACAGACTGGTTTTTTAATTTTTCTCATTCAATAAGGAACGAAACAAGGAATTGACTGTTCGTATGCTTTTTATGTCACTCATTCAAAAACGCACGAGACAAAAGGCATTATTTAATGATACAGAAAGTAGACTGTTCTAATCCTCTCATCCAAACGAGAATGAAAGCGTTCCTGATACTAACAGCCAATCATTTTTCTCATCCAAAAGGAACGAAACAAGGCGTTCCTGATTCTGAAACTTTACCCGTCGGACTGACAAAGATGCTGGAATTCGGACTGTACAACATCATACTTGAGATCGATCACGGAGACGCAGTTTACGATTTTGAGAAGTTCCCAATGACGGAATACCTGTCGCTCATCATGAAGCGGATTGAGCAATGTCGAGAAAAGCTTCACCCAGATGCCAAAATCATGATAAACTTCCGTGATCTGACGGACGTCATGCCTGTACATCCAGAGCGAGTTTTACAAACCGTGAAGTTTTTGGTCACCCTCCCGGAGAGGATCCGTATTTCTGGTATGCTCTTTGAAGATGCATCAGGCAAGTCTGTACCGGAGGCTATCGGTTCCTGTACGCGTTTTATCAGAAAGATCATGGATGACTATCAGTACAATGGACATCTGCTGACCCACGTCCATGAGCAGTTTGGCTACAAAGACGCATCGGTGTTAGAGGTAAGAAATATGTTATGAAGATTACTATAGGACGATTTTACAGTAAGCGTATATTATCTTAAAACTGTTAGTACTAATATATATCTCATAAGGCCCTGAGGTATGCAACATTTCCAATGTCAGTTATTGTAACTGTTCTTTAAAAGGCCCTGTCTGACCCAAAATCCTTCAGCGAAAGGTTATGAGATACACTTACATGACTTATAATTACATGGATCTGGTCCAAGTCCAAGCTATAGCACGCTAGCGCGCTTCCGATTGCGTATAGGTACGACACTGGTATATTTACTCGGTACTACATCTGTACATAGATCCATTTGTTTTTGCATTCTTTTGCCGGGTAGCATAGATTCTTTCAAAGAGACATGCATAATATGGTGATTCCATCCATTTCCACTCGTTGCGTCAAAACTCATGACCTCTATTTTCATACCCGATGTCAGTAATGGAGTCCACCCTCTACTAAAAGCGCTATTCGGTGTCCTTACTCCTTCATCATTCATGAAACGCTACGGCTATTTCTTGTTATAAGCGGGTATGGCCCTGCCACACTGTTGCGAATATAGCTAACGTGTGTCCGACATTTTTAGAAATTTGGGTTAGGTTTGTGTAAGGCCCTGTCACATATTAAGGCCCTGTTACTCCATGATGTATGGCCTGAACGTATGCCGACGTATACAAAAAATAGCTCGAAAATTGTCCGAGTCCAAGAACGTCCAAGTAAGAACGTCCAACTTCCCCACGAATTGCATAGGAAAAGTCGACATCGGTGTTGGAATGGACGTATCCATAGCGTATCCATAGCGTATGACTAACATATTGATAGCGTATAACAAAGTTATGACAGCGTATCACAGTGTATGCGAGCGTATGACCAACGTATGCTTATTATTATTGGTATTTTTTATTCAGAAGCATCTCGTGGCCCGCAGGCCAAATTACATGCTAATATACAATTTTAAAATTACGATTTAAAAATGCACGTTAACAACATCAAAATATTGCACTTATAGGATTGAATCACAATTTACAAATAAAGATATATTAAAGATAAAATGTACACAAATTAAGAAACAACAAAATGTCACATCCAAGAATAGGTTGTTTCATATTGGTTCAAATTGGTTTAAAACAGGGATCATTAGTGAAAAGAAAACAACTGATGATAGAAGAAACACACTCTCCCTAGTGATATTGATGAATCCACTAATGATCAGCATTTAGCTTGTCAAACCCAAAGCTAAAATATGCTTGTTTGTGAGGGAATCTGTAACATTTGATTATTTTTATTTTGTTGCCATATTATTAGATCGTGGTGCATTGTTTGCCGACTACGATTATGTTCCTCTTGACTGCAACTATTAAAATTCTTTTGAAGGGACAAGAAAAGAAGACCACAGCACGCCAAAAATTCGAGGTGTTTTGGTCTTCGACCAAAGCCAAATCTAGTTCAACATTGTTTCACTTCGTTTCGTTTCGTTGCGGTTTTTTAGATTACGTAGCTATACAGAATATTGATTTTTCTACATTTTTTGCTTCATGTTTAATGACATGAACATTGATTTTCACAATATTATTAACAAATCATGAACTTTTATTTATAATTTTCTGGTTGCATGTCTAATACTTTCTGTTTAATGTAGTAGGCTACATAAACACCACTGTGCTTATTTTAATGACATTAGCTAATTTTACTTACTTGCTTGCTTAAGGCGTCCCGAAGGGACGAACTTCTGTGATGGCCTTCCAAACTGGTCTTTCAAGCATGAATTGTTCATGTCCTGCCTAGTTAGTCCTGTATCCTCTGATAAAAGCTTGATGTAATTCTTTCGTGGTGGTCCTCTAGCCTTGTGTCCATGCTTGGGTTGCCACAGGAGAACTTTGGAGACTGCTTCCTCTTCCCTTCTGGCACAGTGTCCGGCAAATTTTAATCTCCTCTGTCTTAGCCTCTCTGATATTGGTAGCAGGTTCTCATATAGATCTTTGTTGGTGGTGTGAGATTGCCATGATACATTAAGTGCTTTTCTTAAGAGGCGAGTGTAGCAACCATCCAGCGCTTTTCTCATTTAGCTGTTAGTGTCCATGTCTCGGCTCCATAGGGCAAAACAGATTCAACAGTGGTGGTAAACAGCTTTATTTTCAGGTTTCTTGGGAGTTTACTGTTCCATATTTTTGTCATGCTGTTACAGGCTTTCCAAGCTTGAGCCTTTCTTATGTTGAAATCTTGCTCACTACCAGCAATCCAGGCACCATGGTATTTGAAGTCTTGGACAATTTCAAGATCATTACCACCCAGTGTTTTAATTGGTGTTGGAGCTTCTTTGTACAGCACTGCCTTTGTTTTTTGGCGTTCATCACAAGACCAACTGTAAGCGCAGCTGCTTCCACTAGATGAAGTAGTTCCTCTTCATCCCGTAGATTGTCAGCAAGGAGAGCAATGTCGTCTGCGAAGTCAAGGTCTGTTATTGTCTGCGGCCCTATTCTCCTACTTTGCCTGGGAACAAGTGTGAAGCCTAGTTGCTCTTCTTTTCCTGCTAATGCCTTCCTCAGTACATAGTCTAGGATGATTATGAACAAAAATGGTGCTAGTGTATCACCCTGAAGAACCCCTGCTTGAATTTCAAAGTCCTTAGTGATGCCATCTGGAGAAGTAACATGTGCTTTGGTTTGTTGGTATGTATGTCCAATAGCCACTAGCCTCTCTGGTACACCATAGGCTCGTAATATATCCAACATCTTACCACGATGGACGGTATCAAATGCTTTTTTGAAGTCTATGAAGACCAATGCTGCAATGAGGTTGTTGTTTTTAATTTTCTCTACTATCCTTCTTAATGCCAGAATTTGAGACACTGTTGATCTACCTGGGCGAAAACCATTCTGATTGATTCGTAGAACCGGGTCTAGGTGAGGACGAATTCTGTTAAGGAGCAGCCTGTTGTAAGTTTTTGCTACAATGGACGATAAGCAGATTCCCTTATAGTTCTTTCCTTCTCGTAAATCTCCACTCTTTGGGATTGGGATAAGATTTAGTATGGACCACTGGTCTGGTTTTCTCCCATTTATCAGCGCATCATTGCAGAAGTTAAGAATTATATCATCCAGGTCACATCTTTTGAGAACTTCAGGTGGGATCTCGTCTTCACCGGGGCTTTTGCCTTCAGTAATATTCTTCTTGGCAGCGTTGTATTCTTCCTGATCAAAAGCGTCTGTTCGTATGCTAAATTCCTGAAACAATTGACTTATTTCTTCATGCTCATTTGTTATGACAGGGGGATTTTCGAGTAGTTTCTGGAAGTGTGTATGCCAGGATTCCAATCTTTCTGTCTGTGTTTCACCTTTGATCTCTCCCTTTTTAGCTGTTTTGCGCCCACTGATCTCGTTGATAAGGTTCCAAGATGCTTTATGCTGACAGTTTATGTCATAAGGTCATTCCAAATGGCTTCTTTGGGTCGCTTGGGGGCTTTTGGGATCAGTTTCTCTGTTGCTTCCCTGTTTGCTTGTATGAAACATTCATAAACCGATGTGGAATTCTCATCACAGCTCTTGTGTAAGACACTAAATCTGTTGCATACCTCTACAGTGTAACGATCTTGTAGCTCAGCATCCTGCACAAGTTGTATCCAATCATATTTTACTTTCCTTGGTGGTGTTTTCCCATTTGCTCTGAGACTCAGTCGTACCTTAATTTTACTATCGGTCCGCTTTAAAAGACACTTTATAACAATACTGTAAATAATTATTATAGAAGCGCAAGGTCAAAAGACATGCGCGTTATTTTATATCTACATTATGCAATAGTAACCAGGGTGCTGGGATTTTATAACGTGTGTAAATGGATGGGTTTCCTTATAGCAATGTTTGGAATGGCCCCAGAGAGAATTATTAAAGTTCATTTTCTAAAAGGGCTTTCCCCCTTCAATCCGTCTCCTCTGATAGCCAGAAAACATTCACATAATAATGTTAATGTTTTCTGGCTATCAGTTATAATTTATTCTCTACTTCTATATCACCAGACTCTAATGTGCGGCGCTGACGGCGTCTGGACGAGTGTTTGCATCGAAGGTGCTGCGATGGGAACAGCCTCCTCAACAATCACCCTGATGAACCTCATTCGTCTTGGTAACAAGAAAGTGCTGAAAAAGTACAACTGTACGTACCTTCGACAAGCGGCGATCAACGTCACAAAGATCACCACTGGCCAGGATCCGTACATCAAGCAACCGATTTACGGCGAGAGGGCGTTGGACTTTGTGTACGATCTAAACCCTTTCGAATTCGACTTGGCGGAATTTTTCGACGACAAACCGATTGTCCGCATAAGCAATCTCGCCTCCCCGGAAATGATCATGACAAGGCTCGTCGATTTATTTGGCGACAATTCTCAATTCACGCTGGAGCAGGCTTTCAAGATGAAGGAGCTAATGCTGACGGATCTAAGGAATAATAGGTTCGTTATAAAACCCCTAGTTTCAGCAGAAGTTTCATTATTTCCATGTGACCGCCAAATGGCTGTCGTATGGTGAACCATAATGAATTCACCCTTGTGTTTAAATGATAGATTTATTTGGAAATTCGAGTCAGACAAATTATTGTTGTAGTTCACATGCATGTGATTGAACAATGGTAAAGCTGTGCATTAAAGATTGAGATGCATTCGAAACAATGGGCCCCTCACATGTATCTGTGTGAGCTGGGCGGTCCCCTTACCGCGTGAAAAATAGTGGCTCAAAGTATGCCTACTTATCGTCTCACTGTTCAAAATGGCTACATGACCATTTGATGACCATTTTAACAATGATTAATTAATGGCGCAAAAAAGAGTTGTGACTTCTGTGGTCATGTATCATAGTAAATTTGAGGGACTGTTTAATAGGCATATTTCATGTGGCAAATGTTGTGCTAGTTATGCATACCATTTTGAATAATATGCATATGGATGTGCATTTATAATTAGTAGACACATTGCAATAATAATGACCTAGACTAAAATATCTTAACTTTCAACATTCAGGAAGGAAGAATACATGAGCCCTGCAGGACTGGCATTGTTATTTGATCGCGCCGGTGGTTCCCTCAATGAAACCATGAGAGATATAATAGTGACTATGGAGACGAATTCACCGCATGCTGACCATCTTATCAGCGAGGTTAGAGCCATTTGGGACACATGGGATGCACAGGAAGAGGAGGAGTTCCGAGACGATGAGATGCTTAAATATGATTCTTTTTATAATGGATTTATGGCACCGTACTTCGGCTGCTATCGATGTTCCGATACTATAAAGGCATGTAAACCTGATAAATGTATCATTTTATTTAACTATTTTAATAATTTCACCCAGAATTATTGTGCCCATTGTTGTTGAATAATGAAGCGCCGCGCATGTTCAAGTATTATTTCGCATTAACCTTTAGGGAGTGTTCATGGTTGGGACGCGTTAGAAAATATGGAGGCGGATCAGAACAAATAAATTCCAAAAGGGGATCAGACACATTTGTCCTTGAAGGGACATGCAGAATTGATGTGTTTGAGTCTGCGCTCTCAATTTTGATACAAACTGGGATTTGTTTGTACGTAATACTTTATTTACGATTGTATTACATGTATTATTTACAATTGTATACATGTATGAACTCACACTTGTAAATATTCTGGTTTACGGCTGAGACAAGAATGTCAAAAGTTGGAAAGCATGGGTCTATTTTAGGGGTTTTACAAAATAAGTGGATACCCTTGCCAACGGTGCTTTTTGGAAAATTACGCCTCAATATTTTAGTTTTTATCTCTGCACGTAGATGTATGCGAAACACGTGGTTAACTTTCCTACTGCCAATACTTGTCTTTTAATACGCAGTGTACCAACCCTATTTTGGTGCACACTAGTTGCAAAATATACATTGTATGTGATATAGAGAGTGTCATGTAATACATTTAGTTTGTTATCATCTCTGTAGGGTAAAACTCTCTCACATCGGCTTTCTGATCTGAAACGGTTGTATTGTTTTCTCATATCCCTTCATAGGCACTACAGGCTATCGACATGGACAACAACAACCAAGTGGATTGGAACGAGTTCCTGGTGTACCTCAAGTGGGCGCTACATCAGTATCCAGAGATCAAAGATACACAAGAACTGTTAGATATCACCTTTCGTAAAGGACTCATTCCCGCCATGCATGACGAGATTGTCAAAGAGAAAAAACGATTGACATCTTATGGAAAAGCAGTCTCTCTCGCTTTGTCATGGAGACCACATCCATCGCATTTGAAAAGCGAGGTTTCGGAATAGTGGGGAAACCCCCTCAAGACATGTTTGTTCCCCATCTAATTTTGTTCTTTATATTATTATGTTAAATTAATATGTTATTTTGTATTTTGTGTATACGCTTTGAGCCACCGGAGAATAGCGCATCGCAAATACTTGTTGTATCTAGGGGTGTAGAGATGTATGTATGAATGCATGTATTAAAGGTATATGACCCGATCACTTTTTGGGGGCTATGATTTTTTTTTCACATCAAGATATTTTGGTATCAGAAGAATCTCCATATTTTTCTCATTATGTCTGTAAAATATTAGGGGCCAGAAAAGTTTCATTTGGGAATTATAGGCTAAAATGTGGTGAATTACTGCCAAAGGCTGTGCACTACTCAATGGGCACATGTCTTTTGACCTTGCGCTTCTAAAAATAGAACCATTGGAGTTATACAACTCAAACTATGGAATGCAACAATTTTAAGGATGACCTTTCATTTAAAATAGAAAACATCAAGTTGAAAATCGGGTCATCTACCTTTAACTATAATTATTTTGGCACTGTTAAAATGGATCGTTACTAAAATTGCTACCTACACACCCTATTTGAAATAGAAAAATATGGCCGCTAAATAGCAACCGGGTATGAAATCTTCCACAACCAAAAAAGCTCATCGAATATGAAGATTATAGCCTGGTGCAGTAAAGAAAATCACAAGCACGCTTCTCATATCCCCTTTTTGTGCAAAAAGTGTATTAAAACAATGAAACACCTTTTATATATTTTATGCCAGGTCACGTGTGATAAAATAACTTTCGTTTTATCGCAGAAAATAAGTAGATTATCATTTCAAGGGTATATTTATTGTTCCGACATCGAACTCACCAATATTGCAAATTATCCATACTAAGTCACGATATTATTTATTGATTAACTACCCACCTTACCAATAATTTAATTCTTATAGAATCAATTAAGAATACCTATATTTGGAGGCCAAATAAAAACGAAACAAGTTTGTCGCAAAAGACCAAGCGCGTAGCCTTTAAAATTTGCATTACACCTCGTGACTCATTTTTTTCTTGAAATTTTGAAAATGATGGTGTTAGGCACATTGTGACGTTGTGACGGTATGGAGTGTTTTAAATATTAAAACAGTATTTATACTCAAGAACAAATCTGACTCACGTGATTTATTTAATTTCAAATTGTGAAGTACTTCATTTTTTTGCTTCACATGCAGAGCCTGTATCATGCTTGTCATTCGAGTCAATAGCCATGATTTTAATTCAATATTTTTTCATTCCACATGTAGGCCATTTAAGGGCGTGTTCACATTTATAGATCAAGTTTTCCCCACCTCCCGGATAAAATCTGGGTATATCCGGATAAAAAGTCTAGTATGAACAGGAATTTGTGGTAAAACAAATGATCCGGATTAAATTTTTGACAATCCTGATATTATCCGCATCGATCGTAGTATGAATGTGTTTATCAATCCGGATAGAATCCGGATAAAATCGTGTCCCGGATAAAAATTATAGTGTGAACACGCCCTAAGTCTAACATAAATATTTATTATCATTATTGTTTCAAATATTAGCTAGATCTGAGTGATTGATTGAGTTATACTATATTATCACGGAATTAAAATTACATGTTATAATCTCAGTGTCTCAAAAATATACTGGCAATTAATATCTTTGTCATGATATATTTTCTTTAATTTTATCAATCTTAATTTGGAGATTGGGGTTATCCCGGCATTGGTGCCCACTAAAATATTATGTGATCTTTTCCATGGGACGCCCTCTATCTGTGATTTTTGTCCTAGAAATGCATTTTTTGTGTCAAATTACATTTTATAACCATGAAACTAAAATATCTTGTAAGTTAAAGAGCAATATGTTTTCTAATTACTTCAAAATCAGATTTTGAAATATGTTGTCTGGTACCAGGACTGTTTATTTTCTAAGTGTTTTTTTTTCGTTCGTAAATATATTTCCATGGTTTCACACCGTTTTAATGCCGTTTACAGTGTTTCCGGTTACAACCCCAACTGTAAACAAGTCAACACCCCCTGCGGAATGCTTTATGATGAAAATCAAACAAAAATGTTTAAACAATCCTTAAAAGCAGATTTCCATTACGGTATAGTAATGTGCTGTGATGTTTTTTTAACGGAAAATACATTCATAGGTTAGTCTAGTATCAAAACCCTATTACTGAATAAAGATGTATAATCCTTTAAAGGTAGATGACCCGATCACATTCCGATTTTCAACTTGAAGTTTTCTATTCTACATGAAAGGTCATCCTTAAAAAAGTCGTGTTCCAAAGTTTGAGTTGCATAGCTCTAATGGTTCTTATTTTAGACGCACAAGATGCTGTGAACTGTACCCATTGAGTTGCACACAAACTATATCGGTGGTTACCACCATTCGCGGTAATTCGACGTTATTTCATCGATTTCTCCGTAATTATACCGATTTAGGCCGTCAAATTTCAGTATGATGATGAGAAAAATACGAGCTTTCATATGATATGAAAATCTCCGTATGTTTGAAATAATTCTGTGTTACGAAAATGTGATCGGGTCATCTACCTTTAATTTGTCACTAGAGGATTTTGTGCTAGGTTAATTCCATGCTGTCTCACACCAAGGATAAACCGAAAATGCAGTCAAAAATAGATTCCTGAGTTCAGGAAAGACAATGGACATTGTGGTGACTGGTGGCTAGTCTTTCTCGCACAACCGCGCGTTGACGACATGTTTTTGAAAGAGCTCGTAGAAAAGAGTGAAGATCGCTCCGGGGAGCGATGTTCGTTACCGTAAACAACATTTGATACCTTGACGGAGTAAAGCGCATAGCACATGTACATTGTACAGCAATACTACAGTGTTTGGCCAAAAGTGTGTACGGTTAATAAATTCGCCTCCGGGGAACGCTCACTGATGTGGGCATTCTCAAGAGATATTAGGTAAGTACGACGCACAAAGATTTTTATATTGTCATTTTATCTCTATTTTTTCGTTTGTGTAGTGCTTTATACGTAGCCCTACAAACATACATTACATCCAATGTCCGGGCAAAGGCCCAAATGTGGAAATCAGGTTTGTATTTTCTTATCTGGAGGACATTGCCTGATTAGTCGAAACTACTTTTTTTGCAGTTACGTATTTTTGCGACTTGAAGAAACACTTTAGTAAGGTGGATACTTAATTTTAGCAAGTCACAAATTCACAATCATACCAACTTGTCATAACAATAAATCAATATTTATTAGGATTGAATGTTCTAATTATATTTCTAACTAGGGATGAAACAAGGCATTCCCAATACTGACAGCAATCAAGTCTTCTGGCCTAGCCTACATCGCGAAAATAGATAATTATCTGTCCTTGGGTCCGCCTTTGATATTATGAAAGATGAATAGTATTATTTACCTATAATGCGTGACTTGGTTTAATTGGTTATCAGTAAATTATTAATTTGTTGATACCTTATTTTGATATCGTTGAGCTCTTATAGATATTAATATTGCAGATAACACAAATCACAATGAGTGACACGCATGACTTTTTTTAATTGACAATTACCAAGAACATCGCTGATATTGCCGCTTGGTCAGCGGCGCAGAAAGTTTTTGATGGACATGCACTGTCATATTTTTCGACGTGATCAATTAACCCTGTTAAATAGGTTATAAACAGGTGAAAGTGTCATTACAAAATTGGGATATTTACAGGTAAAACTAGGTGTGTAATTGAGTGCCTTTATGCATTGTGGTCTAAATTATTGTACTATTAATCATGTTAATTTTAAATTAAATATATTAGCCCAACTTCTTAATTACAATAAAAAATACGAGTATGTACCTTTGTAAGGGATTATGGATAATACAGCTTCCGGAATGAGATTCTGGTCCGATTATATGGTCCTAGAAAAGAATAGATTAAACATATCCGGGAGTGTTGTGGGAGGGGGTGGCGTTGTGGGAGGGGGTGGGGCTGGAAATTCGAGGTAAACTCCAAACTGGATATCCTATTTATTAGCTTTATGCTACTTACGGAATAAAGCGCAATGTATGTTTAACATGTTTAACACAGCTTTATTCCGTTTATGGTCCTGGACCATTATATCGGTCCAAAATCGCACTTAACCTTCCGGAACAAGGCATCGTACCGAACTGATCAGTGGCGAGTATCCCAAGTATTTACAACGATCAGTGACAATTTGGCAGAAGGATTTGATATTGAACTTAACCACTATCCAGGACGTAGGACAGTTGTTAGTGACCTAAACATTCTAGCCTGATTTTGAGGCGTTCAGATACATACAAATGGTAAAATGGAGCCAGCTTGCAACGTTAACTCGTTGAGTCCATCATGTTCCGGATCCTCTAAATCTAAACCTGTTGAAGATTCCTTAACCGACACTGAATCTGCTACAGATTTAAATGCTTCATCTTCATCTTTGGGCAATCCCTGACACATGCTACTACTGGAGTTCATGATGCACATTTTGTAAACATGTAATAGTGTTACTCTAGCCTAGCGGCTGTATAAGAGATAATTGCGTACGAAACAAAAAGATCGTATTTAATATGTGTCCATTTTCCGGATGTATAAATGCTGTTTACTATGCGCTCTTGAAAGATAGAACAAAGTCACATACAGAAATGTAGGTATATCTCCGAGGAAAATATTTTGGCCGAGGACCATGATATGTCGAGGGCCTCGAGGCTTACTCTTAAAGCTACAATTTTAATCCGAACGGTGGCTATCGTATGTACAAGAAAATCGCCATTTTGAATGATCGTCTGCAACTAATTTGTGCGTGTTTAATTTGCATGACCATACTGAAAGTACCCGGATCGAAAATGTTCGAATCCCAACTTTTTTCCGGCATGAATTATATTAAGTCATATAGGCGTACATGATATTTGAAAGAATGTGGGCGTTTTTACTTATTAAACTTAGGATAGGAGGACCTGTCATGACACTTTTTAATTTGTCCAGGTGTTAAAACAAAAACAACAACAACAAAAGTAAAAAACTAAACAACCAAACAAGCAGCCTACCCAACAAACAAACAAACAACAAACAACAACCCACAAGAACAACAACTTTGTTGAAATTGTGGAAAGTTTCATTTGCACAAAGATTCGCGCGTAACGCGCAGAAATATGCTGCACAAAATGCATTCAAAACGTGCGTAGCGCGCAAACTAATTGTGTTAATCTCGTTAATGCCACCTTTTTCAACGGGGGTGTGTTGAAATTGTGGACAGTTTCATTTTGTATACAGGTTCCGCAGGTCGCACAATTTACAATGGTCGGTCTGGACGTTGCCTACCTTATCATGAGGCTGGGCAACTTCAAACTTTTCTGCCCCCCCCCCCCCCCCACCTCATTTTGCCCATCCCCCCATCAAAGTATTTCTGAAACTCCCTGAGCTTCAGTGATAAATAAAAGCCTCGCACGCTGTTGAATTCAGCCGCTGATTCACACGCATGCAGCGCCACTGGGAAGATAATACACGAGCGTAACATTTACCATTACGCACGCGATGCAGGGAATACGCAGTTGTTTTCGTGCTGGCTTCAATAAATGTTCCATACGCGCGGGAGTGCTGGCACATGAATTAAACACTTTCCATCCATTATATTGATTTCAATGCACTACTCCACGTATTTACTTTCCTGCTTTCAGATTGGTTCGTAACTAGGTGTATGCATGCTATTTATATTATAACAATATCTCTAGTGGCTGGAACGTTACTAAAAAGGTTATCTGCACACTTTGAAAAAGAATACCGTATGGCCGCTGTTGCAATAGCAACTGGGCATGAAATGTTCAACAATCAAAACACTTCACCGGTCAAGCCAGTCGAGTCGAGTAAGATCATAGGTGCAGTAATTTGGAAAATCACATGGACGATTCCTATATCCAATTATTTGTGTTGTGCACAAAGTGTATTAAAACAACGATAAACACTTTTACCTTAGCAACCGGATACGAAATAGTGTTTGTTTTCGTCTAAAATACAAAGACTATGATCAAGCAAGTAAATTACAAAGATTTTAGGGCAGTTTCGGAAAATCACCAAAAGACCATCTCTGTGGCCATATGTTGTATAGAATACAATATGAAAATAATATGCATGTAGCGAACAGATATAACTAAAATTCGAAACTATATTTTGTTTATTATTATAGCGTCCCCTGAACGGCAACCATGCATAGCATCGTCGCATATGCTATAAATACCACTCTGAATCGGTCAAACAAGTCATTTTCTTTCAAGAAATTAACAATCAACATGCCTGCCAAGAAAAGGGAGCAAAGAAGGCCGGTAAGGCCAAGGGTGGCCGGCCAGCCGGCACCAGACGCAGACGCCGAACGGAGAGCTACGGCATCTACATCTACAAGGTGCTCAAACAGGTGCATCCCGACACTGGTGTCTCCAGCAAAGCGATGAGCATCATGAACAGCTTTGTCAACGATATTTTCGAGCGCATCGCGAGGGAGGCTTCCCGTTTGGCTAGCTACAACAAGAAGTCAACCATCAGCAGCCGTGAGATACAGACCGCCGTCCGTCTCCTTCTGCCCGGTGAGCTGGCCAAACACGCCGTGAGTGAGGGCACCAAGGCCGTCACCAAATACACCACCTCCAAGTAAATTGTGTATTTTAACAAAAACCAACGGCCCTTTTAAGGGCCACCATACCTTCCAAAAAGATAATTTGTGACTGTGTTACTTTTGTGTGTGAATTCTGAGTGAATTTCACAGATGATATAAAATATTCATGTATAAGAAAAAATTAACCTGGTTATTACAAATGGTGCCATTTAAAAAATTAAAACAAATATAACTGGTTTAGTTTATTTTACAATTAAAGCGGAAACACGCAAACAGATCATTCAATTATTGAAATCATAATCATATTTTCGGGACATTTAGGTGATCAATAATCTCTTTAACTCGATATTACTTTTGCCGTTACATGATTAAAATTTTATACTCAGTACTCCATTCTGTCCTCAGTGTATGATATTCATATACGGTATATCAAGATAATATATAGATCTAATTTGTCTAATTTTTGATTAAGAATTTAAAACTAATGTTTTTCATTATCAGGACAACAGGGGGGCATATTAATGCATATTAATAGTAATACCGCCTTCGATTTGTTGAGTCACACCGTTGTTGTTTATAAATATTACCATTACATTAAGCTTAAATTATGTGCAAATGTTCTACAACAAAAACATGGTCAAAATAAAGGAAAATGTTTATCATGACATACCGTATATAACCAGCATTTGGCACGTTTTTATCTGTTTTTTATCTCTGATATACAGTGCGCCATCTCGCGATCAAAACGTCTTTTAAAAGTTTAATCTTAAAGGCACTTCCGAATCTCAAATGTTTGCCCTCGGGCAACAATCACATGACTCGCTACATACCTGAGATCCGCGTACACGTGTGATAAAACCCATGATGCAATACTGAAGAGTGGCTACAAACATCAAATGTGAACGAAATCCGTGTCTAGAAATGTTTCTAACAGTCATTCCGCTTTATTTCAATGAAACCAGAGTTACAATCTGAAGCAACATCAAATCAATTTTTAAGCGAGAACCCTATGTTAAAAACATACAAAACTATAAATTTTAAAAGCATTATTAACTTCCAATTTATGGGATAGTAATCTATTTAAATCTATTTATGTTGTAACAACAGTGCGCCGTTGGGTCAATCGGTAGAGCATTGGGTTAATGATCGAAAGGCCGGTGGTTCGAATCCCACCCAGAATGTTTTTTTGTCTTCGTTAGTATCATATTAGATTTAGTAATTTTATGTTGGGTTTGTTTATCGTTCCCCATAATATTTGTGAATCCACGGACAAGATACTTTTAATTTGAATGATTGTCTAAATTCAATAATTTGAATGCAGTTAAACTTTTACTTGTTCATGGTCAGCGATGCGTACATTGAATTATTGAGACCCTATAGCCGGGAAAGGCCAATTGTGCCATTATGAAAAGAGTCGATCGTTTCGTCATTGAATCGATATTCTAATTTCCCATGTTTAGGCGTATATGATTGTACGGTCATGTGCATGTACCAACATATTATCTGTTTGTCATGTTTGTAGCTTCGTTGAAATAGACCCAGTCAGATGCTACATGTAGGGTGGGTTGGGGTACCGCGCCATTTTGCGATATTTTGCGAAAACGATCGTGGTTATCACGTGATACGTATCGTTGAAAAATAATTTACACTGTTTTAACGAAATGCTCTGTGATTTCCGATTGCCAACGACATGGCCAACCTATGCACGCCACAGAGATCCACGAAAATGTCACAAAAATTTACCGTTCTTTTAAAAATAAGGAGTATAATCACATTTTAACACATTTTGTGCGAGAGAAACACACACATTTGGCAAAAATGGCACAATAAAAATCCGTTCGTTATAAATAAATGGATATGGTTAAATAATAAAACTATCACAATTATAGTCGTGGACCACGGATTTTTATTGTGCCATTTTTGCCAAATGTGTGTGTTTCTCTCGCACAAAATGTGTTAAAATGTGATTATACTCCTTATTTTTAAAAGAACGGTAAATTGTTGTGACATTTTCGAGAGAAAAAAATGGCGTAATTTATACGGTCAACGCCAGCAGTGGTGCATGGTGTCCGTGTGGGCAAGCATACAGATGATGCCGGCAGGCTAAGCAAATCCAGCATATAAAACAAAAGTGCTCCTAATGGGGCTCGAACCCACAACCTTTCGCTCCCAATGTTGACGTTCTATCCACTACACTAACCGTGCTAATTGAGAAAAATCTTTGCAAATAATGTATTTATATCATGGGTCATGGGTTAATGCACTGTGTTAAATTCTACATTCCCGGCCGCCACTCTGTTCAAAGGCACAAAAAAGTGGACTCTTTTATGCTTTTTTTGCAATTCTGAGGTGTGTGGATCGTGGTTTTTTTAAAATTAAATTGGTTAGATATCCGTCCATGTTAGAACATCTGAAATTTAAAGTGCACCCACACACCCGGGAAAGTATGATGCCAAGGGCATATATTTTGCACGTAAATCCAATACAAAGGTTCAGAAAATAGACCAAAATATGACGTCATGACCATTGCTTCGGGACAAAATGGCGCGGTACCCACCTCCCCACCCCCTCCCCCTAGTCAGATGCCAACGGTTGAGTGAGTCTATTGTATACGACGCAATTTTGTTTTCCCTTGAAAAGAGGATGTCAATCTTGTGCAATTCAATATGCCAAAATGTCAGCCTTATACAATGCCAACATCAAGGCATTTAAATGTGGTTCAACGCCATGTGACTAGGGGATTTTTACTAAGGGGAGCAATAAAATATTAATCCATTATTTTGATATGCTTAAGTCATGTTTGCAGGGACGCTTCTTCTTGAAAATGCCATTTTCTGAAGAAGATGTTTTTGTCATTACTGAAAAAATAAGGTATATTTCCTGTGGCCCTGACCCCTGTCTCATTAAAAAGCTTTAAATTAATAACCTTTTATGATCATATCGATGTATTGTTCTTTACATTGAATCCAAAACTAGCTTGCAGCGACACCGTTTTCACATTTAAAATACAATTTAGAAACTGGGTTCAATTTGGCTAAAATGTCGTCGAATACTTAATAGTTTACCACTAGTTCATTATGTAGAGAACACATAAACACGTCATTGAGTAGTTATGGCCGAGCGGTTACGACTATGGACTAGTAATCTAATGGATTCTCCCCTCCTCGGTTCGAATCCTGATGAATACCTTTTGTTAGAAAAATGGTTAAGTCTCTGTAGGTTGGAAAATGGCGTATATTTTTACTGTAGGTGAATAAAAGTCGTGGCCCTGACCCCTGTCCAAAAATGTATTACAAATAAACATATTTTTGATTAAGTGTAATACGTTAGGAACATTTCTTGTGCACAAAGTTTTTGCTACGACGTCTAAAAATCATCAAAATTATGATATTTACGATCGCATTGAAAAGGCCTCTTTATCGACTCCAAAAAAGTAAACAAAAATCATGTTTTTTGTGAAATCGGAAATAATGTCCTAAATAAATAGGAATTCCCCTTCAAAATGAGCCTAAGATGATCACAATTGATGGAGGCAATCCGTCATAATCGCGAGTTGTAAATGACCCAATTTATATTTGTTTTCTTGAAATCTCGATTTACTGGCGGGCCGGGGCGAACAAAATAGACGGTATTTTCATGCCTTGACTTCTGACTACAAACAGATCAGATGGGAAATAAGAATCGATTCAACGACGGCTGACTTCTTTCAATAACAATTGGCCTGATAGATTATTGCGTGAATAACCATGGTGTAACAATGGGCGGGGTATTGCAATAATTCAATAACGCAACGCTAAGCATGTATTAAACCTATACATGTATATGTACATGCACCCCCATGAAGTGATAGTACATAAGTACATTCAAATTAAAACCTCATTGAATCTGTAAGAATATCATTCTATTAAATAAAATGAAAAGTATCTGGAATCAAAATAATATTATGAATGAACGATATTAAAATAATCTCTACATTTACTAAATATAATAGTAACGGGAAAAACAAAACATTCTCTGTGGGATTCGAACCCACGGTCTTCAGATTGTAAGTCTGATGCGCTACCGATTACGCTATCGGAGCACTGAATGGTAATAGTTGAACAGACATAAATTCAAATGATAGTTCTATCCTATAAATAGGAAGTTAAAATGCTTTATATTTCTATTTTTGTATGTATTTAACATAGGGTTCTCGCCCAATAAATGATTTCATGTTGTTTCAGATTATAATCGTGGTTTCATTCAAATGAATAGAATGACTTTTCGAAACATTTCTAGACATGCATTTTGTTCGTACATGTTGCTGTTTGTAGCCAATCTTTCGGTACGCGAGCTATCAACATTACATCATGGGGTTTATATGATGTATACGCGGATCTCGGGTATGTAGCGAGTAATGTGACTTTTGCAAACAGTTGAGATTCGGAAGTGCCTTTAAGATTAAACTTTTAAAAGACGTTTTGATCGCGAGATGGCGCACTGTATATCAGAGATAAAAACCAGATAAAAACGTGCCAAATGCTGGTTATATACGGTAGGCCTACTAAAAGCATGGGTTTATAATATGGTAAACATGATCATAATCTCTTTTTAGAAAATGTGTTGGCCCTTAAAAGGGCCGTTGGGTTTAAAAGAAAACTGTGTTACAGTTTACTTCTTCTTGGGCAGAAGTACAGCCTGGATGTTAGGCAGTACACCACCTTGAGCGATGGTCACACCTCCGAGAAGTCTGTTCAGCTCCTCATCGTTGCGGACAGCCAACTGCAAGTGACGGGGGTTGATTCTGGTCTTCTTGTTGTCACGGGCAGCGTTGCCGGCCAACTCAAGGATCTCAGCGGTCAGGTACTCCATGACGGCTGCAAGGTACACTGGGGCACCAGCACCAACACGGTTGGCATAGTTGCCCTTGCGCAGGAAGCGGTGCACACGACCGACTGGGAACTGAAGCCCAGCACGGGATGATCGGCTCTTAGCCTTGCTCTTTGACTTTCCTCCTTTACCACGTCCAGACATGATGATTTCTTATTTTGCTCGTTAGGATACAAAATGAATGCTCTCATGAAATATAACTCCCCCTTATATACGTTTCGTGAAGATCCTGCAGTTGACATGTTTATAAATCAATATATCATTTGACCAATCAACAAGCAACGTATTGACATAAATGGCACATCATATTGATCACCAAACTCCGCCTGTTTAAGAATTGGCGGGTTTGAGAATTGTATCGAATTCTTGATTTCTATATTGGTGAAACAAGTTATTACCAGCTAATCCGACCGACGCAACCTACATGAAAATCTGAATCATGCAGTACGACCACGACATTTTTTCAGATTGATCATAGCGAACAAACAGATATACTTGTCGCATTTGTCCTGTCCTACACTTGTCCTATCGCGACACGACCCAGTGATTCGTGGTCCGTGGTCGAACACAAAAAAATCGTGGTAGTACACCCAAATAAAATGTATGCGTAACCACGAATAATCCCATAGAGTTACACAGTAAACTTCATGGTCGTCGATGCAAATCCGATACGGCTTGCCGTAGAAAAGTGAGTGGGTTAGAGGAAAGGATATCTACGACCGAAATAGGTAATTAAATCGATACGTTTTGGCTATCAACATGATGAAGGGCAGATTTATACCCCCATTACCTAATAATAAAAAAAAAACATTATTAATATGAGTGAAGAGACTATTCCGGTCTGGTCAAGTAAGTAAGTCATTTTATTTTGTTGCTTGAAGTATCATTTAGTTGTAAGGCTAAAATATCAAATTATACATTTACAAGCATTTAGTTATTATTTACGTATCTCTGATTAACCCTTCAATAATAAAGGTATTTATAGGAAATCCAAGATTGGTGTTCCTGAATCAGTGAAGTAAAGGATAGCAACTTTTAACAGTTGCGTTTTTTGAGATTTCCATCTATTCCATAATCATACTAATGGTGTAAATATATATGATTTTCCAAAATGCTTTGCGGGATTAAGTAACATTTCACTAGATGATTACATCGACGGGCATTCATAGCCCCATCAATCTCATTTTAACGCTCGGATCGATACTTGTACTTGGTTGATCAATAACGACAACTGGTGAATAAACTCTCAGGATCCTGCTTTGCAAATTATATATTTTATTGGAATATTTCGGTTTTATAATGTAGATCCCCAAATCGCGTTTGCCTTCAAATGTCCTGAAGCTTCAACAATTTAGATAATAATATTTTATTTTTATTTTTAGAGTTTACGAATAAATGTGATGGCAAAGACCCATTGGTTTCACAAGAAAACTTTGATAGAATAACATCTTCCTGGGTAGAACATACAGTTTGGTTATTAGGCAGAACTCTCTTAGCTAGAATTGTCTTGTTTAGAAATATGAAGGCTTTGAAATAACCGTTGGGTTCGGCGGTTTATAAACCGTAGACATGGTGGAGGTAATGTACTTTGTGGCAGTTTTAGCACACATAATCCCGTCGTGATTGGCCAGCTTATAGGGAAGAATATTGAGTTTACCTTAAAATTTTGATCACGAAAATGTCTCAAACGATTCTATCTGAATAATATCCAATAAAGGAGTAAATAATATTCACGACGTTTTTTTACATTAACCATTAAACATATCGCACAGAAAAATCTCAAGATAGCATTTATTCGGCTTTGTGTGTATCTAAGAGTATAACAAAAGTTAACATAACAACTTTTTCGAGAAATTGTTTGTCACTTTATTCTTCACAATCTAAGACAATTATAATATGATTTCAATGACACACAAAAATAATCTCTCTTTAGAAGTTATGATGGCCCTGAAAAGGGCCGTTGGGTTTGGTACTTTAAATACATCATTTACTTGGAAGTGGTGTATTTGGTGACGGCCTTGGTGCCCTCACTCACGGCATGTTTGGCCAATTCACCAGGCAGAAGGAGACGGACGGCGGTCTGTATCTCACGGCTGCTGATGGTTGACCTCTTGTTGTATTTAGTCAAACGGGAAGCCTCACCAGCGATGCGCTCGAAGATATCGTTGACAAAGCTGTTCATGATGCTCATGGCCTTGCTGGAGATACCAGTGTCGGGGTGCACCTGCTTGAGTACCTTGTAGATGTAGATGCCGTAGCTCTCCTTTCGGCGCCTACGCCTAGCACCGGCTGGACGGCCACCCGTGGCCTTACCGGCCTTCTTTGCTCCCTTTCCGCTAGTCTTGGCAGGCATGTTGATTGTTATTTTTCTCTAGAGAAATACTCGTAAGACTTGAAGACGTTCGTAATTTATAGAGTTTTGTATGCTAATTGAGGGTCCTACGATGTTTCAATTCAAAATCGATCTTATGATGGGTATCGACGTAATAGCCGTCTTATAATCATTTACAAGTCATAACACAAGGAGATTCGGTTACTTTTGCAATGGGGAATGATATGAATATTGATCAAAAACTGATGATTATTATTGAATTTAAAAGAAATTATTTGGAGCGCGTATTTGAGTTTACCGTTAGTATACTATAGGCCTACACAATAGAATTTTGAAAGAAATTAGACAACACTTTTTATTAATTTATTGAAAATGCTATACAACCCTTCCAAAATATTACGCTGGTTGTGGTAAACTACGGAATATCACAAAAGGATTGATACAAACGTAAACGTGTATTTCCTACAAAAATAGAACCATCTAATAACTGGCATTATTTATCATAACAACAACATTATGATGACAATGCTTACAATAGAAAATGACACAGCATAATTATGTTTCATAAATGCACACGTTTATGCAATATTAGTATCCAGCGACAATGTCCTTAACTTGATGAGATGTATATGGATAATCAACTTTGACATGGGGTGTCCCACCATAATGACAATCTTTGAAAAAAGCGTTTTTTTAAAATCTAACCACCCATTTAGAAAGGATGGTCAATGTATTTGTACTTTATTATTATGAGGTTTACTGCTAACATAATGTGTGTAATAACATTTGTAGTAAAAGTAAAATCCATTTTATATTGCAAAGTAAACATGTAGGGAACGGTAGGCCTTAACACAAATACATTCTGCAAATATCACAGGGAACAATTTGAATTATATCGAGCAACCAATTTTGAGGATTTTAATCAATACCTGTTTAGAAGCAGTTCTATAACCATCAGGTCTCATATTTGCTCTTCATCATCCAATCATATTGCTCACTTTAATTGACCAATCACAGGCCTCCTTTAGCTGGCCAATAAGAAAGGTAGTTTATTTTTGGCTCCATTTTCAACACAATACTTCCTTTGTTCGTGTGGATGTATAAAAGGCCAGGCGAACACGATTTCGGAACATTGTCGATATATCTCGAGAACTATCAAAATGGCACGTACCAAGCAAACCGCACGTAAATCTACCGGAGGTAAGGCTCCACGCAAGCAGCTCGCCACCAAGGCAGCTCGCAAATCTGCCCCAGCTACCGGTGGCGTCAAGAAGCCCCATCGCTACAGGCCCGGCACCGTAGCTCTCCGTGAGATCCGTCGCTACCAGAAGAGCACCGAGCTTCTCATCCGCAAGCTGCCCTTCCAGCGTCTGGTCCGTGAAATCGCCCAGGACTTCAAGACCGAGCTGCGTTTCCAGAGCTCTGCCATTATGGCTCTCCAAGAGGCTAGCGAAGCTTACTTGGTCGGTCTTTTCGAGGATACCAACCTGTGCGCCATCCACGCCAAACGTGTGACCATCATGCCAAAGGACATTCAGCTCGCACGCCGCATCCGTGGTGAACGTGCTTAAACAGTGACTGTTTGACAACGAAATAAAAGGCCCTTTTCAGGGCCACAAAATATTCCAGAAAGAGATATTTGATCCCTATGTCTCGTTTAAAAATAAGCTTACCACTAGCAAATGACATAAGAAACTAATTGGTAATAAGGGATTTTGTTTATTTACTGGTTACTCTTAACTGTGTTGAAAAAAAAGTATTTCAAATATAAGTGTGAACCATTTAATGTTTTCCCCTTATAACCATATCAAATTCTAACTATAAGAAAATCCATCAATATTTTAACTTTCCGTAAAATGTAGGTATAATTAATGCCATTAATTTGCTACAATTTTGGAATTTATTTTAATAATGTAAACGTATGTCAATGGACATTTTGTCGCAATTTTACGGTCATGTCCATTAATAATATATATGTAATCGATGTTAATAAAATGAATAATATTCTCCACGTCCACTGTATGTGTCGATAAGGTCAATGTATACGTAGTTTAGGATATTATAAAGACTTATCATAAACATATTGCTGTAAATGCTACGGTTATCAAGTAAAAGTTACTTCTCTGTCGATTCATGGACAAGTGTGGGAAATAATCAAGTGGTTATCATAATTAAAAAGGGACTTTTCTCAATCTTCGAAAATGTCTTCAAACGTTAACGGGTTATCATAGCGCTACTCCCTCTTCCTTATGCAATGTTGAGAATTGCAAAAGTTCTTGTTAAAGTTGTCTTTTATAAAATGATAAAATGAACATTATTCAAAATATACAAAATATCCACACAAAAAACAGTGCTTGCTTTTCTAAAGACTTTTCAGGATTTATGCATTATATAATATCATATCCGATAATCGCCTTATTGATGAACGATATGAAATAATGATTTGCTCAGGCCTAGCGTGAAACACAATATTAGGAACATCATGTTTGGCGCATATTGAATCGCAGTAGGCCAACATGTATTTATTATAATAAATTTAATGTTTCAACTTCTTTTAACATGTTTTTATCGCATAAACAAGTGATGTCCTGATGCAAATGTATACATTAATGAGGCATTGTGATGGAGCATGGTGATCTGTTGGTTATACCAACAATTCCGTCAATAGGAATAGATTATAATATGTACATACGTACATGCAGGATGCTGTTTCCGTGTCATTATCTTAAAATTTGCACATTTTCCACACTTTCCCTTTAAAAAATGTTGGTCAAAGAAACATTAGACATACGATTTTACCAAATATGGCATTGAATTAATTGCAACATAATCTATTTTACCAACAAGGTTAACATATTCATTCCTTTCCCATAAAATTGTTCATATTTGTCGGCTGTAATGAAACTCACAAGACCATTAGATTTGGTATTTTACTATAACCATAAAAACAAAAATAATAACAATCTGTGGCTGTTTAAGTTATAGAATGTTTAAGCAGTTGGGTCGCAATAATAAGAAATACACTCAAAATTCTGGATATTAACATTTCGTATACAGTGTATCTGTTATAAATTGTATCGAAAATACCTCAACGAGTTTCGTGGTTCAAATGAAAAAATAAACATGTGTTATCATAAAACGGTTACATAATTGTTTTGTTGGCAATATAAATAGTGTTACGACACGGAACGATGGTAATGGTTTACACGTTTAATATTCACTTCTAATGATTTTTTGATACATTTAATAAGGCGAATGGGATAAATTTTGATCGGTACTATGAATACCAACGTAAAATAAACTATACCCAGCAGTAACATAATCGATATTAGCGTCATCGCGTGATGCGTGATGTTGCGTGATAACATCCAGGGTATCACCAAGCCCGCCATCCTCCGTTTGGCTCGCCGTGGTGGTGTCAAACGCATCTCTGGTCTTATCTACGAAGAGACCCGTGGTGTCCTGAAGGTGTTCCTCGAGAACGTCATCCGTGATGCCGTCACATACTGCGAGCACGCAAAGAGAAAGACCGTCACTGCTATGGACGTCGTCTACGCTTTGAAACGCCAGGGACGCACACTTTACGGCTTCGGAGGTTAGATTGTTGTTCATTTCAACAATGACCAAAACGGCCCTTTTCAGGGCCACCATAGATTCCAAAAAGAGGTCTGACTTTTGTCCAAAAGGTATTGTTAGTCACCATATTTAATTTATCTAATTTAACCAAATTTAACCAAATTTAAAGCGTGTTAAGAGATTTTAAAATTAAAGTTAATCAATAACCTACATGACCTATGAACTGTCTTTTTACTCAGTTCAGTTGGTGCATTTCTAGTTTATCTGTAAATATTAGATTGATTTAATAATATAATAACATAGTATTAAACACGTTGATGATTGACTGATATTAACTCACGGTCAATTGCCTTGTTTCAGTTTCTTTACCTTCTAATTCAACGGGTCGGTCTTGGCTTACATTTTCTAAAACTAGGACCCTTATCTTAACTGACCACAACAACGTCTTAAATGAATGACTTACTTTACTTGGCACCACGGAGATTTTAGAATAGGTTCTCGTTTGGACATTCACACGCACTTGTATATAATGTATTGTAAAGATTTATAACTATTTTTGGATAAAACATCCTGTTTTTAAATTGGCTGACGATTACCATCTTATCTTTGGAGGTGTCCGTTACATTCTCTTTCATATATTTTTTTCTCATTATACCGTTAGGAGTCTATGAATTCAATAACCATGCTAAACTTGGCGGGCACAGCTAGAATGAGATCAATTCAACAATTCATTTTTATTTTCAATTCAATAACTATGCATTCGCAATACATGTAGTCAAATCATCATGCTCAGCTGTGTAGTAATTTATTTGTCAAAATCAATATATCATTTCTGTTCGATATTATACTGGTCTCTGTAACGCATAACTTTAAACTTATTTTCTTCTAGAAACTCCGATTCAATCAATGCTAGTTATCAGATCAATTTGTATTAGAAACGTCGTAGGATCCCTCATTAGCATATCATACTCTATAAATACGAGCGCACATCAGTCTATCCAGCATTTCTCTTGAGAAAAATAACTAATCAACATGCCTGCCAAGACTAGCGGAAAGGGAGCAAAGAAGGCCGGTAAGGCCAAGGGTGGCCGTCCAGCCGGTGCCAGGCGTAGGCGCCGAAAGGAGAGCTACGGCATCTACATCTACAAGGTGCTCAAGCAGGTGCACCCCGATACTGGTATCTCCAGCAAGGCCATGAGCATCATGAACAGCTTTGTCAACGATATTTTCGAGCGCATCGCTGGTGAGGCTTCCCGTTTGACTAAATACAACAAGAGGTCAACCATCAGCAGCCGTGAGATACAGACCGCCGTTCGTCTCCTTCTGCCTGGTGAACTGGCCAAACACGCCGTGAGTGAGGGCACCAAGGCCGTCACCAAATACACCACCTCCAAGTAAATGGTGTATTAATTACAAAACCCAACGGCCCTTTTAAGGGCCACCACATCTTCTAAAAAAGAGATAATTTACTCTGTTACTATTAGAATTGCAGATCTAATTACTATTATAATGTATGCTTCTGCTCATTTGCTTAGTTGGTAGAGTACCAATATAATAACCCACACACACCTCGATGTTCAATTTTCGAATCGTCAGTGTGTATAAAGATACATTTATTTATTTAATAAACTAGTCTTTTTTATAAGACAATACTATAAACTGTGTTTTCTAACTGATGAAAATTGACCGAAGTAATGTAAATGCTGTAGATTTTCGCATATTGACGAACATTAAAATAGCTTATGTTTTGTGCTCTGCTGCTTTTTGATAATTTGTGGGGTTTGTTATAAATCGATTTCAGTGAAAGTCGTTATAACGGTTTCACTTTTGTGATGGTTCGCTCACTTTTGCTCAAATATGAGGGCACACATTTTCAAATATAATATGAATAAAACTAACTTTTTCCTCTGGTCTGAATGTTTACTAATCCACGCATCATATCACAATGAACAGCAAACTACATCTTTGTCGAATAAATTCATAAGAACAATTCATCTTTGAAATGAAACCTTGTATTGAGGTAGCTTTTGATTAATTGACATGAACCAAATGATCAATGTGCGAGATTCAAATCAAATAACTGGGATCGTAAATCTAATAATATTTAAATTCAGGATCCGGTGACGGAGAATTCGTTCCATGTCATTATTGATCGAATATCGAAATATTGAATGGCACGAATACTTTCCCAGGACTTTCATCGGCCTATCCTTTGCAATGATTTCACCTTTCTTGGTAGTAAATACGTTTAGTACTTTTAAATTGGACAATGTATCTTATAGTAATATACTCTGTTAATATCGCATTATTAGGTCCTACATTAATTATCGAGATACATTCTCGTTATAAAAGTAAATTACTTAAGTTATCCCTAAATGGATACTGTTCATTTAATATCGTTCACCAATTGGGTTTAGATATGTTTGATCAATATGGCGTACAAAATTGGATCAATTTCATTCTCGCTGATTGGTCAAAACTATTGATTTTTCTCTAAACAGACATCAGTAGGATCTCACCAAAATGTATATAAGACGGAATCACATGTCATTAGACCATTCATTTTGTATCCTAGCGAACAAATCAAGAAATCATCATGTCTGGACGTGGTAAAGGAGGAAAGTCAAAGAGCAAGGCTAAGAGCCGATCATCCCGTGCTGGGCTTCAGTTCCCAGTCGGCCGTGTGCACCGCTTCCTGCGCAAGGGCAACTATGCCAACCGTGTTGGTGCTGGTGCCCCAGTGTACCTTGCAGCCGTCATGGAGTACCTGACCGCTGAGATCCTTGAGTTGGCCGGCAACGCTGCCCGTGACAACAAGAAATCCAGGATCAACCCCCGTCACTTGCAGTTGGCTGTCCGCAACGACGAGGAGCTGAACAGACTTCTCGGAGGAGTGACCATCGCCCAAGGTGGTGTACTGCCTAACATCCAGGCTGTACTTCTGCCCAAGAAGAAGTAAACTGTGTCACAGTTTTCTTTTCCAACGGCCCTTTTCAGGGCCACCATTTTTCCCAAAAAGAGATAATGATCAAGTCATAACATTTAATTCAGTCTATAATTTCTTTTTTTTAAATGAAATTTCATGGATCATATACCTATTCTTAGATGAAGATTAATACAACATGACAGAATCAGCCCAAATATGGCTTTGTTGTGATGGATGATTTATCTACAAAAATAAAACCAGATATAGATTTTCATGTGATACAATAAAAAATGGAACCAATATTATTCAAAATTTACATAGTTAGTTTTCAAAAGAAACATTATTTATGTTTTAGCGGGAGCTGTTTTGACAATCAATATTCACCAACAAATCGATACAAACGCCAGTGGTCACTAGGCCACTCCAATAACAAATTTGGAATATTAGTTAATAAATTCTTAACAAGTAAGCATTTCTGCAGAGTATTTTGATAACATTTGATCTAAGATGCTATTTGCTAAACATGTAAATCGCCATGAGTGCCATTTTACTGCAGATACCAGGCGCTATTAGACAGGTCATTTCATTTGATCTCATCATATTGTATACAGTATTCTAGAAATGTAATTATACAAACTCTTTTTGAAATGCACAAATTGTTTGCCCCTAAGGAGCAACTAACATCGGTCAACTCGTACAGATTTTTGTGTGAAAAAATATGCAATTTGTAAAGGCCCATTAAAGACAAATCCTTTCGCTGCCAAATGTATCCTTTAAATCGGTAGTAAAATGTCACAGTATTATCCGTTGTAGAAGGTGGCAATTAGACTGGGTCCCACACGTCCCTCTATCGGACTGCCATCTTTATAAAAGACACCATTAAATAAATCATGAATGCATATCTTTTTGGAGGTGCTGAAATGCTATCTGGTTTTATTTTATGCATACACCACGAACGGAACGTTGATTTTCTCGCAAATGACATGTTTTTCTCGTATAGCGGGTGTAATATTGGTGTACAAGTGGGTACCTACATAATTTTTATTTTATGATAATGCCGTTTATTCGCGCTCTTTAGACTAGATTATTGATCTTTGAACAAGTGTGGCGCGAATAACGCCCTCATTGAAAATGAAATATTTTCTACGACGTCCGTAACGAGATCATATATAGTGCGTATTGTAGCTCACTAAGTATCATTTCTTGAATTGAAAACCAAGAAAACAATCATCATGTCTGGACGTGGTAAAGGAGGCAAGGGACTCGGAAAGGGTGGCGCCAAGCGTCATCGCAAGGTGTTGCGTGATAACATCCAGGGTATCACTAAGCCCGCCATCCGTCGTTTGGCACGCCGTGGTGGTGTCAAGCGCATCTCTGGTCTGATCTACGAAGAGACCCGTGGTGTCTTGAAGGTGTTCCTCGAGAACGTAATCCGTGATGCCGTCACATACTGCGAGCACGCAAAGAGAAAGACCGTCACAGCCATGGACGTCGTCTACGCTTTAAAACGCCAGGGACGCACATTGTACGGCTTCGGCGGTTAGATTGTTGTTCATCTCGACAATTAACAAAACGGTCCTTTTAAGGGCCACCATATGTTCCAATAAGAGATTACATGAATGTATCATTTGTCCTAACCAATTTCCCATATTTAAAAAAAGCTTTGTCCACTACCTTCAGCAATGCGCAAGCAACGTGTTGCTTCAATTTAGCTTATAATGTTTTATATTTCTTCGTTTAAATTGTCTGTTAATATTCTTGTACTTTAGTATATACCATGGACTTATAGACATAACTTCTTTAATATTTTATTTACTTAGGTCGTGTTCCCTATCTTATTTCTGCCACGATATGGTTACAACATCGTCTAAAACACGTTTATTGTTGACATTGATGATTTAGGGATTGTTACCAGTGGCATACAACAACTTCGTTAGAAATCCGTGGACATTAATTTTCTTATTTTGGGCGGGAAGGTATCACTTCCTCAGGAACCATTACATTTAATATAGATTGATGGGAAAAGTCTCGATGCGAGGAATAGGCCTACCTTATATTCTTGTGTGATCAATATCCGCCCTTTTCGTTCGATATTCGTTAAACCGCGAATCAACAAATAAACTATTCATATCTGAACACTAAAACATACTATGGATTATATTAAGTTTACGACAAGTTCAATTGAATAATGGCAAATGAGCGCGCGTGATGTTAAGAATTATTTTCAAATAATAATAGGGTGTAGTATTTCATATGTCGCTAAGAAAAATAAGTATACACATTCTGCAATATCAAATGGGTCAAAAGATCTCTTTTTGGAATATATGTTGGCCCTGAAAAGGGCCGTTTGGTTTAAATGAAAGCTGTATTGCAGTTTACTTCTTCTTGGGCAGAAGTACAGCCTGGATGTTAGGCAATACACCGCCCTGGGCGATGGTCACACCTCCGAGAAGTCTGTTCAACTCCTCGTCGTTGCGGACAGCCAACTGCAAGTGACGGGGGTTGATCCTGGTCTTCTTGTTGTCACGGGCAGCGTTGCCTGCCAACTCAAGGATCTCAGCGGTCAGGTACTCCATGACGGCTGCAAGGTACACTGGGGCACCAGCACCAACACGGTTGGCATAGTTGCCCTTGCGCAAAAAGCGGTGCACACGGCCGACTGGGAACTGAAGCCCAGCACGGGATGATCGGCTCTTAGCCTTGCTCTTTGACTTTCCTCCTTTACCACGTCCAGACATGATGATCGTTTTATTTTGTTCGTTAGGATACAAAATGAATGGCATTTGCTCTAAACGGTCCACTTACATACTTTTGGTGAGATCCTACCGCGGACTTATTAGATAGATCAATAGGGCATATGTCCAATCAACAAGCAACATATCATTACAGTTATTGACATATTGGTATATCATATTGATCACGTATTGGTGCGAGTTTTGAAATCGTTGTTTACAATTTGACCTAGTAATAGTTGCAATCAATCTATATTTGAATATAAAACAGAACTTATTGACCTAAATCTGGATACTTTTTGAACTAATATACTAGTAGCCTATCCTAATGATACATAATATAAGGCACCTAGCCCTTTACGCACGTATTGCTCCTTTCCAAAATTGATAAATTAACATTTACTGCATTTATATAGAAAAATACTTGAATTTAAATATTCTATGACATTTTGAAAGCTACAACAGACAAATATTCATAAGAATAGAAAGGCTGTTTCAGAGTTTTTAAAACAAATTGTTTGATCAAATCTTTTAAAAAAATATTTAAAATGTTAGGCCTATCCTTATTTTCATTATGTCGAAAACGAATATAAAGTCATTGACATATAAACGGGACATACACTAAATCCCTGTAGATGGCAAGTGCTATCTTTTCTTCTTGAGTTTTATTCTGTTTGTTTTGTGCTCGATATGACTCGATCGAATTGACGTGTTGCCGTTCTTGACTATATGTAATTGATCACAACTATACGGCGTTCCGTCATATTTAATACATATAAAACATTAACCATAGCACGAAGAATAATGAATATCTAATAAATAAGATTTAAACCTCATGAGATCCCCACTGCTAACTAATATAATCTTGTGTATGCCCAAGTAAATAATGAACTACAAACAAATGACGATATCAAGACAAGTGGATTTCTGTTTACATATTGTACTTGATTTCTTTGCATTTTTATATTTTCAAGATATCCGGATCCTCTTGTATCAGTTTTCTGATCCTTGGTGTGTTTTGTCCCTGGTTCCGTTGGATTCATCTTTTTGAGGGCGCTCTTCGGAGTACCACATCCTGGTGGTATATTTTTTCGGCGTCTAATCTTCAGTTATAATATGAATTCATATTACAATAAAATAAGGACATTTTGTGATTGGAAGTGATGTTAAACCCGGGGGAAATATTTGGTAATTGTGAGAAGACCGTATAAATACGAAATTAGATTTTCATTTAAAGGACCCGACGTATGACAAAGTTGAAAGTTGAAAATCGTGATTTTCCCCAAATAGACCTACTGTGAAATTCATCTGGCTATATGTCGCCATGTTAAATACATCAGAATACACTGAGTCTATCTATTTTTGCTTAGGTATGTATAATGCAAAACTTTACTTCTCTAAAAGAATCGTTCATGCTAGGCGACGCCGGCCATATTCTTACCTGCATGTATTGCTTTGCTTTCTTTCGACGTGTCGAGGCTACACTGTACTCATAGTAAAATAATTATTGAAAATACTTTTTACCATATAGAGTATCAAGGCAGTCAATGACTGCGGCAATAGATGCATTTATTCAGCAAAAAGAATCATGACATTTCATGGTACCGTTTTCCAGATATGACCAGTTTGGTAAAGTTACTGCATTTTGAAACCGAACACAATTTTGAATATTGTACTCAATAATGCTTGATATTAAATTAACACGTGGATTCATTTCGCGATCCCCACCCCCCCCCCCCCCCCCCCCCCCGAATCGAAATCGGAAAGTCAAGCATCAATTATCCAAGAATTTGGATTCCCACGATTCTTGACTTACCATCCTGGACCCTTTTTTATATGCGTGAAGTACCAATTTGTTTGTGTGACTCCCCCTTTGGGGGACATTCCCCCTCCATTTTTCCACCCCCCTCCCCATTCAGGTATTTATGAACACTCCCTTTATATGTATATATATATATGATGTTCTTTTAATAAAATCACACATCCTTACAAATCCCTGTGTCTTGCCTGCCTATTTGTGAATGCCATCAACAAGTTTCACCATCAATTTGTAAATATTCCTTCTACACAATAAAATCAATACATCAAGCAGCATTTTCGTCTTCAGCATGTACAAACATTCAGCATTGTTATGTTCATCCTGGCTATCTACAAACATTTAGTACCTGCCAACAGAATCCTATTGCAGACATCAATATTTCAAACTTAAACTTCATTTAAAAGTCGCTATGAATCCCACTGTCAAACCTATGAACATTTCTTGCAACTAAACTCTCACTATATTTCAATAAACTACAGCCGTTCCCCACCACCCTTCCAACTACAGACTTCTACGTCAAACGTTCAACTAAAAGATTTTATTTGAACGACCTCTTTCCTTTTTAAAGGAATTTTCACTACATTTTATACTTGATTTCTAAGTCATTTAAGGTGGGTAAAGGTAGGTCACCCATGTACGTATTAATCACATTTTGGGTACTTATCGATCCGAATAGATTACAATATAATGTTTAGAGCACGCCTAACCGAAAAATAACGATTGAAATCAGCTCAAGACTAACAAACATTTCAGTTATCATTTGAAAATTGATATTAAATTAAACAAGTGTCATGGTCATCTCATTTTTTATCGTATCTATCGTATTCAATTGACATCTTTTCTCAAAAATTGAAGTAGAGATATTGGTCCAATCCGTGAGCATTTATGCTGTATTTATAATATTTATCAATGTGTTAATTTTGATATCATTCCTGGTGGTACGGTATGTATACGTCAATATATGAACTACCGCACAAAACTACATATCGAGGGTTGAGCGGCAGAAGGCCGTAACTCAAAAAATGCTATTCTGAGATAATCAACTTTCAAATATTCGGGACTCATTACAAGGGATTACAATACACTGTAGCACCCAACTTATAACTCTAGTTTTAGTCAAATTAAGAGTTATTATGAGTTATCTCTTTATGGTTCTGAAAATCTAGGTTATGGTTATATGGATTATTTTGGTACCAAAATCTCATTTTGCCCAAAAGTTGAGTTACGGCCTTCTGGCGCTCAACCTCGTTATATACATATAAATTTCCATACAAGGTCCCCTAGAGAGAATTTAACAATCACAGGCGGGTTTAACCGTTGCTTTCATATACCGTATTTTGTTCTAGTTTGTCGTATTGATCTATAATATAATATTGATGAATCCAATCCACCATTGTAAACTTTGCGCCAAATATACCATCAAATACATGTTTGTGAAGAGTTCAGTCGTCAGACCAAGGGCTAAATCATATTGATTTTAAAGGAAATCTAAATTTTTGACTCGGCCAATAGAGCCACCTTGACATGACTTCACATTTCATTATTCTCAATTCATTAGTTACGTTGTCACGTGAAAATAAGCATGAAAACAAAATTTTCCAGAAATTATGACATATTTCAAACAGAATTTTGTTAACTTGATCGAAACGCCTATTAAATCGATGCGTGACAGAATTTTGTTAACTTGATCGAAACGCCTATTAAATCGATGCGTGACATCAAACCAATATTAGTTTGTACCTTCCTAGGATCCCTCATTTATTAGCATATACGATGCTATAAATAGGACCGCATATCAGTCGCACCAGTATTTTCTCTTGAGAAAACTAACGTTCAACATGCCTGCCAAGACTAGCGGAAAGGGAGCAAAGAAGGCCGGTAAGGCCAAGGGTGGCCGTCCAGCCGGCACCAGACGCAGACGCCGAAAGGAGAGCTATGGCATCTACATCTACAAGGTGCTCAAACAGGTGCACCCCGACACTGGTATCTCCAGCAAAGCGATGAGCATCATGAACAGCTTTGTCAATGATATCTTCGAGCGCATCGCTGGTGAGGCTTCCCGTTTGACTAAATACAACAAGAGGTCAACCATCAGCAGCCGTGAGATACAGACCGCCGTCCGTCTCCTTCTGCCCGGTGAACTGGCCAAACACGCCGTGAGTGAGGGCACCAAGGCCGTCACCAAATACACCACCTCCAAGTAAATGGTGTATTAATTACCAAAACAAACGGCCCTTTTAAGGGCCACCACATCTTCTAAAAAGAGATAAATACTGTGTCGATCCTGTCGAAGAAGTAAGAAATAACAATGATTAAATAATAATGAAGGCCATGAATTATTTTATCAGCTTCAACTACTTCAGTGCAACATACACCATGATAACCGCAAAGAAATAAAAAGCGAAAATCAATCAATCTGATATCTATATACCCAAATTAAACTTGATTAAAATGGCTATTTGTACTTATAACGATTTATACATCGCCAGACTTTTAAATACAACTATGCAATCCTATAGCAATTAGATGAAGGCCTGCTTCATAAATTTGCATCCTAATTGTATATCGTCAAAATTATTAATTCCGTTCACAACATTAATTACCGCCAATATATTCCCATCTAATGTGTTTCGATTTCATCGAAATGATCAATAACTGTTATCTGAAAAATAAGAAACATTTTAGTGTTTGCCTGGATTACATTTATTGAACATGGTCAGTGACATTTTATTTATCAGAGTTTGCACACGATCAAACGTGTAGTATTTAACATTATCAAAATATTTGAATTATATTGAATATGGGAAATAAATTGGACATGAGGGGATTCAAACAGAAAATCAAGAAATACGTTGAATTTTTTTTTGAAATCGTTATCACAAAGAAGCAAATTAAAACGGAATGATTATGAAGTATGCATACCTATTACACAAAGGTCAGATCTCTTTTTGGAATCTATGGTGGCCCTGAAAAGGGCCGTTTTGATAATTGTTGAAAATAACAACAATCTAACCGCCGAAGCCGTACAGTGTGCGTCCCTGGCGTTTCAAAGCGTAGACGACGTCCATAGCAGTGACGGTTTTTCTCTTGGCGTGCTCGCAGTATGTGACGGCATCACGGATGACGTTCTCGAGGAACACCTTCAGGACACCACGGGTCTCTTCATAGATAAGACCAGAGATGCGCTTGACACCACCACGGCGAGCCAAACGGCGGATGGCGGGCTTAGTGATACCCTGGATGTTATCACGCAACACCTTGCGATGACGCTTGGCGCCACCCTTTCCGAGTCCTTTGCCTCCTTTACCACGTCCAGACATGATGATTGCGTTCTTGATTTTTAATTCAAGAAATGATACTGAATGAGTTACAACGTTACATTGATAATCTCTTTGCGGACGTCTTAGAAAATATTTCACCTTCAGTGAGGGCGTTTTTCGCACCACAAATTTAGGAAGATCAATACTGGAGAGCGCTAATAAATGGTACATTTAAGCGCGGACCTTACTAACCAAACTATTTACAACGTATTGATGTTTTCCTTACTTTATCGATTATATCATATGACTGGTCTCTCTTGCATTAATTCACATAAATATATTTGTTTATCTCAAATACTGACTCTTTCTCGATCTTTTTGAAATTGTGCCGCAAAAAGACAAGTTCGTTCTTTGCCCTAAGAAAATCCGACTCGTCAGTCAGTAATTCCTATTAAGGTTTTCAAAATTATTTATTGGTGAATCATTATCACCCTTATTACCGAAAATAATATCCATCGTTACACAAAGCGTATGGCTGTAAGGACCGGTCGTGTAAACGAATAAACAAATAAACAAACAAACAAACACCCTACCAACCAACAAACAAACAAACAAATAAGCGAATAAACAGACAATACCAATCGAATCAATAATAAACTAGCGAATAAACCAAGAAAAAGCAAAACGAACGAACAATCAAAACAAATCTCAAAATAAATTTAAAAAACGAGACAATAAAACAAATGAATGCATTTTTAAATTTTCGCTTTAAAAGATCTGTTCTCTCCAGCCTAGAACAAGAAAGCTTTGGTCCAATTAATGATTTTTGAATGATACTGCAAAATAGCTCCAAATACTTGTGTGAACAATGATATAAATTATAGACTATTCGAATAACTGCTAAATGATAAATATATTTAAATAGATCACATTATAATACTTAATAGTAGCATTTGTCATATTCTCTTTTTGGTAGTTTGGGTGGCCCTGAAAAGAGCCGTTGGGGTTTGTTATTATTTGCAATTAAGCAAATATAGTAAGTAGTAAAACATTTACTTCTTCTTTGGTGCTGCCTTCTTGGCGGCCTTCTTAGTTGTCTTTTTGGCCTTCTTTGCTGGCTTCGCTGCTTTCTTGGCTGGCTTCGCTGCCTTCTTAGCTGCTTTCTTTGCTGGCTTCTTTGCTGCCTTCTTTGTTGGCTTCTTAGCGGCCTTCTTAGCTGGCTTCGTGGCCTTCTTGGGTTTCTTGGTCTTCTTTGCAGCCTTCTTTGCCTTTGCAGCAGCCTTCTTTGCGGCAAGCTTAGCTTTCTTTGCATCTCTCTTCTGTTTCCTTGCAGCTGCCTTCTTGGCGGTGGCGGCCTTGCGACGAGCTGCTGCCTTAGCCTTCTTTGCCTTTGTCTTGGCAGCATCAGTGGTCTTTCCAAGCTTGAATTTGCCGCTGGCTCCTTTACCGGAAGCTTGGACAAGAGCACCCTTTGCAACACCAGCCTTAAGTGCACGCTTAATATGAGGCCTCAGCTTCGCCATATCAACAGTGTAGTTGGCAGCGATGTAACCCCTGATTTTCTGGGCGGATGAACCACTTCTCTCCTTCAGTGCTACGATGGCAGCTGCAATCATGACGGAGCATGATGGGTGAGTTGCTGGCTTCCTTGCAGCCTTCTTTGCGCCGGTTTTAGCCTGGGCTACCATGTTGAAATGTTGGGATGCTAGTTTACTCGAAGAGAGAAACAAATGAATACTTGATATAGATAATCGGTAAATGACATTTTGCCTGCCGGTATTAAATATAACCATTCATTGCGGACGTGTGTGTAATCGTTATTGTATTGACGCAGCACTTCGGCGGAATTGGGACCGTGATCGAATTTTGCCCAAAACTATGTGTTAGTACACACGTTTTATTAGCTTTTTATTCATTCATCTAAATGCTTACAATCGTTGATTTGTTTGAAATGAATATCGGGCACCCCCCATTTATCAAATAATACACATTTCCACGTCATTGTCTCATCCAATTGGATATAAGAACGTAATTAATTGAAATTGTTCCAGAATGTTACGATTTATTGTCATATTTCCCCGAATTTGATACCTAAAAACATTTTCGCTGCATATATTGGTTATTGAATTCAAACATCAAATATATACCAATTATTGAGATATAAAAGTGATCACGAAATATTCTGCTTTGAGAAAGTTATAGAAGTGTAAAGTATGGGAGACAAAAACGAACCCCACAAATTGTAAGATTTTGGCGCGGGATCACAAATAGGACGATGCCGTGGCTCCACTAAGGACTTATGCTGTACGTAAACTATGACATAAACATTGGGAAGAAAAGTACTGTAATAGCAATTTTGCCAACTCTGTTACGCCCAACTCTTGTAATTATATCAGATTTCCACACAAATAAAGTGTTTGCAAAGAAGGATTAATTACAAGCGTTTTGGTGTTATAAGTTACATAATCTGTGTATGATTTGTGAATGTCAAACATCCTTCTAGAAGTTTGGCTTATTATTTCAAACAGGATCTTTTCTTATTGTTCCCTTGCTGTTGAATATCAAAGTTGAAATGACCAAATAGGAATACATTATTATCATAATTTTTAACTTTACGGGAAAATATGCAATTTAATAAAAAAATTAGCAAATTAAAAGCCATGTTCTTTCATGACATCCTTAACAAAACGGGTAACATACATGCACACGTATATACATTGTTCATACTGTACAAATTATGCTTCAAAACAATTTCCACAATCCGAGGTCTAGCGTTAGATAAAATATTGTAGATTATTAAATTACACATTTTAATATCACGAGCCATCAAAGTTGTTAATTAACAAAATCGTTCCAAAATATGTATTACAGTGTATTTTCTACCAATTCCTCACACATTTGTAACGTGTAAATGTTCATGTGTTTTAATTTGGTACACAGAGATGTCTTAAATAATAATAAATAATAATGCATTTGTAATGCGCCATCAATCTAGGTATACTATGCCGAGGCGCAAAGATGAAATACAAAAATACATACATACAACAATATATAAGAACATTAATTAAGTACATTTAGAAAAATACATGGGAGATATAGATTATAATTACAATCAATTATAGACTGTGTTATATAAATGAGTTTTTAACAAGTTCTTAAATGAGATGAGATTTTCACAGCATCCAATGTATGAATGTTCGAAGGTAAAGCATTCCAGAGATTCGGTGCCATGACAGAAAAAGTAATTGTTTGTTTGAAGATCGAAGAGTGCGATTAGGTTGATAGTGAACAAAAAAATCTGATATACATATTGGTGCAATTCCATTTAGAGCTTTCCAAGTCAACAAAAGTATTTTAAAACGAATTCTTTCACGAACCGGTAACCAGTGCAGATCTTTTAAAACAGGTGTAATGTGGTCAAATGTCCTTGTTTTTGATGAGAACACGGGCGACAGCATTTTGTACAAGCTGAAGTTTGTGTAATAGTTGTTCAGAAATACCAATTAGGAGTGAATTTCCGTTGTCAATTCGTGATGTAATTAGAGCATGAATAACGGTGGCTGCAGTTTCATTTGTCAAAATGTTTCTAATACTATTTATATTCCTTTTATGAAAATACACAGACTGGCAAATCCGCTTAACTTGGTCACCCATACATAGATTGTTATCAAATACGATCCCCAAATTGCGAGCAGACTTCGAAGCAATGATAGACATGATAGAAGCGGAGTCAACTTTGATGAGATCATCATGGATTTTATGTTGATGAAATTTAGAAGTCATAATAAGAAATTCAGTTTGTCATCATTCAGTTTTAGTATATTCATAGTCATCCAAAACTTAATTTCTAGTATACACGCTTCTGCACGCTTATGAGCTGATTCATCTTCAGGATCATTTAGGTTAAAAGGAACATAAAGCTGAGTGTCATCCGCATAAGCGTGAACATATAATCCATATTTACGAGCAATGTTAGCAATTGGAGAAGAGTATATTGTGAAAAGTATAGGTCCAAACACCGATCCTTGGGGAACGCCATAGTGAAGTTGAATATGCGAAGATACAGTCCTATTTATATTTACTGCTTGAGTCCTGTTACAAAGATATGACTGGAACCATCTCAAAGCTGGACCTTCAACACCAATGGACTTAAGACCTCTTAAAGCCAAGCTTTTGCATAATTAGTATAGACAAATGTTGATCGTCTGAAATATATCAGACAAGCAGATATTGAATAGGGTTCATTGGACAGCATGAAATTGTTGATTATTATATGAACTTCAACTTATGACGAAGTAAAATTAACAATCAAATAAGAAATATTTGTAGACAACAACAACAATAAATACAACAATAGTTTACATAATTATTTGTCGATAAAATGTATGAACCATCGAAGTGCCCTATTCGGAAAAAAGTGAGACTAATTTGAGCGAAACTTGACAATGATGACAAGAATAGTTCATTCTGAATGTGAAAAGTATAAGTTAATCACACTTTGTTCTTTTGCTGTTCATAATATACATTAATACATATTAGAATTCATCTGCCTTTGCGAATAAAAATACCCGTTATAAAAATGGTAATACATGTAATACGGTACTGTAATTGTATTCCCATCTGCAATTTAGGCGCAAAATGTGATTGTCTCGAATCGCGATGTACTCAATATGTTATCGTTTGATCAATAATGAAGGCGTTTGTATACGGTGACCGGATATAGGGTTCATGACATTCGATTAATGAAAACCAATCATTGATCACTGACCTAACGAACCGGATGCAAAATTTCCCGCAGTTTGTATAAACTGGCATAACAAAACAGGCAGTGCGGTCAAGAATTATTTACAAGATACCATGCCGCGTGTCGATCATTATTCAACATCGATTTCAGGAAACAAACTATAAAAGTTGCGCCAAACTTTCCACGGACATTTAGTACACCAAAATGTCTACAGTTTTCTCCACAAATCGAACGCCCATCCTGTCAAGCACTTTGGTGAAATTGAGATCTTGCGTATTATTCTGAAATTATTTTAATTAGCACTAACCCAAGTGGGTTTTTTATTGCTCTAAGCGTTCAAAATTGTTTTTATCATATAATGATATAGGCCTACTAGTCATTCACCCGAAAAGATGACGGTAATTCATTATTGAATGCATTCACTTTATAAAAACTATAAGGATGACATCCAAATCAAGTTATTATAATTAAATAAATAGTGATGGTCTTCGAAAAGAAAGTAGGCCTACCCTAGAATTATTTTAATTTAATTGAAAATCAACAGCTGAATTGAGCGCCCTTGTAACCTAAGTCTAATTCAAATTGTACGCTCTCTTTTCTAGGCCACTGAGATCTGTCAAAATGAAACAAAAATGATGTCATTTGCTACTGGTTAGCTTATTTCTAAACAAGACAAAAATCAAAAATCTCTTTTAAGAATATTTTGTGGCCCTAAAAAGGGCCTTTTAATTTGTGTGTCAAGCGGTCATTGCTTAAGCACGTTCACCACGGATGCGGCGGGCCAGCTGGATGTCCTTTGGCATGATGGTCACACGTTTGGCGTGGATGGCGCACAGGTTGGTGTCTTCGAAAAGACCGACCAAGTATGCTTCGCTTGCCTCTTGGAGAGCCATAATGGCAGAGCTCTGGAAGCGGAGCTCGGTCTTGAAGTCCTGGGCAATTTCACGGACCAGACGCTGGAAGGGCAGCTTGCGGATGAGAAGCTCGGTGCTCTTCTGGTAGCGACGGATCTCACGGAGAGCTACGGTACCTGGCCTGTATCGGTGGGGCTTCTTGACGCCACCAGTAGCTGGTGCAGATTTGCGAGCTGCCTTGGTGGCGAGCTGCTTGCGTGGAGCCTTACCTCCTGTAGATTTGCGTGCGGTTTGCTTGGTACGTGCCATTTTGATATGTTCTCGAGTTTTATCGAAAATAATTTGACTTCTTATTCGGCTGCCCTTATATACATCCACATGAACAAAGGATGCATTGTGTTGAAAATGGAGCCACAACTCAACAAGACTTCTAATTGGCCAGCTAAAGGGGCCATACGATTGGTCAAATGAGTGAGCAATATGATTGGTTAATTAAGAAAAATGAGAGATCTATTGATTTTAAACCTTTAAATTGATTACTGGCCCTTCACATGTAGCATGACACAGTCTATTTGTTATAGAATTCAACAGTCCAATGTTTTGCAGACTTTTGGTCATTTTCAAATTTTATTTTCATCTATCTTTTTCTTGATAACATGTACAGATGAATATTGTAAAACTAAAAAGAAATTCTTCACAATAAATTTAAAACTATGATATGTATTGTAAATCTATGTATACATCGACTATTCTTTCGAAATGCATATCGTAGGAAATTGAATTGAATACAATTGATATAAGATCAAATTAAGACATAATTGTATTGCTTAAGGCTATACATATACGAGGCACCAACCAAAATCGACTTTAATTAATGTCAAGTGGACCAGCATGGAAATAAAAAGTTATTTTCAACTTGTAATAATAAGCGATTTTTAAAAGTCCACGTTGATATTATATATTTGAAATTAAAAATGAAATACTAATAATGCTTTAGTAACATTCTCTTTGTTAGCGTTGTCAATTTTTCTCTTTAGTTAGTAGTTAGGAATGCACATATCCACATTTCTTTATGTAGTATTCCGTTGTTGAATGTTTTATGATTAGCGTCATAATGTATGACAACATCTCCGTTTAATTTTGATAAGAAAAAAAATCAACGAAAAATGTCCATACAGATTCCATTATTAACTATACAGGCGGTAAAACTCTAAGCGCGCGCCAAAAAGAAAGATCAATTTAAATTCCATTGATATTTTCAATTCAACAATAACCATTCTTTGATCAATATTATCATGTTGTAAGTAATTGAAACCGTTGGTTAATGTATTTCATGCACAACACACTTTCCCTTGAACCCGGAAATGCCTCGACGCGGCTGTAAAAGTAAAACTATAAACAAATATGAACGAATAAGTTATTGTTTTATGTATAATGAATTTTAAAGCAAATAATTGATTCTGTCACTATTTTTGTCTCTAAGACGGTGAGCACCATCTTTATTGAAATGTTGTTTTCAGGATCTCATTGTGCCTTTCCTTAAAACGGCTGCTTCATCATATATATTTTGTTATTAGATCGATTTCAATATGAAACATCGTAGGATCCCTCATTAGCATACCATACTCTATAAATACGACCGTATATCAGTCGAACTAGTATTTTCTTTCAGGAAAACTAACAATCAACATGCCTGCCAAGACTAGCGGAAAGGGAGCAAAGAAGGCCGGCAAGGCCAAGGGTGGCCGTCCAGCCGGTGCCAGGCGTAGGCGCCGAAAGGAGAGCTACGGCATCTACATCTACAAGGTACTCAAGCAGGTGCACCCCGACACTGGTATCTCCAGCAAGGCCATGAGCATCATGAACAGCTTTGTCAACGATATCTTCGAGCGCATCGCTGGTGAGGCTTCCCGTTTGACTAAATACAACAAGAGGTCAACCATCAGCAGCCGTGAGATACAGACCGCCGTCCGTCTCCTTTTGCCTGGTGAACTGGCCAAACACGCCGTGAGTGAGGGCACCAAGGCCGTCACCAAATACACCACCTCCAAGTAAATGGTGTATTAACTACCAAATACAACGGCCCTTTTCAGGGCCACCATATTTTCCAAAAAGAGAAAGTCACTGTGTCATATGATTATCTTGCACTACCACTAGGTTCATATATTAAAACCACAACATAAAGCTACACAACTATTTTAAAGAATTATTAGTGGTTTTATTTCAATTTTTGTTGTTGAAATAAAACAATAATATCAATTCATGATACCCAGATGTATTATCAACTGATCTTTATTTTTCTTGACAAAAAAGTGAATGATTTCATATTCTTTTCACGGAGTTAAATCTTCTTTACATCTAGCGTATTTTTCCCGAAATTTAATTTAACGGGATCACCCTACTTATGCTTAACACTAAATGTTAAACTATTGGACTAAATCACTCATTCTATTTTCAGGTGTGAAATCTTACAATAACTAGTTTATGATACCAATGTTGTTATAGGACATGGTGATTCGTTTATTGCATTTGATATGAATCTTTAGGAGATCTGAAAGGCTTTGCCGCCAAACAAACTTCGATTGACTCACATAATGTAAAAACGACAACTTTTTGTAAATGTCAAGATCTGTTAAAAACAAGATTCCAATCAATTGAATAGGCCTATGTAGGCTTAATTCGGGATCCTCTAAAGTTTTATATCCCGTTGCCTTTATCGAGCCACCAAGTATAAGTATCGACCGATGAGTCAAAAAACGATGGTATGTAATACAAGTGCCAACCAGTAACAGTCAGTGGGATATTTCATTTATTCCCGCCAAAAACTTATATAGAATTGTTTTAGCATTTCCAAACTATCGTGATAGGCCTATTGTATTTCTTTCCAGTTTAATTGGTGCCATCAGCCCGCCAATATGCACTGCAGATCCTGGATTCGCCGCGCAAACATATCTCAAACCCGCCAAATTACACTAGCGAGTTTGGTTGATCAATATCAATATTCAAAAAAGCAATATTTTATGAATTATAATGCACCCATATTTGATGACTCGCGTTAGGCCGGCTATACTTGTTATTATTACATTATATTGATGTCATTACTTCTACATATATCAAACCAACGGTGAAACGCTTTAGATATTCTAGTTTACACATTGTGATGGAAAAGTTACTTGTGCATAATATTGCGCCAACATTTCAAATTGTGGTAAACGACCGACTTTGCTCGATGTAAGATTGAATTTGTATTCATTCAACTGAAGGTGGTAAAGTGAATATATTGGGAATAAAACACACCAACAATCCAGACATCAATACAATATTGTATCCAACAATACGAAAAGAATTGTTTTAAAATAATACCAATCAGTGTTTCGTTAAGACCAAACAAACTCTACAAAAAATGTGATATTGTGATATTAATTCAGTGACATTGTATACTACAAACAAAAACCACACAAGCTTTTAATATCTCTTTTTGGATTATATGGTGGCCCTGAAAAGGGCCGTTTCGTTAATTGTCGGAAATGACAGCAATCTAACCGCCGAAGCCGTACAGTGTGCGTCCCTGGCGTTTCAAAGCGTAGACCACGTCCATAGCAGTGACGGTCTTTCTCTTGGCGTGCTCGCAGTATGTGACGGCATCACGGATGACGTTCTCGAGGAAAACCTTCAGGACACCACGGGTCTCTTCGTAGATCAGACCAGAGATGCGCTTGACACCACCACGGCGAGCCAAACGGCGGATGGCGGGCTTAGTGATACCCTGGATGTTATCACGCAACACCTTGCGATGACGCTTAGCGCCACCCTTTCCGAGTCCTTTGCCTCCTTTACCACGTCCAGACATGATGATTGCTTTCTTGGTTTTTAATTCAAGAAATGATACTTAGTGAGCTACATGGTGCAATATATAATCTCTTTGCGGACGTCGTAGAAAATATTCCACCTTCAATGAGGGCGTTATTCGTGCCACAATTTAGGAAAGATCAATAGTCTAGTCTAAAGAGCGCGAATACATGGCATTATCTTTAATGGACCACCATACCCGCAACAAAATAAAACGTATTCGTGTTTGTATGTAATATTATTATTAAATCATCTTTATTCAGTCAAATAACCACATAAAAAATAAAGAAGAGAACATTAAAAACCAAGACAACTGGGGCCTATACTGACCACCAGGCAAGGTGTTACAAAAAGCACTATTGCACAACAATCAATATATAAAACACATTTAAAAAGGAGGTGCGCCGGTCGTGACAGACCTGCTGCCATGAGGACCTATATAAAATTGGTAATATTAACTATTTCATTTGTTCACCCGCTTTTAGTAACGCTGAAAACATGTAATTTGGAATGAAATCAACTTTCCAATGCCAGGTTTATGAAAATAAACCCAGAAAACACAACCATCTCACCAATCTAAAGGCACAAATCAGGCTCTGTCAATCAATTAATGCAATGAACATGATACAGTGAGCATAGTAGGTCTCGCAAAATGTAGGGGGATAATTTCTCCACATTTTGCAAACCATTATATATAGAGTGACCAATCTTGGCGGAGTCATATTATTTAATGGCCCATTACTTATGATTGTTGAAGTTGGTTTTCTAGCAAAACAACAAAATTACAAACTGAATCCTATCAAACAAAACAAACCAAAGACATAAAACAAACAAGACAATCAAACCAAATAAGGATTAAATCGTTACTTACTATAAAATTCCGTTCTTAACCACATTTTATACTCTATCTCCCACCTTGGCCAAGAAGACATTGGCCAAACTAGTAATATTTGAATGATACTGCAAAGTTTATACTTAAAATGTGTGAACAATTAAATAAAATGATTATTAACTAATCGAATAAAAGTATTTGTATATACGCTTTCAATGAACATCTTCCCAACCTCGCATTAACATTGCAGCAATATGGAAAACACATAAATACATAATAGTGGCATTTGTCATATTCTCTTTTTGGTAGTGTGGGTGGCCCTGAAAAGAGCCGTTTGGGGTTGTTTTTATTTGCAATTAAGCAAATATAGTAAGTAGTAAAACATTTACTTCTTCTTGGGTGCTGCCTTCTTGGCGGCCTTCTTAGTTGTCTTCTTTGCCTTCTTTGCTGGCTTTGCTGCTTTCTTTGCTGGCTTCGCTGCCTTCTTAGTTGCTTTCTTTGCTGGCTTCTTTGCTGCCTTCTTTGCTGGCTTCTTGACGGCCTTCTTAGCTGGCTTCGTGGCCTTCTTGGGTTTCTTGGCCTTCTTTGCAGCCTTCTTTGCCTTTGCAGCAGTCTTCTTTGCGGCAAGCTTAGCTTTCTTTGCCTCTTTCTTCTGCTTCCTTGCAGCTGACTTCTTGGCAGCAGCGGCTTTGCGACGAGCTGCGGCCTTAGCCTTCTTTGCCTTTGTCTTGGCAGCATCGGTGGTCTTTCCAAGCTTGAATTTGCCGCTGGCTCCCTTACCGGAAGCTTGGACAAGAGCACCCTTGGCTACACCAGCCTTCAGTGCACGCTTAATATGAGGCCTCAGCTTTGCCATATCGACAGTGTAGTTGGCAGCGATGTAATTCCTGATCTTTTGGGCGGATGAACCACTTCTCTCCTTAAGTGCCACGATGGCAGCTGCAATCATGACGGAGCATGGTGGGTGAGTTGCTGGCTTCTTTGCAGCCTTCTTTGCGCCGGTTTTAGCCTGGGCTACCATGTTGAAATGTTGTGGATGCTGGTTACTCGAAGAGAGGAACAAACTAATACTTGATACAGATAATCTGTAAATGACATTTTGCCCGCCGGTAAGGGATTTAACCATTCATTGCGGACGTGTGTGTAATCGTTATTGTATCGACGTTGCTACTACGGCGGAATTTGGACCATGATCGAATTTTGCCCAAAATTGTGTGTTAGTGCACAAGTTTGATAAGCGTTTTATTCATTCATTTCAATGCTTACACATTTTAATTTCTTTAAAATAAATATCTGGCACCCCCAGTTATCATACCATACATATTTCGGCGTCATTCTCTCTATCAATTGAATATAAGAACATAATTAATTGAAATGTTTCCAAAATGTTACGTTTTCTTGTCATATTTATCCGAATTAAACCCCTAAAATCATTTTCACTGCATATAATGATAAGTAAATGTAAACATCAAACATCTACTTATTATTGAAATATAAAAGTTAATATAGAATATTCTGTTTGGAAAAAGTTATAGAAGTGTAAAGTATGGGACACAAAAACGAACCGCCACAAATTGTAAGATTTAGGCGCGCGATCACAAGCGGACGATGCCATGGCTCTGCTAGCTAAGGAGACGCTGTACATAAACAGATGTCTTCTGCTGAAGAACATTTTTGGGAAGATTTAAATATCGTTATAGCAATTGCCAACTCGGTTATGCCCAACTTTACTAATTAGGTGCATTTTTCTTCAAAAATAAAATGTTTTGTAGAGGATTAATTATACGCTACATTATGATTTATGAACACATGTGAATGTGAAACATTCTCACAGAAGATATTATTCCAGACAAGATATTCTTTTTATGTTTCACATGCTGTTGAGAATATAAGTTTAAAAGAAGGTGCTCCGATTTCTGACCCGGTTTTCAATTTGATGTTTTCTATTCTATATGAAGGGTCATCCTTAAAATAGTCATATTCCAAAGTTTTAGTTGCATAACTCCGATGGTTCTTATTTTATAACTACATGGTGACATGAAATTTGCCCATTGAATAGTACACAAACTAGCCGGGTGGAACCACCTTTGGCGGTAATTCACTGCATTTTGGCTTATAACATCTAAATCGAAACATATCTTGCGCCTGAGATTTTACAAAAGTAATGAGAAACATATGGGGTTTCTGTTGATATCAAAATGTGTTGATGTGAAAAACCCTAGAGTGATCGGAACATACACCTTTAAGTGACAAAATAGGACTAAGTGATTATCAGAACTGTACGGAATTAAATGACATTGAAGCCATGATCGTATGTCCAGCAAGCACAACATTGTCCATTATATGTTACAAAAGTAATTATCGAGTCTTAATCGCGTAATTATATTAAACAAAACATTATACATGCCGTTTTTTAAACTGGCATATCAATGTCGTCACAATTGTTGGTGCTCAAATTTGCGCATGTGCATTGTATAACCATAACTATGACTACATTGATACCGGGTCTTTACTAATCACCGCGAATCTTTAAACATTGCGTGTTGAAAGATGGCAGTGTTTATTCGTTTTTATGATAAATATGATGTTTTGTTCAATGTAAATACGTGATTTAGGCTCAATAATTACTTTTCTTGAGCCTAAATGGGCAATGTTGTGCTTGCTGGACACTCCTTTAAATAAATTGGTAACATTGTGTATATTGCATGCAATGCTTTAAAAGAATCCACAATCTGAGGTACAGCTTGAGATGAAAAATATTGTAGGTAAAATATTGTCTATTTTCTATCAATGCTTCAAACATTGCTATGCTCTGTATATTTGAGAGGTACTTTCGATGACATAAATCGAAGCTTCTGCATAAATTAATATTTTAGACACATTTGATTGTCTAAAATATATTAGACTTCCCGATATCGTATTTGAGGTTTTTTGGACATCATAAAACAATACAACTTATGAAGAACTAAAATGAGAAATATTTATAGAAAGAGCATGAATACATAAAGCTTTACGTAACTGATTGTTGATCAAATTTATGTTACAATGAATCGTCGAAAATTGAGATTGTGAGCTTGACTAAAACTTGAAAATGATGACATGGATATTACACCCCAAAATTTGAAAAGTATTACGACGTGTTCATTTGCTGTTAATAATAGTAAAACATAAATAAATAAACATTTATGATAGAGCTGCATTGGCGAATATTTGCGTTGTGCAAAAATATTCAATGATGATACTTTAACTCTAATCACAACCGACTGCAATTGCAAAAGGTGCAAAAGTGACCAGTTATTCTTAGAAATCGCGGTGTAATCAATATTCTGTCGTTCAATCAATATGACATAGGGCGTTGGGATAATGAGGTAAGGTAAATTGAATTGAATTTAATCGATAAATATCAAAAAATGTAATTTGAAAACAAATTATTGGTCACTGCCCTCCCTTACATTTCCCCATAAAACAACTCAACAACGAATAGGATGCAACTATATACTTCTTTTAGGTTGCCCGTAGCATTTCCCGCAATGTGTCTAAATCTATCTGTACCATATTATATGCAATGCAAACAAAGAATTATTTATTAAATATCATGCGTCTATCGATCATATATTCGACATCGATTTCAGAAAGAGATACTAAATGTGCGCCAAACTATCTAATGACATTTTACAGTTCGCTAATATGTCCACAGTCAATAATTCAAAAACATTCAGCACAAACCTTTCAAGCACCATTTTCGTGAAATTTTCCATATTATGAAAAAAATTGAATTTTTCTAATGGTCACAAACCTGGTCAAATTGTTAATAATAATAATAAATGGGATTTATATTGCGCACCAATCCACCAAAATGGTGCTCGAGGCGCGTTACAAAAAATATCTTATAATTATTACAACACACATTTTCATGCACAACTAAACTACAATAATTTAATTTATACAACTTATTAGTATAATAATGATATCAATAATAATATCATTGTTATTATTGTGCCCGGTATAACCTCTAAATATGAACCCTTCGTAAGATGCGTTTTCTAAGTTTGAGGACAGGTTAAGTTAACTTCTTATTATAATATGCTAGTCACTCAACCGAATAGATGATGGTAATTAATTAATGAATGCATTAACTTGACCAACAATTTAACTAAATCGAAATTTAGTGTACAGGCCGATAAGCTATGAGGCTTTTAAACATTTTCTTTAAAAGATACCGACAGTATTTTAAAACCTTGTAAATTAAATTTGATTCAAACTGTACATTAGCTTTTCAAGGCCACTGGGATTAGCCAAATGAAAACAACAGACAAAACTTCCAATTAGAGATACTTGTATCAATATTGCTACTTGAAAGCTTATTTTAAACGAAACATAGGGTCAAAAATCTCTTTCTGGATTATTTGGTGGCCCTGAAAAGGGCCTTTTGTTATGATGTTCAACCGTCACTGCTTAAGCACGTTCACCACGGATGCGGCGGGCAAGCTGGATGTCCTTTGGCATGATGGTAACACGTTTGGCGTGGATGGCGCACAGGTTGGTGTCCTCGAAGAGACCTACCAAGTATGCTTCGCTTGCCTCTTGGAGAGCCATAATGGCAGAGCTCTGGAAGCGGAGCTCAGTTTTGAAGTCCTGGGCGATTTCGCGGACCAGACGCTGGAAGGGCAGCTTGCGGATGAGAAGCTCGGTGCTCTTTTGGTAGCGACGGATCTCACGGAGAGCTACGGTTCCTGGCCTGTAGCGATGGGGCTTCTTGACGCCACCGGTAGCTGGGGCAGATTTGCGAGCTGCCTTGGTGGCGAGCTGCTTGCGTGGAGCCTTACCTCCTGTAGATTTGCGTGCGGTTTGCTTGGTACGTGCCATTTTGATAGTTCTCGAGTTTTATCGAAAATAAACCGACTTCTTATTTCGAGACCTTATATACATCCACATGAACAAAGGACGTATTGTGTTAAAATTGGAGCCAAAAGTTGATTAGACTTCTAATTGGCCAGCTAAAGGAGCCAGGCGATTGGTCAACTAAGTGAGTACTACGATTGGTTGATTAAGAGCAAATGTGACACTTATTGATTTCAAAACCATTACATTGATTACTGGCCCTCCAATGTTGCATGACACTGTCTATCTGTGTAAGAATTCAACAGTCCAATATTTTGCAGACTTTTGCTCATTTTTAATTCTACTTTAAACTATTGTTTTCCTGATAACATGTACAGTTGAATATTGTAAAACAAAGAAGAAATTCTTCACATTAAATTTGCCAAAACTATGATATGTATTGTAAATCTATGTATACATCGACTATTCTTTCGAAATGCATATCGTAGGAAATGAAATTGAATATAATTGATATAAGATTCAACTAAGACATATTTGAATTGCTTAAGGCTATATACGAGGCACCAACCAAAATCGACTTTAATTAATGTAAAGTGCACCAGCTTACTCGTAAAAATAAGGGATTTTAGGAAGTCTACTTTGATATTGCATATACATTTTATAATGATAGACCATTTGATTTGCAATAAATATCCAGCTTATAGCTTCGTCGACGGTGCTGGATATTTATTGCAATGCAAATGGTTTACAATTATCAAATATATGCAATATCAAAGTAGACAATCCCTTATTATTACGAGTATGCTGGTGCACTTGACATTAATTAAAGTCGATTTTGGTTTGTGCTGTATCTCCCAATAATCTTGAAATAACCCGATAACCTTTCACCTTTTCACTATTCTTGACTATTGCATTGCAATACATATTCAGCTATATACGTATGTCATGTATGTATAGGTGTCGACGGTGCTGTATCTCCCAATAATCCTGGAGCATACGCCAAAGCCGGTTAACCCTTCACCACCGCCTTCACCTTTATAAATACTCTTAACATCATTTAGAAGTCTATTTCCTAATTTCAAAACTTTAATTTTAAATATGCGATAACCACGATAACGTCACAGGACTCATCTTTAGTGCTGTTCCTAGTATAGGGCTCGGGCCTACGGCTAGCCACTAACCTGATTTATTTGGTATTTTTGTGTATTTTTATATGTGTCCTTTTTTGTTTTGTCTGTTTTCAATTGACTCTCATTTCAGCGACAACATCTATATAGGAATGATCTGGACTTCGCTTATAATGATACGTAATTAATATTAGACAGGTGATGTGACATTAAGAAATAAAAATACTAGAAATAAAATACTAGATAATAAAATACTAATTATGTTAACATTCTCTTTGTTTGCGTAAGAAATGGACATCCACCTTTTGATTGGTTGATGACAATATGTCCGTTTACTTTTATAAGAAAATTATGAACGAAAAATGATCCATAAATATTCCATTATTCACTCTAAACACCATATTTTACAAACGGTAAAACTCTAAGCGCGCGCTTAAAATGAAGATCAATTTACCATTCCATTGTTATTTTAATTCAACAACGACTATTCTTTGATCAATAGTCTCATGTTACAATTGTAAATACAAAATCAACAAAAACAGATGCCTAATGAATTTCATAGAAAACCGATCTTTCCATGGACCCGGAAATGTCTAGACTCCGCTTTTTAAGTAAACCTATGACGAAATGTGAACGAATAAGATATTGTTTTATATATTATGCATTTTAAAGCATTTCATGGTTTCTGGCACTAATTTGGTTTCTTAAACGAGGAGGAACAATCAGTATTAAAATGTTGTTTCTGATTCTCCTTGTGCCTTTCCTTAAAACGGCTGCTTAATCAATTTTGTTATCAGATCGATTTCGATTTTAAACATCGTAGGATCCCTGATTAGCATACCACACTCTATAAATATGACCGTATATCAGTCGAACGAGTATTTTCTTTTGAGGAAACTAACAATCAACATGCCTGCCAAGACTAGCGGAAAGGGAGCAAAGAAGGCCGGTAAGGCCAAGGGTGGCCGTCCAGCCGGTGCCAGACGTCGGCGCCGAAAGGAGAGCTACGGCATCTACATCTACAAGGTACTCAAGCAGGTGCACCCCGACACTGGTATCTCCAGCAAAGCCATGAGCATCATGAACAGCTTTGTCAACGATATCTTCGAGCGCATCGCTGGTGAGGCTTCCCGTTTGACCAAATACAACAAGAGGTCAACCATCAGCAGCCGTGAGATACAGACCGCCGTCCGTCTCCTTCTGCCTGGTGAACTGGCCAAACACGCCGTGAGTGAGGGCACCAAGGCCGTCACCAAATACACCACTTCCAAGTAAATGGTGTATTAATTATGAAAACCAACGGCCCTTTTAAGGGCCACCATTTTTTCCAAAAAGAGAATGTCACTGTGTCATTATGATAACCGTATCTCAATTAAAACTCTGTTCTTGGTTCATAGTGAAAATGAATTGACAATGTACCATCTGTTGCTTTGCAAATTTCAATCACTCTCGAACTACAATCAAGGAAAATAATAGTTGGTACACTTCACGCAACTTATTACAACTAGCCCTGTGCTCGCAATTGAGATCAGACTTGGGACATAGCACTGTTTAATAGAAGGCAAAAGTCTCCCCTTTCTTATATCCTTCCCCACCCCCATCAATCAATGTTGGGGGAACTGCCAAGGCTTCTGATAAGGGACGCACCATTAGATTTTCAGGGGGGCGGTAGGAAGTTTTCGGAAAGAAAAAAAATCCCCCTCTATGCAGGCCAAAAAAAAAAAATTCACCCCCTGATGAGTAAAAAAAAAAAAATTCTACCCCCACCCAACTCAATATGAATGGATACATTAAAAAAAAAAATTCGCCGCCTTCGGCGGCGCAAAAAAAATAAATTCACCCCTTGCGGCGGCCAAAAAAAAAAAATTCTCCCCCGAACCCAACTTCCTACCCCCCCCCCTGAAAATCAAATGGTGCGTCCCTAACATGACTCGGATCAACATTGCCTCCGGGGAGAGGGGCTGGGTTTTCCGCCGTAATTAGGGCAAAGTGTGCCAACCTTTTTTTCCTTGATTATTGTAGGTTCTTCTAAACAGCAGCATAAAACGACAAAAGTATTAAATTTAGACAAACTCAAATGAATAATACTATTTGAGGCTATTATTTACTATTATCAAAAATTATGTTTGACACGATTTGGCGCCATGTATTGCAATTTATTTTACTTGATTAATCAACATTCATTTACATCACATTGAATTGGTCAATTATTTTAGTTTATCTTTAATATTCTGCCTGGCAAATTGTGATAAAGGGCACGAATGCCGTCATAAAATACATCCCCTCTAAGATAAAGTATGCTAATTAACCGAACACAATGGCAGGCTATTACAATTTCTACAAAAATATGATTTAACGCATTAGGACATGGTTGGCTTTGCCGCCAAAAATACTTTGATCGACTCACATAATGACAAAACGGCCACTTTTGTGAATTCAAGTTCTGTCGAAGTAAAAATTCCAATTAATTTAATATGTAAATTTAGGATCCTGTAAAGTCTTATTCCCAGTTGCCTTTATCGAGCCACTCAGTTTTAGTATTGACCGATGAGTTCAAATAAGAATAAGATGGTATGAATGTTACAGTAATAAAGGTGCTCACCAGTAACCGTCAGTGAGATACTTCATTTATCATGTTTATTCCCGCAAAAATACCCAGACTTTTTTCCCAGTATCGTGATATTATGTTAAAGAATATCAAATAATATAGTGATGTATATTATAGGCTATCGTGATATTATGTTAAAGAATATCAAATAATATAGTGATGTATATTATAGGCTATCGTGATATTATTTTAAAGAACATCAAATAATATAGTGATGTATAGGCTATCGTGATATTATTTTAAAGAACATCAAATAATATAGTGATGTATATTATAGTCTATCGTGATATTATTTTAAAGAATATCAAATAATATAGTGATGTATATTTATAGGCTATCGTGATATTATTTTAAAGAATATTAAATAATATAGTGATGTATATTATAGGCTATCGTGATATTATGTCAAAGAATATCAAATAATATAGTGATGTATATTATAGGCTATCGTGATATTATTTCAAAGAATATCAAATGATAAAGTGATGTATATTATAGGCTACAGGTTATTAAAAGTACGTCATGAGTAAATGATTATAACATACTTTTAGCTTACAGCTTTGATATTGCCAACGGCAATTATATGACTTCGATAAGATAATAATAATAATCTGGTAAAATTGTTCACCAGATACCGTTTTCTTCTTCAGGCTAGTTGGACAAATCTAGAGAGACTGTCAAAAAAATGAAATTACTTGAGCACATTAGTTAGAAGTAGTGGTCAGATGGGTGCCGTTGCTGTCCTTGTCCAACAATGTCCACTATTCTGGTGCCATCGGCAGCCCGCCAATATGCATATCCTTCGCTCGCCGCGCAAACTTTTCTCAAACCCGCCAAATTACACTAGCGAGTTTGTTCGATCAATATCACGTTCAATTTTATGCAGAAAAGTGGCTTGCTGATTGGTCTGTACATGACCAGTCATGTATAATTTGATTAATCCCTAAACAATCTCGGTAGGATCTTGCTCAAACGCATAAAAGGTGAACATTCATTTCGTTAGACCATTAATTTGTATCCTAACGAGCAAATAACAAGCAATCATCATGTCTGGACGTGGTAAAGGAGGAAAGTCAAAGAGCAAGGCTAAGAGCCGATCATCCCGTGCTGGGCTTCAGTTCCCAGTCGGCCGTGTGCACCGCTTCCTGCGCAAGGGCAACTATGCCAACCGTGTTGGTGCTGGTGCCCCAGTGTACCTTGCAGCCGTCATGGAGTACCTGACCGCTGAGATCCTTGAGTTGGCAGGCAACGCTGCCCGTGACAACAAGAAGTCCAGGATCAACCCCCGCCACTTGCAATTGGCTGTCCGCAACGACGAGGAGCTGAACAGACTTCTCGGAGGTGTGACCATCGCTCAAGGTGGTGTACTGCCTAACATCCAGGCTGTACTTCTGCCCAAGAAGAAGTAAATTGCAACACAGTTTGCCAATTCTCTCAACGGCCCTTTTTAGGGCCACCAAATTTTCCAAAAAGAGCTAATGATCATTTGCCTGTTCTTGAGTTATTTGTAAGAAATAATGTTTTAATTGCCATTTTACTTCATTCATGATAAATATATTTTTACATTCGTGTTTTGATTATAAATTTTTAAAGACAGTCGTGCAAATGTGATAAATTAAACAACGTTGCGGCACTCGATAAATCAGATGCCATTACGTCCCTATATTGGATGTATAATAATTTAAAAAAACTCTAGTTCTAGAGTTTAAGTTATTGATTGTTCATGTCACAGAAAACAAGATATACATGTATAATACATCGACTTAAAAATAAAGACGCCGAAATATCATCAAGTTTTTTCCCTTTTCAATGACAATGTACCGGTAATATCGAGTTAGTATTATTGATGCTTTGAAATAGATTGCCAGAAGGGGCGCCGAAGTACAACTTTTTGTTTCCTTACTTTGTTTTCAATTGTAACGGCAATATCGAGTTAAAAATACAATTATTGATCGCCCAAATGTCGTGAAAAATACATTGTAATATTAACTTATCAAATAGATTGCAAATAAAGACGACTAAATACCACAATGCTTTTCTTCCTATATATTTAATAATCATTTATCATTGGTATTGCTAATAATGTTAACCGCAAAGAAGTTCATATTATATTCATTGCTACAAGGATTAAATATCATTTATTATTTGTCGCTTTTCTGTTTTCTGGGTTTTATAAAAAATAGGAATGAAAAATGTAGTTGTAATATAACATTTAACCATTGAAATAGATTGTAAAAATGGCGCCAAAATCACGACATTGTTTTCTAGTATTATATAAGACTAATTTCGTTTTCGAGCTTCAAAAATAGTGTCTGTGACAATCAAGTATATTTTTATTTTAAAATTGTGTTATTATGTTAAAATTATGTCGATAAGTTCATGCAATGCATCAACCAAAATGGGTACCGTTATTCGATAATTCAAGATTGCAAAATTACCTATATTGATTTAAAATAAAATTTGAATTGGAAACTAGCAAATTGGCGCACGCTTGTAAAGGATATTTCTTCTGAATTTCAGAGACTCATCCGAAGAAATAAAATGGGGCTTACAGTTTCCCATTCTGAAAACAGTTATCACCATGCAACGCATCAAAGTCCAAATATTATTTCGAGACACAGAAAAGCCTATTAGAATTAAAAATTATACCCATGTGATGACTGACGACAGTTCACACGTCAATGAAACACACTATAACCATATAACATATTGATGTTAATACTACATCTTTATCGAACTAACCAACGGTTGAAGCGTCTTATATATATCAGCCGTTCCTAGTCTGTTTTACAATGAGATTGCGCCAAAATTTCAAATGATGCCGTTCGATGTCAAATTAAATTATTATTATTACTCAACTAAAGGTGGGTTAAGTAGATACGGTATATTAGGAACAAAAACCAACGATCCGGACATTAATGATATCTCCATGTAATACGAAAAATATAAAGAAAATTAAGACCAAACAAACTAAAATGATATGGTTACATCACTTCAGCGATATTGAATACAACAAATACTACGCAAGCGTCAAATCTCTTTTTGGAATATATGGTGGCCCTAAAAAGGGCCGTTTTGTTTATTGTTGAAAATGACAACAATCTAACCGCCGAAGCCGTACAGTGTGCGTCCCTGGCGCTTCAAAGCGTAGACGACGTCCATAGCAGTGACGGTCTTTCTCTTTGCGTGCTCGCAGTATGTGACGGCATCACGGATGACGTTCTCGAGGAACACCTTCAGGACACCACGGGTCTCTTCGTAGATCAGACCAGAGATGCGTTTGACACCACCACGGCGAGCCAAACGGCGGATGGCGGGTTTAGTGATACCCTGGATGTTATCACGCAACACCTTGCGATGACGCTTGGCGCCACCCTTTCCGAGTCCCTTTCCTCCTTTACCACGTCCAGACATGATGATTGTTTTCTTGGTATATATTCAAGAAATGATGAGGAATATGAGCTACAACGTAAGTTTATGCTCTCTTTGCGGACGTCGCAGACACGTTATAACTCCCTATGAGGGCGTATTAGCGCCTATTAAAGAACATTCTTAAACAGCTAAGAATGTTTAGGCAATTTTCATTGGTTCTCAGAGAAATTGGCGACATTTATATAAGACAACTTAAACACGGCGTACATTAATGAGTGTTTCTAAAAATGCATGTAATTTTTAATGTAAACTTAACATTTGAAATTAAAAGGTTATACTATTTTGTTCACCAGGTTGTATTGGATGAGAATGGTCTGGGGTCTGAACCATTGTCTTCTCTCTAAAATTGCAGCTAGTATAAAAAGTGGACTACCCCTATAGCAATAGTGTGCATATTCGACATGTTGTATAAGAATTATAATTCGTTGGCATGCAATTTATTGTATGTGCCCTTATTGGTCAATTACAAATAGTTTTAATAAATACGGTACAGCATTTGAAACTATTATGAATTACCATAACACTTTATCAATTCACCAAACCGTAACTCACTTGAATTCATATTCATCTTCAGGTAGTCTTATAGTTAAAGGTTATTTAAAAAAACATAATCCTATTTTGATTCACTCAGTAAACCGTTATTTTGTTTAATGGCAAGCTTAATGTATAATAATTCGATAAACACGGTTTATCGGTCGAAAAACAATGTTTTTCGATATTATAAATTACCGACCGTGGTTTATAAAATCTTTTATTCTGACATGAGATTTAATACGTATATAGAATCAATGAACCAATACTAATCAAAATTTGAAATTCAAAATTAACGAGCCTCTTGACGGAGGAGGCTGGAGATAATGCTCATCCAATGTCTCAATCTTAGCGTACTGGAAAAATGAACTCTAATGTCAAAATACCTTATGAAAAGCTTTTGATTTGCATACATTAGTTAATATTTATTTATGAGAAACCATTGTTGTATTTTATCATTAAATTGTTTACAGTTTATCATCAACCTTGGTGATTCTCATAGAAGGTATGACTTTCTTTTTAAAGTAAAGGATCGTAATTAAGAGTCGTAATTATACTGACTTAACTAATGTATATTCAAAAGGTTCTAGGAAATAATTTGGACTTGTAATTACTTATCAAATGGACAAAGCTGTCAAACTCTCTTTTTTGAAACTTTGGTGGCTCTAAAAAGAGCCTTTTGTGTGATAAACAGTCACTGTTTAAGCACGTTCACCACGGATGCGGCGTGCAAGTTGAATGTCCTTTGGCATGATGGTCACACGTTTGGCGTGGATTGCGCACAAGTTGGTGTCCTCGAAAAGACCGACCAAGTAAGCTTCGCTTGCCTCTTGGAGAGCCATAATGGCAGAGCTCTGGAAGCGGAGCTCAGTCTTGAAGTCCTGGGCGATTTCACGGACCAGGCGCTGGAAGGGCAGCTTGCGGATGAGAAGCTCGGTGCTCTTCTGATAGCGACGGATCTCACGGAGAGCCACGGTGCCGGGCCTGTAGCGATGGGGCTTCTTGACACCACCGGTAGCTGGGGCAGATTTGCGAGCTGCCTTGGTGGCGAGCTGCTTGCGTGGAGCCTTGCCTCCGGTAGATTTGCGTGCTGTTTGCTTGGTACGTGCCATTTTGATAGCTATCGAGTTATTTCGAAAATGAATAGACTTCCTATGCTTCTGTCCTTATATACAACTACATAAACAAAAGGCGTATTGTGTTGAAAATGGAGCCAAAAATAAACTTGACTTATGATTGGACAGTTTAGTAAGCCTGTGATTGGACAGTTTAGCAAGTCTGTAATTGGTCAGTTAAGTAGGAGCTGTGATTGGTTGATTGAGGGCAACAATTTTACCGCCAAGTTAACGAAACACTATATCGACATCAAACCTGAAAATTGATTACTGATCGCTAGCATACACTTTCCTGATCGGTAGGCTGTTTGTATAATTTATTTGTTATTGAAACCTCTTATTTATTTTGTTATATATATACAATCACTTTCATTTTCATTTTTTTCATGATGAAGATATTATTTTTTATCGCGCACTTTTGCTGTCTGCAAGCATCATTTGTTGTTTCTTAAACTTAACTGATTCAATCATACCATTATAACCATATCGATTGTTTTACAACTATGTGCATTCATGGCATTAAGGATTCATTTTCAAATACAACACCAGCGTAATTGTGTATCTCAGGCATCATATTATAACGAGGTTTGTTGGTATCTAAACTCATCACAAAAAGTATCGAGACACTTAAAAATGAGCCAATAATTAACGGCCCGAAAGGGTATGGATTAATTGAAGCAAATAACCCAGTGCATAATTTTGTTCTGCGTATTGTGACACCTCGATTGTTGAGATACGATGTTGCGGAGCGGAGTGATTGTCAATGGTCATAGGTCCAGTATCAAAAGTAAAAAATCATCCCTATAGAAGTATTTTTGTACACCTGTGTACAAAGCGTAAACCTGAAGTTTTTGAAAAGTTTTCCAAAGAGAGTTATTAGTGACCAAGTCAAAGTAAAGCATTGCATGTATTACGTTGAGATGTACCTTTTTGTCGATATGCTGTCCATTTATGGGATTTTTTTCATGTGTGATAATAATTTGGAGCTGTTTGGGCTGCCGGCGTAACGTCATTATTTTATTTACTCAGGTCGTATAATGGGAACTGACTTCGAAAGTTTTTCCAGTTACCATGGTTATAAGACAGGCCTGCAAGTGATTAAAAAACACACTAAGGCATTCAGTAAAGGTATAAAATGAGATATAAGGGGTTTTGTAATATTCAAATCAATTGAGCTCATTTGCCAGGTTTGAGGGAGAATCATGATTTAAATATACATCTGAAGCGGTTAATAATGACAGAGCTCATTATCTCTTTTAAGAAGTTGTGGTGGCCCTGAAAAGGGCCGTTGGGTTTTGTAATTAATACACCATTTACTTGGAGGTGGTGTATTTTGGTGACGGCCTTGGTGCCCTCACTCACGGCGTGTTTGGCCAGCTCACCAGGCAGAAGGAGACGGACAGCGGTCTGTATCTCACGACTGCTGATGGTTGACCTCTTGTTGTATTTGGTCAAACGGGAAGCCTCACCAGCGATGCGCTCGAAGATATCGTTGACAAAACTGTTCATGATGCTCATGGCCTTGCTGGAGATACCAGTGTCGGGGTGCACCTGCTTGAGGACCTTGTAGATGTAGATACCGTAGCTCTCCTTTCGGCGCCTACGCCTGGCACCGGCTGGACGGCCACCCTTGGCCTTACCGGCCTTCTTTGCTCCCTTTCCGCTTGTCTTGGCAGGCATGTTGATTGTTAGTTTTCTCAAGAGAAATTACTCAATTTACCGCTAGACGATCGTATTTATAGAGTCCTTGTATGCTAATGAAGGATCCAACACTGTCACAATCATGACAATACGAGTATACATGTACTATCGAACAGAAAATGTTGCAGTATCGATTTAACAGCTGATACGAATGATGACATTTTACGGCATTTAATTTTAATACATTAGCAGCCGAAAAAGAAAGAAAAAATAGGAAAAGGAAAGACAGATTGAACACTTCGATATTATATTGAAACGTCAGAAATGATAATTCATACATGTCCACCGTCTTTCAACTGTACTCTAAATGTTTGAATTTATAATCACGGCATGATGGTCATTATAATGGCAATTAGGCTATCTTATATTTCTCTTGTTGAACAAGAGGCCAAATTCCTAGCGTTTAATTTAAAATGTATACATCATGCATAAAGGGATAACATTTACAATCGCTCTCTTTTCAGTATCAAATAAACCTATGCTTTATTATTAACCATGAAAGAATATTACCGCAAATGTAGATCAAACGCAAAGTATTGCTTGTGATAGCAATGACATTTGGCATGACTTGAAACTGAGTCTAAGGTGTTGGTCCCCAAACTGCAAACCGCCAGATAGAACTAAAATTGACTCGTGTAAAAAACAGCAGTTATTCTCATTTATAAATGAATTGTATTAATTCCGGATAAATTGATATAAGGATACAAAATCGAATAGACCATTCATGTAAATTCAGGATCCTAGGACGTTTGATATCAGGTATATGATTGATCGAAAACAAATGTATCGAACACTTCGAGAGACAATACGACGATATATTGAACGGAGCTATCCACCGTACCATTTGGTGGGGAAATATTTGGTTCTAACATTGACTTTATCCCGCCAAAAATAGAATACTCAAATTGTAATAGTAATAGGTTAAAGAAAATAATGTTTCAAAATTGTATACATGCCTAAAACTTACATTTGTTGAAAACGCCGAAGATGCTCAAAAAGATGCAAAGATAGCGTTAAATTGCGGGTAACATAGCTCAAACTGGTCTGAAATCAAAACATGTGGATATAGGCAACAACAACAAAAATGATAAGCTGCAGAGTTTCAGGTCTGGATTATTAGTGGTTCACAATTAGATTATAAAGTGGAAAGGTGGAAGTATTCTGAATTTCTTGTTAATCTTGCACAATTCAAACTTTCATGCCCTCTTGGCCGTTTCATTAGACATTCATGTAATCTGGTATGTTCTATATTGCTATGAACCCCCGTTTTATAATTTCAAGCAATATAGTATGGCATGGTATGGAGAAACTTTTTTGTCTATTCATAGGCCTATATATTTTTGAATTATACACATTCTATCAAGCATAATTTTATTATCAGACCCGTCATCCGGTATACAAACTAGCAAGATGCGTGATCAATATAACATAAAATGTCAATACGTTCTTTGCTGATTGGTCGAATGTTATATTGATTTATCATAAAGCAGTCCTCGGTAGGATCTCCCTTAAACGTATATAAAGGGGACCCTCATTCCATCACATCATTCAGTTTGTATTCAATTGAACAAAACAGAAGCAATCATGTCTGGACGTGGTAAAGGAGGCAAGTCAAAGAGCAAGTCAAAGAGCCGATCATCTCGTGCTGGACTTCAGTTCCCAGTCGGTCGTGTGCACCGCTTCCTGCGCAAGGGCAACTATGCCAACCGTGTTGGTGCTGGTGCCCCAGTGTACCTTGCAGCCGTCATGGAGTACCTGACCGCTGAGATCCTTGAGTTGGCCGGCAACGCTGCCCGTGACAACAAGAAGTCCAGGATCAACCCCCGTCACTTGCAATTGGCTGTCCGCAACGACGAGGAGCTGAACAGACTGCTCGGAGGTGTGACCATCGCCCAAGGTGGTGTACTGCCTAACATCCAGGCTGTACTTCTGCCAAAGAAGAAGTAAACTGCATAACAGTATTCTTGTAAACCAAACGGCCCTTTTAAGGGCCAACACATTTTCCAGAAAGAGTTAATTGATCCAGTCTAGTTGAAGATACGTTTTGCAGTAAACATTAGTAGGCTATGAATTACCCTAAATTATCATGCAAGGCGACACAAAAAGAAACCGGCTTTCAGTCCCGACCGACCTATTTGTTAGAAATCGTTGAACAAAATGTTCACGTGCAAATGTATACCGACCCAAATATTTGTTTAGCTTGTCAAAATACGGCAAGATTTCTCCTAAGGGACTGATGTTATTAATATGTGATAAAGCTAATCGATGAGTGTAATTTTTTTAATATTATTATCTTATTTTTTATTTAAATTATAGACCAAAAAGTGCCAAAAAACGTGCACTTTTTGGTCTTTAATTCAAAAAATAAATAAGATAATAATAAAAGACAAATACGTCTCCTAGGGAATTTTATTAGGATTATGATAACACTAGTATGACAAAATTTAACAAAATATATTTTGAGTTATCTTGCATAAACCTAAAATGGGTCAAAAAACATGTTTTTTTATAATTTTTTCCAAAATGGTTAATTTCATGTTCATGGTTGGATTCATTGAACCCTTTCCTTCAAGAAAATGTATACTTGTATATAGATAAAATGAATAATGAAGAAGTTACGGCAGTTTTACGGAGGCTGTACCTGAGAGTCCACCCCCCTTTTAAATACATATTATTTATGCGTTAGTTTTGAATATTATAATAATATGGCAATCATATCGTATGAGAACACATACACACTACCAATTTCATTGCAAAAGTAATAAAATCAATTACAAAAAAAAAAAATCGAACCAAATATCACGATATTGTTGGCGACATTATTCATTCAAGTAAGTCATTTCAATCGGCTTATTTGTTGGTTATGGCAGTTATATGATGTACCTTTCAGAATTGATTATTTTACTATCTTATTGATCTTTGATGAAACCAAGATCTTTTGGTCTGCTGCTAGGTTTGCGATGAATTACCACTGACTAAAATCCATGTATGATTTTAGTACGCTCCAACGCTAACCATCCTTCACTCAGTGGCAAAGATTGCAGCATGCTTGTTCTTAAAGGGGCATTAAGAGATGTGGTAGAGGCAGCGCCCTCAATTACAAAAATATATGATAAAAACTGGGATTTGTATATTTTTACAATTGTATTACATGTATACACCTATAAGGATTAAGAAAAATCAGCCCTCTTTGTACAACAAAACGTTGATTCAAAAATGCTGGTAGAGCCGCAACAAGCATTTTACATGGTTATAGGTGGTATTTCAACATATTTAAAACATTCTTTTAATCAAGTTCATCTTGAATTCTGAAAGTAAATTAATTAAAATTTAAAAAAATCAACATGACATTGTGTCCCTTTAAGGGGGCTGTGCACCTTCAGGTACAGCCTCCGTAAAACTGCCGTAACTTCTTCATTATTCATTATTTTAATCTACATAAAAGTATACATTTTTTTGTAGGAAAGGGTTTAATGAAACCATGATCATGAAATTGACCCCGATTCCTAGGGAATTGTATGAGGAATATAATAAAACTAGTATGACAAAATTTGACACAATATATTTTGAGTTATCTTTGCAGAACCTAAAATGGGTCAAAAACGTGTTTTTTATATTTTTTTCCAAAATGGTCAATTTCATGATCATGGTTGGATTCATTGAACCCTTTCCTGCAAAAAAATGTATACTTTTATATAGATTAAATGAATAATGAAGAAGTTACAGCAGTTTTACGGAGGCTATACCGAAGGTGCACAGCCCCCTTAAGTAAAGTTGTCGGTTTGAATCCGGTTGAAAACACATGGTATTTTGCACTGGGGTTAGCCTTTTAGAAGAAACATCTCATCTTAAATTTATTGGTAAACTAAATTGGAATTGTAAGAGTAAAGACGGGTCGTGGAACATTAACAAATGCTTGAAATTCATAAGGACTGCGATATGATTCACTGCTAAGTAGATTACGCTGTTCGTATGCTTTCTCTGATGACTGTTTATTTTCTCCTGTGTTGAATATCTTCCATGTGTAAATGTTTCAATTCACACATAGATAACCTTTCCAGTGGGATAACCAGGGAGGTGTTACTAGGAATATCTCTCTGGTATAACTTAGTGTGTCCTATGTATGTGTGTTTACATTATTATTGGTACAAAATATACCAGAATGAATTTCTGGACATAACATTGACCACCACCACCTCAATCATGCGTTTTGGTTTAATGGTACAGGAAATATAAAATCAAGAATATTTGGCAACAGGCAGACATCTTGGAATTCTTTCTGCTTGCTGAAGGTAATCCCAGAATTGAAAAGAAATCGTTGTCATGGAATCCTGGACACTAAGGTAGTAAAAAGACTTCTCAATTACGTTCCCACGTTAATATGATTAGTCGTATTGTTGTGATTTTCCATATTACACAATGGCTACAGGGTTCAAAAAAGTTACCCCATTTCTAACAGTCATTTTCAGACATCCACTAATACATTTTTATAAATTTCTTTACGTTTTAAGAAGCAGTGGTTATTCAGCATCATTGGGCAAGAATCTAAGACCTGGATTATTTTGTTGATGAAATATGGTAAATTAAAGATACCAAGTGCAAAATTGACTTGTCCATGGATGCCTACAAAGAAGTCCTATCTGGCCAACATTTGGCCACATTTTGGGCTATTGCGACCTTTACCAATCCTTATTGCGCTTGATGATTATTAAAAAAGACAAACCAATGGTCAATGAGTGCAATTTTTCATGTTTTTGATTTCTGTTCAAAAGCATTCAGTTAAATGGACGAAGATGAGAAGGCTACTGTGGACAAAGCCAATTTACATATGCTATCTTAAAACCGTCCATATTACATGAATTAAATAAGCTAGGTTTGTCCCAGTAATGCTTAATAGCCAATGCTTTTAAAAAAATGCAATGACATTTACTAAATGTTATCAAAAAGTAGCTAGAAATGGCTGCCAAAATGGTTTAATTTTTTTTATTGTTAACCATTTTGGAATCTACACTCTCATCAAGATAATCTAAACATTTGTATGGGGTGGTGTGAAGCTCATCAAACGATCTTTCTTTGCTTCACAGTCCCAGTGGGTCTAAAACTAAAGATAAATAAGACAAATATGGGTCAAATACATGCATGAGTCAAATACCTTAGTAAAAATTAGTCAAAGACACTGTCCATATCTTTTACTGATTTATTATGTTTCATAAATGCCACTCTGTTATAAAAATCTATTTACCAATAAAATAAAATAACAAATTAGAAGCAGTTGATCATAAAACATAATAGGGTTAGTTTATTCATATATTTTATGTTTGTGACTGCATATTTCTGTATTTTAATTCTGTATCTTAATTGGATGTTTTAAAAAATATCAATTCACTACCCTAGATGTCACACATACAAATGCAGGCCTACAAAGTCATGGAGAAGATGGAGTCTAAAATAGGGTGATGAGATGCATTTCTGTTGTAATTAAGATTAAAACGTTGTTAAGTCAATAAAAAAGAACCTTGTAAATTACATGAGCTCTTAACTTCTACCAACTAAATCTTGTAACTAGAATGAGGCAGCATGTTTTTGTCAACAAAAACACAAGAAGTGCGTGCATGTAGGTACCTGTATGATAAAAAAGGAATATAAACCCTAGTGTAAACAGGCTGCTCCTAAGTTGAGGTGATATAAGTACACAGGCTCCATGGAGTATATACTTCCAGTAGTGCATATTAGTTTGACTGTAAAAGCTGCATAATCATGTTCAACAACATGTCATTGACGCAACTAAGTCTCATCCATTCTCTAGACATCTATCTCTACAAAGCGTATTGTGCTTTTGCATGAAGCATTTGGTGGTTCTTCAGGATTATTTCTGTTTTAAAGTTTGATTGTTTTTGTTTTTAAGTTTTGATACCGAATTTAAATTGCAAGACACTGAATGATTCAGTTTCTCTTTCCAGAGTTTTTACATTTACGATAAATTCATACTAAAGTCCTATTAAATCATGTGTCTTCAGTTTCCTCATGAAAGCTGTCTGCCCACCATTTATGGTACAGAGTTCTATTCTAAAGGGGGCCATCTGGTTGACACCTCCCCATGAACACCGTCTGGTAGCCAGTCACAGTAGGCTTTTAAAAGATCTGTAAAACAAATCATAATAAAAATACAACAAATTCATGTTAGGAAATTATGACAGTGATAAATATGAAACTGATGATTCAAAAACTAACATAATAGCAAAATGACGACTTGATTTTACTTGAAATTAATATACATGCCGAGTATAATATAAAGCAGTTTACCAACCCACAGTGTTAATAATTGACAATATAAAAACAAACATAAATAAGGACATTCACCAGCAGGTACTCAAACCCTAGTCCTCCCGATTACCAGATGGGCATACATTCTGAGGTTAACTTTATTTGTTAATATGGGGTCTTGTCATTTAACTTTTAATAATGATGATGCAAACTTGTCTTCATGATATGTTTCTCCAAAATGTCAGCAATTAAGGACACAAGATATCAAAATGCAAAATTAGGCCCTTCAGAATTGTCCGAGGCTGAACTGGGGGTCATATTGAGCTGCTGAGGCATGAAAGCAAAACCCTGGGGTCCAACTAAGAGGTGTGGTAAGGAAGGTTAACATTGCCATATTAACTTGCACTGTTAGTGTCACCTAAACCAGTTCTAGAAGTGTAAGGGTGTTTATCATATGACGACTAGAGTAGGTGAGTGGAAATGGAAATCAGATTGCACATCTTTGACACTTCCCAAACCCCATGGCTCACTTTTTCCCAATTCACTTACACATGCTGTTGTTTTTCCATGCTTGCAATAACCCTTCTTTACTGTCTACTTGCTCACTGATCAAGGCATTCAGAAGGGTCTGGGTCCGAGGCTGTAAGCTGGAAATGACAAGAGTAAGAGACTAACATTATAAGAAAGTTCATCAAATACAAAGTTATATGCCCTTTAGTTTTGTAAAATTAGTAATTAAGCATATCTTCATCATTCTCTGAAAATAACTGTGAATGTCTTGATACGATCTGAGTACCATAAAGGTAGGCGTTCAGATTGCTGGCCCACTTTTTAACTTGATGTTTTGTATTCTACAAGAAGGGTCATCCTTAAAATAGTTGTATTCCAAAGTTTGAGTTGCATAACTCCAATGGTTCTTATTTTAAAAGCACAAGGGAACACAACATTTGCCTGTTGAGTAGCACACAAACTGGCCGAGTGGTTAACCACCTTTGGCAGTAATTCACTGCATTTTGGCCTATAATTTCTAAATGGAACATATCTTGCTCCACAAATCTTACAGAAATATTGAGACAAATATGAGGTTTCTTCTGATATCAGAATATGTTGAAGGGAAAAAAATAATGTGATCGAAAAAACATCCACATTTAATGCCTGTAGCATAGTAAATCGAAAACAAGGTTTTATTTTCGTTCTTTTTTAACCAGTATCAAATTCTGTTTGGATTATAACCAAAGTTTTGCATAGAAATCTGAATGCTATTTTGAATTTAACGATGATTTTCACATCTGATTGTTAATTTCAAACTTTTCAATTAAAATACTCACTTTGCCCATGACTTAACCATTGTACTAGGCGTGTTCAACAGACTTGAGGTGTACTTCTGTAAGGATGATATGACCTGCAAGGTGAACAAAATCCAATAGAATACTGTTGGCTACACTCATAATGTGCTGTGACATGATATTTTCCCAACTGGGTACTAAGCCCTGATTGCAAGTAGGACACCCTTTGTGAATTCAACAATATTTTGTATCATTTTTTTTACAGATGTTTCACATAATTATCAATACACTACTACATATCACATTGATAGTAATGTTAAAGATTCTCATTTTTGGTTAAATTTATCACTGATCCCATTTTTCATGAAAAGTTTTTCGAAATAAATAAATAGCTTTTCCTGACTAATGATGGTTGACCCTCAATTCAATAATTACACTGATGGCTCGAAATGCCAGAAAACATTTGTGAGGTCATCTAACTGGTACAATGGCATTTTGGTTTCAATTCAATAATTATACCGATGTCTCAAAATGCCAGAAAACATTTGTGAGGTCAAACTGGTACAATGGCATTATGGTTCCTGGTGTATAACCTGGGCATATAAAACTTAGAACCAAAAAATGTAATGACCCCAGGTTATTTCCACTTTTTTGACAACTTTGAATATGTAAAATATTAGCAATACTGCTCACCTTGCCTTCCAGTAGAAACCTAGCAAACCATTTGTATTTATCCAGGCATCCAGGATATTCTAGTTCTTGCGCTGGTATCATCCAGGCATTACGTCCTGTACAAAAGGATTTGAATACAAAGACAAATTACAACTCAACTGTTGGAAAGAGCTGACATTTTTACTTAATAAAATATATGCTAATGTTGCATCTCAGTGTAGGTGAAAATGAAATACTAGTCAAGTGTTCTTGTAAGAGATGCAGAATATTATTTTATTACAAAATTAAATAAATCTGATGTAATAAATAAATCGAAATCGGTCGAGAGACCTTGTTCACAGACTTTTTTAATGAAAGCGAAGAGGTAAAGGACAAAATTTCTTTAGGATATCAGTGCCTTGTGAAAACATATGTACAAAAAGAAAATATACTAGGTTCACAGACACACTGCCTTGAACTTCTGGAAAATTCATTTATTTGGTCAAACTTTTATTTGAAGCTGGTGGCATAGTATATATGAAACAAGCTATTACTGTTCATTTATGATTGCTTTGGAATCATTTTGCTTGCTTTAAATTTTAATATCTTAAACTTACCAAATGTACAACTCATGTGACAGTGAACTGAGCCTGATGTTGAGTCATAATTTGGGATGGGTTGCTCCAGGGGTTTGGAGAAAGTGCAGAGATGAGGTACTAATATAGGCAGCCACTCTCCTTCAATGGCAATTACACCTGAAATGAAACAAAAACATACAACATGCCATTTAATATATGTATTATGTTTATTCAACATCTCAATCATAAATAATAAAATTGAAAGTATATGATTCTCTTTTCTTTTTCTCACATTTCCCCTCATCCCTTTTCTCCGTCCCGTTTGATTTTTTTAAAACAAATTTAATAGCCATTTAAGACAAATAATTAGGGACCTATTCAATTGGTTAAATGGAGTATTAATAAACCCACCAGCAATAATACATTTTTCAACACACTTACCTCTCATATACGGCTTTTTGGTCTCTATGATTTCTTGGTATACCACATACTCCGGCTGTTTCTTAACCATAACCGAGTTTGGATGGATGAATACATTGCCTTCTATGCCAACGCTTTGATAGGCTCCTCTTTCGTGATTCTCTTGGTCTTCTGATATCCTCCTATAGTAAGAATTGGAATGAATTAGGGCACAAACAACACGCACATTCCACCAAGTTAGTGTTGGTCAATTGTTTGATGGACAAAACAGTCATATTCATTTGAAATTATATTTGAACCTCATAATTGGAATAAATAATGGTTTTGTGCTTGCTGATTCCTATGCCATTTTATGGCATTGCTTCATCAAATAACAAATAATCATTATCATATCTGATACATGGATTTGTTCATCTGATTGATTAATTCTGTCACATGAAATGATTTTAATAGAATTGAAAAGACATAAAAAGAGTATTTTTATCGCATATATATAAAAAAAGTATTAACATGAAAACTGGAAGGGGTATTGTGAAGTACAATAATCGGCAACGGACAATACTGCCCATCCCAGATTTGTTTGCTATGTAATCATGCAACACAAGCTTCAAAATGTGACACTACTGACAGTGTGTTATCAAGGTATGGGATATGTACACTAATTCTTGAATGCTCTTTAAGGAAATGGTGAAAGTGTACCACACCACCTTCTGAAACCTTATCTCCATACACTAATATACTAATCCTATAAATTACCTGGCCACATGATGAGCCAATCCCGCTAGTACTATCTGTCTGATCATCTTCATCTGTATGAGGAAAAGAATAAAATTAAAATAACATTAATTTTACTTTCAGTCTTGAAATAACAACAAGATCTCTATTCACAAAGTGGATTATGGGCATATATAACAGATACACAGGGCATAGAAAATAGGGGGAAAGCTCCCAGAAAATCTTGATTATTAGCATGTGCTAAAATACAAAGAATTCATATATCTTACTTATGTACTTTTCATTTTGTTTTTCCAGTTTTCATATAGGATCAAAATGCTACTTTGGTAACCAGAAAGTTTACTGTACCCCTAGTAAAATTAAACAAACTTTTTTACACTGCCAGAAAAGTAACAGTATTTGCTCAAGTGGGCTTGTTAATTCCAAGAAAGGAAATTGCATTACTAATGCCATCAGATACAATATTCTAACAATGTTACAAAATAGCTATTATGACTATGTCTCTACTATAAACTACTACAAATGGCTGAGTTGGTTCAGAATGTGAGGAAAATGTATGAATGAATGACAGCATTATTTGAAGAAGGACAACAAGGCACAACCAAAATAGTGTTGTGACTATATGATATGACATGACAAATCAAAGCAATTTAAATCAAGTTGTCGCTATTAATTTAAAGTTACTACCTGCATTATAATTAATCAACTGATACCTTTCATCTGCCTGGATAAACACACTCTGGGTTGCAGTTTATAATACAGAGACTGTTTGGAATCATTACAGAGGTGTCGAGGTGTGTATGCTGGGCCTTCACAGGTCATGCAAGAACCAATCCATAACAACCAATCAGCTTGTCCCCAAAGTTCAAAATTGTATGATATCATTACATATCACACAGCCAAAACCGAATTAAATTGCAGCAACTTTCTTCTCAAACAGAAAAGAATATTCTTAATCGTGTAGACAGACCTACCTGTATAGGGGTCGGTGGAGGCATCTTGGGGTTGACAAAGGCACCACATTTAGAGTTGACACCATTCACTGAAAGATGAAAGCAACCAAATAAAAGTGATTAGAAATGTGGTCCTTTGTAGTCATGCAGGTTGTCTGCATATAGCACATATCAGCACAATAAGGGTTTTAAAGTTTAAATGAATCATAATGAATTCTCTCTCTCTTTTCTGTTTTTGTGTTGTTACTTGTATGTATTTATATATGTAAAATAAAAGGTCAGCCCTTTTTCTTGTTGGGTTCTGACAGAAAAACAAACAAAAACAATGGGGTGGAAGTGGAATACTGCCATAGTAATCTTGGTGATTGGAAATGGAACATCCAGTCCTACTGAATTCACCATTGATTCCATGAGTCCCTGGAATATCTTTTCCGAAATAGCCCACATGTTAACCATCAAGATCAACACAGAGAACACTCTAATGTATCTCCAAGGCCAAACATTTGGAGGGTCTCCCTTTTTTTCTTTTTTTCCTCTCACTTCTTCCATTTTAACAGTTAGGGCTATGTACAATGTATATTAGAAAGTGACATTTTGATGAATTTTGAGCAATATTCTTTGGCCTAAATCATTTGGATGGCAGCTTGAAACATGCAAAATAATTATTAAACATTGTTTCTACACTTTTGGGAAACAAAATATACAAAATTATTGACATTTATGACGTCAACAGAAAGATTTATGTTCCTATGCCAACAGTTTTGGGTCCTTATCAGTGTGCATATGTTGTTATTCAGCATAACATTGGGTATGTTTAGGACCTTTTGATTTGCTAGCATAATGCATAGCACAATGCATACTAGTGCATGTCATGTTGAATCTTGTTGTGAATACACTGTAGCTTTATGTTCCTATACCTTCTGTCTCTGACATATAACTGTATATTGCATTGCCGTGGCTGATATCACAGGTCTATAGTATGATCAGCTCCATATTGGCAAAGCCTCCTTACAGACAGCAGCGAATGAATACAGAAGGACGAGGATGCACATGAGGGTAACAAGCAAATTGTGCATCATATGCGTAACGTGTGTGTGCAGTCAAAACCTTTTGCAAGTGGCCATAACCGTGCTTGTAGGCTTGGACTTGGATTACTTTTGTGCGCAGAGAGATCAAACCCAAATATATCTCGCCAATATGGAACTGATTAAACTATAGTACATATTTGCCTACAAACTGTTTAAACAAGGACTCTAAATCAGAAGTGCTAAAAACTTGTTAATGGTTGCCTGAAGATCCCCATCCTCATCCCCATGTGCTGATGGTGGACAAATTGTGGGATTCAACATTTATCACGGGAAGAAGGGGAAACACTTCATATTAGCCCTACAAAGTGTTCGAACCATATTTTCTAACATTATGTAGACACAGGTCACAGTTATCTCTAGGTGCACCTGACATTCTTTGTAAACATCAAAGAGGTCACAAACTGTGAATTGACTCTCACCTGCATTTGTCAGCTGTCGTCTCAATCGTCTGATCTCAACCATAGCTTTATATCTCAGACCATGTGATGCACAGAAACCAGGGGTACAACCAGAGTACTCAGTGGCACCGACCGCACCTAGCAACACCATAAGATCACCTAGCAATAGTGAATTACCCTGCAAATAGAATACAAATGCGTTGTTATCAAATGTGTCTTGTTATACAGCCTTTGAGCAATTTAATAATTTGTAGATGACATTTAAATCTTGAATATGCATATTTAAGGCAGGTATTTTGAATGCTTAATGCTCAGATTTCATTAAATGTTGATTTGCTTTCTCTGAAGTTTTGTTGATGGTTTGAGGACATGTTTTAGACCAATGTAGTAAGGCTGTGGTCGGAACGATTTTTTCATGTCGACATGTCAATATTAATTTGATCTCGATGTCGACATCTGTGTCGACATAAGCATATGGGTGATATGTAACCACCATCATGATATTATTCTTTTATCGTGATGACAATTTTTCAACATGCTTTCTAACAATATCTGTACTGTACATTATGCGTGGGTAAGCTTAAATTTAAATTTTAAATGCTGAAAATTCACAATATACCCACAATAATATCCTTTTGAAGCAATGGTACACTTTAAAGTATTAATATTGACAAACTAGCAAATATCAGTGAACATATGAAACATCAAAAATTATGAACATTCACCTGCCTACTTGGACTGACCCAGATTGCGTATTTTCAGTGCCTGCAATCCCAACTGTTGCACTTAGAACTTCTATTAGGGTCATCATAGGGGTAATTACTTTTCAGTATGTCCAATAAGTGGTTTTTATATGCACAAAGTTATAATAGTGTCAAAATGAAAACTTCTTTTCTTTCAAAATCAGGCTCTTGGGTATTTTGAAGGTCTTGTAAGGGATTTTTTTCTTCTGTCGTTATAGTAAATATTATAGCGACATGTCAGGATATACTTTGTGTCGACATATGGCGTGTCGACCACAGCCTTACAATGTAGGCTTATACCATATCATACTACCACAGTTCTGGAAGTACAAATACCATTTTTGTTCATTTAAAACAAGCATGTGCAACCTTTTCTACCACGCGGGCCGCATTGTGATTTTGAGATCCATTCACGGGCCGCAGTGAATGTCAAACATTCCAAAACACATCCGGATACCCGCTTCTCTTCGCCATTTTAACCAGGGATTTTAATACGCAATCACAAGTTTGTTTTGATGAAAGAAATGCGCGCATGGCGCGCGAAAATTTTCGACTTTACACTTATTTTTGCTATGATTGAGGTACATTTCTGCTTTAAACAAGTTTTTACCAAAAGAAAATCCATTTGGGGTACACATGCGCAAGTAGCGCGCGAAACAATTAGGTCTGTGCACTTATGACCATCATAATTCCATGATTCCTCTTGTCTAATTAACCGACAGTGCCAATCTCAACCGACACAACAGTCAATATTGGGGGGAAATTGTCCCCCTCGCCCCCCTCTGGCTAAATCAATTCGCCATTCGTGTAACCTAGGGAGTTCCGGTTAAAACGGGCCACATCAATGGGAATTTTGGGATTGCTTCGCGAGCCGCAGATTAGAGGCCGGCGGGCCGCATGCGGCCCGCGGGCCACATGTTGCACACGCTTGATTTAAAAGAATAATTCACTGTATTTTTATCCTCAATGGGGCAACTTTAACGACCCAGAGGCACTCACCTGTCCTGCCCATAGTTGTTTGTTTTTAGCTATTCGTATATGCTTTCTCTTGTGCTCAGCTTTCTGTATGAAACAAATCAACCATCAAACAGAATTTTTATTTAGTTACAAATATAAACATCAGACGACCAAACATTTATCCCGGATTTGGAATAGGTTTGCACACTATATCTTTCCAAAATATTTATGAACACCTTCATAGAAACTAATGGCCGACTGGCCTCCCTTGTAACCCACAGGTATCATGATTACAGAAAAACGTCACCTTGAGTACATCATTTGGTCAAATTACATTTTATTGAGACAACTAAGATAAACTCTAAATTAAAACTATATGTCCTCTGTGACATCTGAAGTTGAGGGTATCATCAATATATGTAATCTTGTCATCGGCACAGTGTTTCTAAGGGTTGACATTCTTTCCTTTGATTGCCCAGTTGTAAATTTCTATACCATTGAAGTGATGTGACCATATTAAAATCCAATCACTTAAAAACATGCTGAGAATATGCAAAGTGTTCTATCAAAGTCAGACAGAATATTGAGCAAGGGTGAACACTAACACATTGGCTAAAATTGCACCACAAATAGCGCACAAAACATAGCAATGTTATAGTTTTAACAGTGTTTAAAAAATGCATAACTCTTTGAAAGCAATGCCTCATTTCAAAATGGAGTTTCGTTTTTCAGGAAATTACACACATTTCAAAAGCAATACAAATCTCAAATTTGACCCCCACCCAAATGTTGTCTGATTTTCCGAGACAAAATGTTTTATATAATACAAGGTGAGTATGATTTATTAAAGCACATTCAGTTTGTTCTGTTCAGATCAATGATTTGTTTTTCACAGTGAGTGGCAATTTACCACAATTTATGACAAGCATGAATGACTGATCAATGAATGAATGCATCATCTTCTGTAATGATAATTGGTCAGATTATGGCTATCAACTGTTAGAAAATTCATTAACCTATTGACAGACACTCACCGCCTCATCAGTTTTACTCTGCATGTCACTCACATCAAAGATTTCCTGAAGGAATATAAAGTATAAGGCAAACATTAAAATATTATTTTGTGCTACAAAATACTGACATTATTACTACTGATGAGGAAGAGTTTGAAATATGCTAGCAGTTTTGTGTGGCGTCAAGATCCTGATTCTGAGTTGAATTTGGGTCATGATAGAAATCTGAAAGACCTTTGGCATATTGAAGGCACATCAAATCTTAATAGTCGGTTTTTATTTCAAACTCAAAAGCGGTAACATTATTTTTAATTACCAATGCTAGCATTTCACGAGACAGCCGGATTAGCATCTCAAAGCATTTGTGAAGGACGATAGTGTTTTAAGGGAAATAAGTATTGTTGGTATTTCATCTTACATAAAATTATTAGATAAATAACATTATCATACCCTAACAGTGAGTGCTGATACCAAAGCAATGATGTATGGCAGACAGTCTTCTTGCTCTCCCATTGCAATCATCTTGGCATAACATGGGGACACGGGGAAGCACGCCATGGCTTTCCCGAGCGGAGTCACTCTTGATGAAAAGGATTCTGTAATGATAAAAATAACATTTGCTAGTTATTTACTGGTCTCTCCTTACAGTCATTGTTACTTTTATTAAGGCTTTGTACATGGAATACAAACACAAAATAAAGACATCTGTCACATAATTAGACAATGTATTAGAAAGCAAGCTACCCAGAAGGCCCTTGAAAATCCTCACTTAGCCCCCACTGGGTTAAAAGAACATGCCCAGATGATCATAACAGAAAAACCTTTTGATATATTGATATGATTTATATTTTTCTTGCATGCTAAAAAACTTTGCTATAAATTCTAAAATAAATGCAGAGATGAAATAATTACAGATGCCAACCATCAAGGAGAGCAGGCATATGCATACCACCTAAAGTGGGAGAGGGAGGAAGTGGGGCAATGTATTATGCATGGGGATATGTCTGGACCAGGGTGATTTTGGATTAATATCACTTACCTTTCTGTGCTAATTCTTTCAATGTCTTTGGCTTGGGTGGGGTGTGCAAAGCTCCAAGGGATACCAACAATCTTTCTGCAGACTGCAATGTATTATGCATGGGGATATGTCTGGACCAGGGTGATTTGGGGTTAATATCACTTACCTTTCTGTGCTTCTTTCAATGTCTTTGGCTTGGGTGGGGTGTGCAAAGCTCCAAGGGATACCAACAATCTTTCTGCAGACTGCAATGTATTATGCATGGGGATATGTCTGGACCAGGGTGATTTGGGGTTAATATCACTTACCTTTCTGTGCTTCTTTCAATGTCTTTGGCTTGGGTGGGGTGTGCAAAGCTCCAAGGGATACCAACAATCTTTCTGCAGACTGCAATGTAAATGATTAACAGACCAAAGATTGGATTTATATCACATGAAAAGAGTACAATGTGATCATTAGTATTGTTACATGGTCACAAGTGCACCTTTTGAGCAGTTATATGACAGAAGACCTATCGTAAATGGTAAGAAACAACCTAATCTCTTAACAAAGGAGAAATGATCTCACAACTGGTCTCTTCTGACTTTGGACTGGAAAGCATAATACACTGTTATATTCATGAAATTAGAGAGTCTAACATACTGCTACAACCAGGAAGTCTAAAAATTAATGGGAGGGGAAATTCGAATAGCCAAACAATTAGAGCTTCCCATAAATGGGCATATATATATACATGTGATGTGACTTTTAGCATAGCAACCAGAGTGGCACTATTCTTGACAACACCAGTGATTAACAGTTCAGGTGTATGCCCCAACTTATGATACGCCTGATGTGACTCTTAAAATGAGGGCGCTAGCACACTAGAAGCTTCATTCTGGCAATGACAAGCAACGGTGTAGTGGCACGGCCCTGCTTCAACTATCATCCACTCAAACATGCCTAATGCATTTGTTTGGTAATATGTTTACCAACGTTTATTACCGCAAGTTGATTGAGGTTAGTAGAAAAGATCAAAGACAATCCTACCTTCATGACATCCAATTCTGGCATAGATGGGAATGGAAAATTAACGACCTTGTCAATCCCCATGTCCTGTAAAATAAAGTAGAAAACAATTCATGGGTTAAAGAAGTAACAACCAATTCAGGCAGTTATTTCTTTTTATGATTAATTTACAATCTATACCAAAAGCCATGAGATTTTTAGGAGATTTATAACAATTTAGATGTTTTGGGGTGTTAAGAAATGTCAAGTCAGTTCAAGTTAGTTTAATTTACATAAAGTCAAGTCAAGTCTCTGGTTAACTTAAGTCTTCTCTATTAAAATATACTTTTAGTTTTATACTGCCAATTATGTTACCATCGATATAAAGCTTTAAAAAGGTATCGAAACTTTGGGACACCTGTATTAGGAACTATATCTACAAGATACCAACCTTCATTTGCAAAATAAGATCATCTACAGGTCTTCTGGTAATCTCTGCCGGATCAAACTTCTCAAAATCATTACCAAATACGGCGGATGAATACAGCCTATAGCAGTGACCTGGCTGGGTACGACCGGCACGACCTGCTCTCTGATTGGCCGAGGCCTGTGAGGTCCAGGTGATCTTGAATGAGGACACACCTGTTACTTTGTCGTAGTATCTCTTTTTCACCTGTACAGGAAAGCATAGATTTGGAGAATTAGTCAAATCTTCAATAGAGTTTTAAACATAGTAATTTTGAAGAAGGAAACACATCCGTGTATTAGGTTACCTACTTATTCCCTCCAATTTCAAGAACAAAATTGAAATTGCACAACCTGATTTTACCAGGTTGACATAATCAATAAGCCTTTTGGAAATAAGTCAAACCTTGCACACTCAACTGCATAAAAAAATGCATATTCTTTGAATATCCAAAGTTTCCAACCTAAAATACGCCCTCTTCTATTGTATACACAAAACTCAAATGGTGACAGCAGGGAGTACATAAGCACATATAAGGATACCTCATCTTCTGATAGCACATCGGCCAACCCATCTTCCTGTGCTTTATACTCATAAAAAGACTTAAGAAATGGCCAGATGATTTGGTTTCAAACCATACTAACACCAAGATCTCTACCATATTAGTAGTTACCACACATAGCCTTATGGTTTAGATGGTACTAACTTGAAATATACTTACTCTGCCTGTGTCCACAACGTATTTAATACCCGGTATAGTCAGTGAAGTCTCTGCCACGTTAGTAGCAACAACACAGAGCCTTGTGTCAGAGGGTGCCGGTTGGAACACTTTAGCTTGCTGATTTGGTGAAAGCAGGGAGTACATGGGTAGTACATATAAAGGTACCACATCTTCTGATAGCACATCAGCCAGTCCACTTTCCTGTGTGAAGCAATCCCAATATATTTGGGTAAATATAAAGCTTTTGACATATTCTTCCAGTAAAAAATTAGTAAAAAGATTATTTAATACTAGAAAAAACCTTTAATCAGTAACATATTTGGACGTGAGTTATCCTTTACAAATGAAACAGTGTGATTACTTTTCATTGACATAGATGACAAACATATAAAAATGTAACTTAGGAATTCCATCAAGGTCTTATTAGAATAATAGTAATCAGAATGTCCACCAATTGCCAAACAAAAGACATCTCCATAAACCTCTTACCATTATCTGCTTTGTCTCCAAATCCTCTCCCTCATCATCACTATCATCTCCTTGTGTATTATCCATGTCTTGTCTATCATCCTGCATGTCTTCGTCTTCTTCTTGGGGTTGTACTGAGTAGCTATATAAATGAAATAATAAGTGAAACAGAATAAATATGGTAATCGCAATCATTGGCTCAATGTTTGATTTTTGACTTGTTTTAGAACAAGTGTTCTGGTACAACAGATGATTAAAACATCTTCTTTTGTATCTTCTTGACCAAAACTCACCTTGGCCTTTCAGAGCTCTCTTTCGAGAGTTACCAGTTTGATTTTTAATCACTCTGGTCATTAACCTTGTTAATGTCTGTTGGGCTATTGTTCACATTTGCGCTTTATATACAAAAAAGAAAGAAGAAAAAAAGCAACTCATTGACCCATGATTCACAATGCTTCTAAATGATTCTTGTGTCATACTGTGCTACCAAGCATAGCAGTTAATGGGAGCTCTAGCAATCTCATGATTCAAATGGGCATTCATTACACAACCTTTCTTGTATATTTAAACTTATTGTGGGAAAACTAATTGAAGCACCATATGGATGAAGCAAAGTATGATTGCATATTGTATTTATCCGTTCTACTACCACCCTAGGCTCACCTATCTAGATTTATCTTTGGCAATTTGATTTTTTTGAAAGCCTTCATCTTCTCCTGCTCATTTTCCTCGCCACTTTCGCCTTCGTGTTCTTCACCTCCTCCATCCTTCTGGTTCTTCTTCAGACTGTAAAGCGCCCTCAGTTTCCTACAAAGTGCACTGACCTCTCCCTGGCCGGTCACAAAGACCAGGATGCCTCCTGGTGGCAAGGTACGGTGGATTTTGAGAATCTGTATAAAATATAAAAAATAGGGACAGCGGTCCCAAATAGGTCGTCCGTTTATATGGGTAGATTAAAAACAAGGTGGATCTCAAACCACAGGCATCTAGAAAGAAAGAGGTTAGACCACTAGCGGATCCAGGATATAAAAAATAAAATAAACATCCTGGAGTTTGGTTGCAATTGTACTTCACCTGTTTAAATGTAATTAATTTTACATATGCAGCTAATTTTACATCTTGACCTCATATGACCTTTGACCTTGGTATGTGACCTTTGACCTAATTAACATATGAATGTTTCCATGTTGCATCCGTGACCCAAGTTTGGTTGCAATTGGTCATTGTATGGAAAAATGAACAAGAGACCAAAAAAAATGAACAAGAGACAACAAAAAAGTGTACTAAATTTTACATCTTGACCTCAGATGACCTTTGACCTTTCTATGCGACCTTTGACCTCATTAACATATGCGGGTTTCCATGTTGTATCTATGACTGAAGTTTGGTTGCATTGGTCATTGTATGGAAAAGAAATGGAAAAATGTAATCAATTTTACATATGCAGCCATTTCTACATTTACATCTTGACCTCAGATGACCTTTGACCTTGGTATGTGACCTTTGACCTCATTAACATATGAAGGTTTCCATGTTGTATCTATGACCAAAGTTAGGTTACAATTGGTCATTGTATGGAAAAGAAATGGACAAATGTAATCAATTTTACATATGCAGCTTGACCTCGGATGACCTTTGACCTTGGTATGTGACCTTTGACCTCATTAACATATGAAGGTTTCCATGTTGCATCTATGACCGAAGTTTGATTGCAATTGGACATTGTATGGAAAAGAAATGGAAAAATGTAATCAATTTTACATATGCAGCCATTTCTACATTTACATCTTGACCTCAGATGACCTTTGACCTTGGTATGTGACCTTTGACCTCATTAACGTATGAAGGTTTCCATGTTGTATCTATGACCAAAGTTTGGTTACAATTGGTCATTGTATGGAAAAGAAATGGACAAATGTAATCAATTTTACATATGCAGCCACTTTTACATATACATCTTGACCTCGGATGACCTTTGACCTTGGTATGTGACCTTTGACCTCATTAACATATGAAGGTTTCCATGTTGCATCTATGACCGAAGTTTGATTGCAATTGGACATTGTATGGAAAAGAAATGGACAAAACAAAAAGTGTATACCAAATTGTTGAAAAAAGTGTATACCAAATTGTTGACACACACAACACACACACCACACACACCCCGACACGCAGACTACACACTACACACGAAGGATGCTGCCATAAGGTCTCTTCCTACGGACGACCTAAAAAGGTTACAAGCGTAAAAATGAAACATATAAGCATAATGCAGTGCTTAACACACAGGTTATACATAGCCGTAGCCACAAATCCTATAGATTAAATATAGTTTGAAATAAAACAGACAAGCCTCATTACATTGTGAACTGGTTTGAAATATCATTGGTATAATCAATCTTGAGAAAAATGGCCAAATACAAAAGCATTTGCATGCCATTTGCATGCCATGCATTCCATCAATAAACATGTGTTATTTTACAAGTAGGTTGACATGAGTTTCATACTTTTGTTGTTTTTGTACTAAACAAACTATAGCAATGTATTTGACTAATCTTACCTTCTTGTATGTTTCTTCTAGGTAATCATCAAGCGGTGTACGTTTGTTGAAATGTACTGTTACTGGATACTGTCTGGCGTCAACCTATAATCATGACAAAAAACCCACACATTATGAGTGGAGAACATCAACAACTAAACAATGAATAAAACATGCACTGTGCTTATGCATTATTTTAAGTGCAGTTCATATGAGCTTGGGATAGATCGGGATGTAGGATGAAACCGACAGTGGCGGTTAGGGCTGCAAATTGTAAACATATAAATGCTAAGGAAGAAGTTTAAACGTTTAGAAAATTCACTAAAACGGCTAAACGTAAGCCCAATTAAATTTTAAAAATGCACTCAATTTGCGGCGGCCAGTGCAAAAAGTTGTTTATACAATGATATGCAGATAATTTTGCTCACTGTTTCAAATGAAAATACAGAAATATCTTAGGATTTTACCCAACTCAGAACAAAATAAGCTTATTATACAGTGCAAAATTTGATAGCAATTTCAATTCCTGGGGTTCCAATTTGTGCGCCTGCAGGTGAAATATGTGACTTGAGTTTGCGTTCAAATGTGTGTTTCTTTAGTAGTTTAAACGGTCAGAACATAAAAAAGGAAATGTGCAGCCCTAGCTAGTGGCGGTACACTGTCTAAGAGGTAAAAAAGTATGATGTGACCACATGGACGGTTAAGAAATTCCAGCTACCTGTACACTATTTTAACATTTGAACATATTTTATTATTGATAAGTTCGAGTCTCGAGGTAACAAAGGCATGACCACATAGAATATACACAAGAAAATATTATGTTTGTAACATCAATAGATGGTCAGATTTAGGATTTTCTGATGTGGACTTTAGCACCAAATATGTTTTTACAACATGTCAAATGTAGCGCTGTTTCTCACCTGGATAACTGGTGGCGTAACTTTGAACAATCTTTTGTTTAATGTGAAATCTTCCACCCTGAGGGTAGCAGACATGATGATTAGCTTGAGAGGGTTACCTTTCTGTAAAAAATAACATTATAAAGAAAATGGCTTTAAAAGAATATAGATAATTGGATCTTAGGCAGCAGAAAGAAAGCGTGTTCTACAGGCAAACATACCTCTCAGGTAGGGTCGGTCGGTTGGTCAGCTGTTTTTGTGGGCTTTGTGTGAAATTTTTGCTGATTGTCGAACTTTTCAAATGTTTTCAAAATTTCCATATATTTAATAACTTTTAAACTATTAATGTGATGTATATAAAAGTATAAATTTTGGAAAGGAAATGAGTCAAAGAATCCATTTTTGGTATCAACTTTCACTCAACATTCTGATCCCCCCCCCCCCCCATTTTGACCCAAACAAATCAACCTGTTGGCAGTTTTCTACTCTCAGGGAATGTAAATGTGTCTGTCATAATAAAAGAGGTGAACTCATATACTACTTTTAGTAAAAATTACATATTGTCGCTAAGTTCATAGAGTGCACAAATGTACAACAAACAAAGAGAGAGTAATGGTGTTTTTTTCTCATAAAATAAGATTGAATATGAATTCAATAAGTAATATTACTTGCCTTGTGTCTCAGTGGTACAATTCTAGAGAGTAATCCTATCAGTATATCAGTGTACACACTCCTCTCGTGAGCTTCGTCTATAATGATGGCTGAGTATTTTGTCAAGAGAAAATCCTGTCAGAGTAAACAATAAATTATTATCATATCAGCCACACCCAACTCTCCAATTAAATCCCACTCTAACACCTGAGAATCTTGTCATCTATTGTTTAGACAGCAATAACCTATTTTTGTCAATGATTGAACCTTTTTGTCACAATTTTGGTGTGTCTTGTTTAGGTGAACTTCATTCTATCTTGAGTATGAATCCTGGGTATGTTTGTGACGTCAGATATCTGTCAATTATGAGAGGTAACACCCCACCCCTCAGAGTAACACACAGTTATGTAATCTTTGTGATTAGCACTGACCTTCTGTACAGCCTTGAGTAACACACCATCTGTCATGAATTTCATCTCTGTCTCACCAGTCACGTTGCCCTCATATCTGATCTGATAGGATATCTTTCTGCAATGACAGAACCCAAATGGATGGAAATATTTAGTAAGTAAGCAAACACAAGATATGTAGAATTGGAACAGAAATAAACAAATATTACCAAATAGGTTCATAAGGATGGTTGATTAGAATCTGATATGGTATGTTCATTATACTGATCCAGTGTAAGGTGGATCAGAGGGGATATCAAGATCAGAAGAGAGGGACCTCTATGATGAACTGAGACGAAGGGCAATACAACCTCACTCATGTTTTCAATGATCTTTTATCATCTGGTCAAAAATCCCAAGATGATAAATCAACTGGCATCTCCAAGACTGCAAAAAGCATTGCCAGTCATCAAGATCATCACTACCAAAAGTGTTGACAAATGATAGGTGAGTACCTTACACTGGATCAGTATAATTAAAATTCCGTATTAGAAGTAAACAAGGTACGGTAAGGAAACATCAAAGACAGGGCAACATACCTGCCAAGTACAACAACTTGGGATACGATCACAACAAATTAACTCTATTTACTTTATAACATCAACAAAAATATGAAAAAGTTAGATTGACAATGAGCGCTATCCTGTTTTCTGACCAAGTGGGCAATTTCCCCACTACATGAAGGAGGCAAAAAGGCATATCTTCTTCACTTCTAACACAATAGACGTTATTCTTAATTTGTGCACTTACGTCAAAAGAGGGCCATGCTATCCAACTGAGCATGCTCAGAGCAATTAGCGCTCCGAAAACAAGGCTAGGGATGTAGCCGAGACGAGAGTGATGTAGTTTTTCAATGTGGTGAACTTTGCACTAATCATATACAAATTCTTCATACTTCTGAGCTGTTCAATATTTGACCTTATTACATTCGTGAAATAAACTTGAACGTATAAACTATCTATTCCACTAGTTTGTTGGTAACCGACACTATCTAGGAAAATGTTGAAGTACACAGTTCATTATATTGCAGTAAAAGTACGAGATTGTATGTTTATCGGCGTGACATCGAGTATGTCTCCCTCTTATAAGACATGAAATTGCCAATTATGAATAACGTCTATACATTCTATACTGCCAAAAGCAACATCTTTTTAGGTTAGTTAGAATTTCGACCCATGATGATGAGAATTAATAGAATATGACTAAGACTCAGATGAACTGGTGTGAATGAAATTAACAATAGACTTAAAAATACATGGCTTCGAACCCGGTCCCTCTCGCTATCGCAGTGAAGGATTACCCAATGGACCACAGATTTGTTTTTATTTATTGATTTGAAGTTAAAATGTAAAGGCACTGACCTTGTTGGCAAATTCATCTCCTTGGCAACTCTCTGCGACATATTGATAGCTGCAACACGCCTAGGCTCGGTGATTCCTATCAAACCTTTCCTGAGTGAGTAAGAATACAAACATCAGCATCCATTGTTAAACAATATTTTAAGGCAAACTCAGTCATTTGGAATATGGAAGCGTCCTCATGTTGTTTCTCAAAAACTGGAGTTTTGTGTAATTATGCTCTCCAATGAAATAACTCATAGCCAGAAGGTTTTAACCAACACGACTAGAATATTGGGGCCCCCCCTCTGGCTATGCCACTGATCAGCAACAGGTCGCTGCAAGTAATCATGCAGGAATTCAATGCATAAAAATTAAAAATACCAGAACATGAAACAGAGCATAACTATTTCACAACTATTTCGTCATAGCTTCGATTTATATCCATAGCAACGTCCATATAGGCGATTGTTTTCATTTTAAAGGCTGATTGTGTCTTAATGCAGCACTTCTAAAAACTTCAACCTATGGATGTGGTCTGCACAATAATAATGCTACATGTCTCAGCACTAAATTTCCATGGCACAGATTGTGTACAAAAAGAAAAAACACAATCTGACACTTTTGAATTTAGATTTGATTAGTTTATATAACTGCCAAGAACTACCAAGTGCATAAACAGTATCAACAATATCTCTTGGTCACTTACTTTGCATATCCTGCCTCATAGAGGAACTGCGGCACCTGTGTCGTCTTACCACTACCTGTCTCACCGCATATGATCACTACTTGGTTTCCATTGATGGCTTCCATGATCTGCTGTTCCTCACCTAGGATAGGTAATGCTAGCCTGGCTTCCTGTAAAACAGTTTAATGAGCAAACAGAGAGTTATTTATCAACAAGAAGGGTAGTACCACAATCAGAGAACTTGGTAGGATTCAAGGTTGCCCAACACAACATTTAAAGAAAACCCAAATGCGTGAACTTGGAGGCATAACCCTGAAACTGCAACTTCCTGGTCCAAGCGGAACTTCATTTAGAAACCCTACCACGTATCTGCACAAATGCATTGAAATGCATGAAATTGGCCTACAGCATTGAGTCAGCCAATGTGTTTAATTACTGTTGATACTACTTTGGACCACTGATTTCTAGTGCCAACTACACCTGTGTTTTTCATTCAGATTTATATTGTAGAGAACTACTCCTCTGCTTTGCATCAGATATAGTTGTAATGCCCAGAACTAATTTGTGAAGATATTGACCATTAGACCATAATTGAACCACCTTTATATGGAAAACCTTAAAGTTGAATATGATTACTGCACCTGGATCTCCGGAGTCCTATTCAAAGACACAAATACAGCCGGCTCCTTTTTGCCCTCGATCCTCTGCACTTCCTTGTCCAAACAATCATTACACTTTTCATTACCAGGACAATGTGGTTTTTCTTCACCATGTGATGCTGAAGGACTTGCAACATCCACTTTTGATTTATCATCATCAGTCACTTGCATTGAGTCATCAGCAAGATTGCTGGAGTCTCCTTCAAGTTTTATAGTCCTTTCAGCCTCATCTTGTTCATCTTTTTGCAAAATGTCCATCTCTCCTTCCTTTTCATCGTCCTCATTATCATCAATATCTTCATCAATTCCTTCATCCGGGTCATCCTCCTCCTCATCATCGCTTGAAGAGGAAGAATCTGATGTTGGTTTTGTTTCGCTTAGTGATTTTTCAGAGAATCTTCTTTTCCTTCTGTTGCTGCCCATTATACTGCTGATTTTCAAGGATTGGTTTTGCTCTGTGGCTTGCCTGGATGGATAAATAATGCAATAGAAATGACATCGATTAACAAATAAAGGGCAATAAAATGTCACTTTAATGTCAGAAAAATGTGTATCCTTATCAAATGTTTTAGGTCAATCGAAGTGCATTGAAAAAATACAAAGATTTTCTATTGTCTGTGGAAAAAATATGTATACAAAACAAATTGCCCAATATAGTTTTAAGCGAGGGATATCGTAGTTGTTCTGTCAAAACCTTGTATATATTTCAGGCCATTTAGCATACAATACAGTAAAACTGCCCAACAACCGTACATAGGAAGTGTTGCTTTACATTTTCAGCGGCAAAAGCACTTTACAAGGTTTTGATAGATGTGTTTTTGGCCCTTGAAGATGTTTTAGAGCAGACTGCCCAAATGTTATTAGGAAGTATGACTTTAAACATGCTGAAGGGCCGGATGGAGATACGAAGTTAAATAGAACAGTGACGATATACATGTACTATATGTGGAATGAGTGGAATAATCTTCCAAACCCAAATGTCCTGGCTCAATCTCCCAGTTATTCAAGACGAAAATTCAAAGCAACTAAATTGCTGTCAGCTTGCATCGCGCACCCCAAACAAGTGCTTTAGTCTTCAACCCCTATGAAGTTTGCACTGAAACTGTCAGAAGAAGTATATGGATGTCAGGTTCTAGGTCACATATCTTAGTCCAAACTTTGCCTCCATCTGATACTCTGCCAATATTATGAGCAAACCAAGAAAATAAACCGTTTAAGTGTTATCATCAATGTGTAGTCTATGTTACACTTGCCATATATTTTTGTCCTTCAATGTGTGATTAAATCAACAATCACATAATTCAAAACCTTTAGAAGACAGCATGCCATCAACTTGTCCATATATGACAGGTACATGTAACTATGTATGATAGTAATTAAATACTGATGTTTTGATTCCATTTTAAAATTACTTTTTTGATTATAAGGGATTACATGTATTTCCAGAGGTAAATTGTCAACCCCTTAAGCAGTACACCACTACATCATTGTACTATACCAGCTCATGTTACTTACTTTCTGGTAACTTTTTGCCCAATGTGCGCAGTTGACAAAAACATGGATAGCTCTTTCTTGGAAGCTTGATGTTGTGCCAATGATGCAAATAGCTCTCCACGCTGGAATCAAAAAGGATCATTAAATGATATTAACTTGATGAGTAAATACTGTTTGCAATGCTTTCTATGAATTACTGATTATTTGTTCTAATTTCTTTACACAATCAAATAATAAAAAACAATTTTCTAAAATAGCATCAGAATTTCAAAAGACTTGTAGTTTGGTTTTATTAAGTGGTAGCTTTACATTTATTACCCATATGACACAGTCCAATATCAACCTACTAGTAGGTGTTTTTTCATCCGAGTTTACCATGTTATTTGCTGTTCAAAATGTGTATTATTTAGTTATAATTTGTTCCTGATAGTATATTTCATATTTTGATCGTTTTAATCTTCTTATAATGATGAATTTTACCGTGTTTTATTTTTTATATTGATTATCAGGTTTTGGTTTCTTTTTAGTATACAATTAGTTGTAATTGTATATTTTCAGCATGTCCTGTTGTAGTTTTTAATATCTTCTGTAGTTTTTAAGATTTTCTGTGCACGGCCTTGAGACTGTATACATCGTGAGGCACTAATAAGTCCCATGTATTATTATTATTATTATTATTATTTATTGTATATATGCAGTTTGCCATCATAATAAATCATCAATTTGTCTTTTGTTATTGGATGGAATAGTGAAGCAATTAATATATTTTATCATTCCTACTGTCTAATAGTAATATAATATTAGCAATTTCATAATGCACATGATTGGTAACTAATCAGGCAATCACTAAAATTGCACCAATATTTGCCTTAGGGTCCTTGCCTTTTTACAATTAGAGAAGGAGTGAGGAAAGCTCAGGGAAAGAGCGCTCCTCTTTAATCCTAAGCTTTCCTTGGTCATAAAATGTCAAAATCAAAATAGGTATCCATTCAAGTTTAAGTACCCATTATATCCTTCTCTAAAAGTGTCAAACCCAGCCATTTCAAGTGGCTAGTTGTATAACACAATAAGGCACTAATAATACAGATATCTTATTTGCATCACTGCCCATCTCATATATCCTGGCTCTTATCAACAAGGTGTTAATCACCGATCCTTTTTCACTCCTTTTAACAATAGACAAAAGGAGCGAGCTTTCCTCTATTTGTAAAAAGGCAAGCCCTCTTAAGAAAATGTATAAAAACTAAACTGACTTCCCAGGAATCTCTCTTACCTTACTCTTCTTTTCTCTGCGCTCTATGACTTTCTCAAGTTGTTTGCGTTTCTTCTTGGTCAACCTCTTTGGTGCTGGTTGTGTATCAGCACTATCCTTCCTCTTGCGTTTCTCTCGTTTTGTCTGTAACACTAACGCATTGGTTCCTGCATCCATTGCCTGTTGTTGACGACCATCTTCAGCCGATAACCCTAGTTCAATCTTAATTCTTGATCCATCTGATGAGTCTTTGCTTGTAGGAGTTTGGCTTTCTTTGTGTCGGGCTGATTTTTGCTCTTTCAAGCGACTTTTACTGATTTTGCGCCCCATCTTGACTCTTGATTATCTGATACTTGCTGGCAATCAAAAGCTTTTTGCAGAGCATTTAAAAGGGAAACAAATATGCAAATAATTACATTAATAACAATGTAGGTTTATGTTTTCCAACTAACAGCAATTGTGTACCTGATCCTGAATTTTATTGATTTGTCCTTTACCTTATCTTTTGTCACATTAGCTAACTTATTTAGGCCATGTATATCGTCCAGACTTTTTTCCACAATGGGTGAGGGAGGCCTTTAATATTATTTGTTAAATATTATGTTATTCCCCCCCCCCCCCCAACCCCAAGATGGCTGCCATGTCTAAAACAGCTGACTGTGACATTATCAAGGTGCTATGTTTTTTATCTTTTGTGTTTATTATCTCCTTCACATACATAATTATTATTTTCATACACATTTCAAAAGAGTGTCCCCTTCTTAGTTAATTTCTCTTTGTCCACATGCACATGGCTACTCATGTGCTTGGCCAACAGTATTATTTCTGCCTTCAAGCTGACAACATGTCTTATTTTATCTTGGGATGAGTTTGAATAAAGTTAAACATAAAATCTATAAGTTCGCTTCTTTAGTTTATTATTTGACTCCACATCCAGTGTTCCTCCCCTCGTTCCATGCTCACGTAGCAGGACAACAAACCCTGTTACACTCCTTCATCTCCTCCCCCACCACAAACACTCTCCACCACAACCCCTTCCCTTCACCCCACATCCTCACCCCCACCAAACCCACACCCCAACCCAAAACCCACACACAAACAACTAATATTAATGAGGGAAAAAAGGTGAGCCCATCTCTAGTCTAGGCAGGGATGTAAGAAAGAGGCCACAAATTAAAAAAAAAGAAGAGGAAAACAGACAAAACAAGGAAAACAGACAAAACAAGGAAAAGCAGTGTAAAATTGGAGGGAAAATGCCAAATATGGGCTGAAAAGAAATGATAAGGCTGATATTTTGGCATCAGAAAAAGGGAAAAAAGAGGAAATCAGCTAAAAATAGGAACTCTCACACCCCTGTCTCACACCCCTGACTAGGATATATCTATAAACTTTTTCCCTAAAAGCTGATTGGTTGCCCCATAACTGGTTGTCATGAAATCTGGCATATCATTGGTCACATACTCCCTTATAGACATCAATATTCATACACAATTTAAAAGGGATGAGAGTAGGCCTATACACTCCAGCTATTTCTATCACAAAAGTCATTATGATTGCGCCCATCACCACAAAAACTTTTTTTTTACAATAGACAAAACTTTTGCTTGATGCTGAGTGGATGTCTCCAACACACACCCCTTGGCCTTGTATTTAATTGGCTTCAAGTAACAATGACATCATTTTGGCTAGTGAGTTCCCCAGATATAGTGCTGGGAGATATCAAGCCTCCGAACACCAAAACCACTAAATGCTCTTCAATCTTCATCTCTTCAACAAGCATCATCATAATTTGTTTTCAAACAACCTTACCCAACAGATTTTTACTCCATTTGGAACAATTATTTTGGGTTTCAAACATGAAAAATAGTGAATTTATCATCCATTTTGTCTTGGTTGGCAAATTTGGCCCCAAAATCGGTGGCCAAATTTGTCCACCTGCAGTGCTACTTATTAGCCTGTAGGCTAGGACTGAATTATATGTAGGCCCTATCTGTATCGATCGTTTACTGCGACAATCTCCACAAATTGCGTGTCGCAGGCGCATTGTGACTAATAGCAAACTAAAAACAACTGAGAAGAGTAAATTATATCAAAATTAAAAGAAAATAATATGAAAAAGAATCAATGATGTGATGTGAAGCTCAGATGTGAAGTTTATATTATAATTATTATGTAGCCCATTTCTTGCAGGTGTCCGAAATGTCCAGCCCTGGCAAATTTGCCAGTGCACTGGCAAATATGCCCGCTAAGTGGGCATATTTGCCAGTATTTACAGCTAATCCAAAAGTAACGCTTCCACACAAAAAATGGCATATTCTACCCTTCATATATCAATTGTTTAACTCAATACCTAAATATTTTGGTCGCTTCAAAAAAATTCTTGGTTGCGTTTTGCCAGAAAAATGATGAAATTTCAGTCATTTTGTGGCAAGTGGACATTTTGCCAGTATTAACAGTTAATCCAAAAGTGGCATCTTCAATCCTTCATATATCGATAGCTGAACTTGATACCAAAATATTTTGCGTCGCTTCAAAACAATTCATGGTTACATTTTACTATAGAAAAAAGATGCAATTTCAGTAAGTTTTGGCAAAAACTATTTTTGAAATTTTTATTTTCAAGCTTTCATTGACAGTGCACTATTACATTAACAAATAGGGAATCCTCTACGCTTATTGTGTACCGGTACTTATTGGTGTACACACACTAATCCCCTCCCCCCCCCATGCACAAACCCACTCAACCCTAACCACAAACCTACTCCACCTTCCCCCTCCACATCTAAACTACGCTACAATCTCCCCACCCCACCCCCTCCCATCCCCACCACAAACCCCCTCCCATCCCCACCACAACAAACCCCCTCCCTTTCCCATCCCCAATGGCACAAACCCCCTACCCCTCCCATCCCCACCACAGACCCCTCCCCTCCAATTCACAAAACCCCTCCACCACCACAAAATCCCTCTCCCACCACAAACACCCTACCCACCCCACAGCCTACCCTCCCCACCACTACAACCCCCTCCCCATCACAATCCCCCCACCCTAAACCCCCTCCCCTTCCCAACCCCACCACAAAACCCCTCCCCCACCACAAACATCCTACCTACCCCACCCCAGGCATCAACGCCACCACCCCCTTCCATACCACTAACCCTCTCCCCAGGGCCATCCCATTCATCACCACAAACCCATGCCCTTCACCACAACCCCTCCCTACCACTAACCCCCTCCCCAACCATAAATACCCTCCCCCATCACTAACCCCCTCCCAACCCCAAATACCATCCCCATCACTATCCCCCCTCCACCTTCCCACAATGCCCCCTTCACATCTAAACTACCCCTACAACCTCCCCTACAACAAACCCCTCCCATCCCCACCACAAACCCATCCCCACCACAAACCCCTCCCCACCACAACAAACCCCCTCCCTTTCCCATCCCCACCACAATGGCACAAACCCCCTACCCCTCCCCACCACAAACCCCTCCCCTCCAATTCACAAAACCCCTCCACCACCACAAAACCCCTCTCCCACCACAAACACCCTACCCACCCCACGCATCCACGCCACTACAACCCCCTCCCCATCACAATCCCCCACCCTAAACCCCCTCCCCTTCCCAACCCCACCACAAAACCCCTCCCCCACCACAAACACCCTACCTACCCCACCCCAGGCATCAACGCCACCCCCTTCCCCACCACTAACCCTCTCCCCAGGGCCATCCCATTCATCACCACAAACCCCTGCCCTCCACCACAACCCCTTCCTACCACTAACCCCCTCCCCAACCATAAATACCCTCCCCCATCACTAACCCCCTCCTAACCCCAACCACAAATACCATCCCCATCACTATACCCCTCCACCTTCCCACAATGCCCCCTCCACATCTAAACTACCCCTACAACCTCCCCAACCCACCCCTCCCATCCCCACCACAAACCCCCTCCCTCCCATCCCCACCACAAACCCCCTCCCATCCCCACCACAAACCCCCTCCCTTTCCCATCCTCACCACAATGGCACAAACCCCTACCCCTCCCATTCCCACCACAAACCCCTCCAATTCACAAAACCCCTGCACCACCACAAAACCCCTCTCCCACCACAAACACCCTACAGCCTACCCTCCCCACCCCATGCATCCAGGCCACTACAACCCCCTCCCCATCACAATCCCCACCCTAAACCCCCTCCCCACCACAAAACCCCTCCCCCACCACAAACACCCTACCTACCCCACCCCATGCATCAACGCCACCACCCCCTTCCCCACCACTAACCCTCTCCCCAGGGCCATCCCATTCACCACCACCAACCCCTGCCCTCCACCACAACCCCTGCCTACCACTAACCCCCTCCCCAACCATAAATACCCTCCCCCATCACTAACCCCCTCCCAACCCCAACCACAAATACCATCCCCATCACTATCCCCCTTCCCAATCACAAACACCCACCCTACATGTATACCCCACCTCACATCAAACCCCCATTACAAAAATCACATGGTATTGTTGCGCCGCCCATCACTACAAAAACTTTTTTACAATAGTATTAATAGTAAATAGACAACACTTTCTTTTGCTTGATGCTGAATGGATGTCTCTGACACACCCCTTGTATTTCATTGGCCACAAGTACTCATTTAGGCTAGTGGATCCACCCAGATATGGTGCTGGGAGATATCAAGCCTCTCAGGCTCAAACCCCAAATCACAAAATGTTCTTCATTCATCTCTTCAATTCAACAAGTACAAGTATCAGAATTTGCATGATTCAAACAGGAAATTAAACATAAACCTTACCCCAACAGATTTTTACTCCATTGGAACAATTATTTTGGGTTTCAAACATGAAAAATAGTGAATTTATTACGCATTTTGTCTTGGTGGGAGAATGTGGCCACTAAATCGGTGGGCAAATTTGTCCACCTGCAAGAACTGAGCCAAAAAGGCCCGGCTATTAAAGATTGTCTTGTTGGTTGGACTGGTGTGGTGTGATCATCATCCTCATGATCCTCATGTTTTCAGACTCACCTTTACGACAAACTGTTTATCATTTTAAACAACGCAATCGTCGATTGAGAATTGAAAAATATAATTGTTAAAGTAGCATGATGATAGACTACGGCTATGTTTTTATGTGGGACAAAATTCAACAGTCCAACCATGTGTTTACGTGCCTTATGACTCAATTATCTTAATGGGCACATATTCGACCTTTGACATACAGTGAAATAGTTCGAATATAGTTCACAATTGACAACGCCTAAAAAATTATATTAGTAACCTATATAAAAGCTAGACATTAAATAATCATAACACTTTAAACAAATATTGAAAAATTTACAAGATGAAGATGAAATTAAAGATACATGTTTTCAATATTTATGCGCAAAGCGATCAGGTTCATTTGACATGACCTTTAAAAATGGCCACTCTCGAAGAAGACGAATTTGATGTTATTGATGATGAGCATTTGAATGCTCTGCTTTCATTTCCTCCTGATGTTCAGCAAGCTATAGAACAAGTAAGTTAAGTCTGTGGTTGTATTTCCATACCTTCAGTGTATGAAAAAGACTTCAATTATTGCATAAAAAAACGAACACATATCGAAGTCGTTCGAATTCGACAGCCATGACCATGATGACGACTGTGACAGCGAGCAATGAGTAGGTAAATGACAACAATGTAATGTTTATCATTTTTATACTAACTTACTAAGTTATAGTTAGGCCAAGTAAAAAAATAGAGTAGTTTCTCGTCCCCTCGCGCATCTTTTTTTCATGAATTCTCTAAATGTTCTTACTTTTTTTTCTTCTTCTTTTTAAATTTTTAATTATTTCTTCCATTCCACATGCATGACATGTTCCACAACTTCATATGACATCATTATGACTTTTTTTATGTTCATTAATCATAATAATTAAATTTCAACTCATGAACTTAAACTGAAACGTAAACTGAAGTCTTGTTTGTTAAAATATTTAAAAACCTGACATATATAAAAAAATTATAATTAGGCCTACTTAAGTTATAATATAATCTTTGTCAGCATGGTCAGGGTTGTCACTTCTAAACTACTAATACTATAGTTTGATTAAAAACTGAACGAACACCACGCACGCAGCACAAGTGACAAGGGGTCAAGGCTCAGGATAAGCGGGCGCTGGATGATTTTTACCCCTCGGTTCTTCTGCCATAGCGCCCGGTAATGCTGAAAAATAAACAACCGGGTGCTGATATTTTGTCCAAACCAGCGCCCGTTGACGATCGGGAAGCTTGCCCAAGACATTTAATTTCGAGTTGACAATGCTGCCACGCTGGATTGAATTAAAAGCTAGCTCTCGGTAGACTGAAAGTAGCTCCCGGTTCTCAATAAATCCCATGATCCAGGCGCTACTTTTGAAAAAAGTAGCTCCCGGTTAAAAACCTGTTATCTTGAGCCTTGCAAGGGGTTGGTACATTTGGAGACCCCACTTGTCTGACCCAACTTTTCTGACCCCACCTGACCTATTTTTTCTCGTGTAACAATGACAAGTAATAAACATGAATATTACAACGAATTGACAACAGAAACCCTGTTTTTAATGCATTTTATTGCATTTTTATTCCCCACTTCGTTCATGCATTGGAATTATGCACGCTGTTAATAATCTCGGCCTCGCTCTTGATCGCTACAGAGCACGTAACGAAAGAAGGTTTTACTCAAATAATTAATATTTTGACCTACAACAATAAAAGAATTGAACAAACAATAGGGTACAGCCAATGCTAGACCTAAAATTATACCTCTGATGTTGTGCACATCATCCGATATCTGATTATCAATTCTAGTGTAATGCAACACAGATGGTTCTAGGAATGTAGTCTTTTAAATTACAAATAACCCTATTTGGCCATGCGTTTTGAGTTGGGCCGGTAAATACAGTAGGTGAAATGTTACACTTGCGCGAGATTTATGATGTACACTGTAATAATGTAATTTTCTCAGTTAATGTTCAACCTTAGTGTTTAATTTGGTATCAAATTGAAGCTTTCATGGAGAAGAACCAACCCTGTACGGTGCAAAATCTAATTGTGGAGCCATTGGCTCCTAAGTTTTAAAAAATAGGAGCCCAAATTTGGCTCCCAAGTAAAAAAAGATTTGGCACCAGCATTTCCTGCTTTTTCTGTCCGACAAATTGTACCTAGGATGCGATGCGTGCGTCTCGTTGAAAGATCAACAATTTAAAATAAAAAATGGATTCATACATAAAAAGATCGCCATCAAAATTTATCATTTGAATCGCAAATCCCGAGCGCAAATCAGTCTTATTTTATTCTGCAATCAATTCATATCTGTATACCTTTCACATCGCGATCGCCGCGTGACATCTCTCACAGAACCATTTTTCGGCAGCCCAGGGAGTTGCGCAATGGCAATGCGCCTTGGGATTAAATAAATTGTTATAATACATAACCGCGTGTTACGGCATGATTCACAGGTCATCGCCTCCACGTATTACAGTATGCGTAGTATTAAGTTGACCTTTTGAACCGTGTCTCTAGTTACGAGCTTCATTTATTAATGCCAGCGTGGGAATGAGTGGGAATTTGCGCCAATTTCTAGGTTAATTTAATAGCCTCGTGTGAGAACTTCGCTTGCCTATACAAATACGTATTTGGAACTGTGTTTTTTGAAACGGATACAGATTTATTGGCAAGGCTTTTAGCTTGGCAAAGTATTTGGTGCTGGCGACTGAAAGCTTAAATATTTTATCGCCACTCGCGCTTAGGTTTGAAAAAGTGGTCGCATCAGAAAAAAAATGCTCGCCTATGCGAGTGAATTAGTCGCACCGTACAGCGTTGAGAAGAACATATGTAAAGAAAAAATATGTTCCAATATACTTTGCATTTGATAAATAGCATTTAATCCCCCAAATTGTTGAGGTGGAGGATGATCAGGTAGAGCAATTTTGATAAATGCAACCCCTGAGGGTCACAAAGATGCAATTGTCAAAATATTGTTTGATATTCTTTTTATAACCTTTGAGCACCATAATATACATGTAACTCCCAACAATCTAACTCCAGATAGTTTATATTTATTTTATCACCAATTTTGTATTCTTCAATTGTTAGTGGTTTCCCATTGACTTCTATGGTAAAACAAGCTTTAAAAGAGACCGGCGCAAAACAATCAACCATCAAATGGATTCCAACATGTTATACCAGGTGGTTCAAAAAAAAGTTGACCGAAGCTCAAGGTAACTTTTCAACCACATAGTTTCAGAGAATTTGTGTTTACTTAGTCTTGATCAGCATCAGCAGTAAGTTTTGAAATTGTCCCTAAAAAATGGTACATTTAGTTTGGTTGGTTTTCCAGATATGGTTCATTATAGGAAGCATGTACAAAACTGCCTTGTCCACGGGATCGTCTTTTAGTAGAGATAGAATGCACAAAATGGACTTATACACGATTGGTCACAAATTGTGAAAAAAGGGAGAAAAAGAAAATGAGGAGACATCTGAAACATCTGTCTGGTGCTTGACATTACATACCTACTTACCTACGTTTCTTTGTTGAATGTGAATGGCACATAAGCATGCCATAGACATTGGGATACTTTGTCAGTTTGTCAGGGCGGGCTTTTCAATTCTGAATCTAGAGCATGCTGTTTTGTTGAAGACAAAAACTGAATAACGCTCCCGTGGACAAGTCAGTTTTGTACATGCTTTCTGTAATGAACCATGTCAGCATAATTTCAAAACGCATGGCCATTATATACTTTTACTCTATCCTTTGATTGTATAGGTTTTACCATCGAATGATCCACTAGATAAACCAGACTTCAATGCAGTGGAATACATCAATAATCTTTTCCCAACTGAACAGGTAGGATTTATGGTTATCATTATAACGTAAAATAGATACGGAAACAAATAAAAAGGTGTGCAATGACACCATCCGAGGTTGGGACATTTAAAAAGAAAAAGAAAAAAACACACATTAAAATAGAGAGACCAATATTTCCGAATGGTATACACTAATTCCCCTAACAAGGGATTCATCGTGCTCAATACCAAAACAGCAGAGCGTATCAAATACAAAATGTAGACCTTCCGGAATAGAAGTCAGTTTTATTTATATTATATGCTTTTGTTACTGAAACCATTTTATGTTTACTGTTATATGTAACCTAAACCCAGTATGAACATGACAAACATGTGGTATGATACTTTATATAATTAAATGCATTTTCCCCCTGTTACTATAGTCACTGGCCAATATTGATGAGGTGATCAATCGGATGCGGCTCAAGATACGCCGTCTTGACGATAACATACGCGTCGTTGTAAGGGGTCAGACAAATGCTGGGCAGGATGGAAGAGAGGTAAGATGTTCATGAATTACTTACTCAATTAGGGGATCCACTTAGTGATACATATAGAGTTGACGTACATGAACATTTAAGAAGGTGGCTCACTTGGGTGAAACGGCCATACAAATTTGAGGGATAACATTTTTCTCTGTTAATCAAAGTTGTTCAGCTCATGGTCCATACATATTTATCATTTTCAAGTCTTATTGTGTGGCATCTGCAATTTGAAATACCCGATCATATGGTATGAAACAACCCCATTCTCTAATAAAACATCTAAAGACTCACTGAATTCCTTAGGTTATACTTTTATTGAACAATGTGTTTATAGCATTCCCCCTATTCATTTTGTAACATTTGGATAAAGTTTGTTTCAGATATGGATCAATGAACAAATGTTATATCTAATTCCCTGTTACTTTGCATTCTGTTTTCAGGCTCTTGGAGAGGCACAAAAAGCCATACAGGAATTGTTTAAAAGAATCAAAGATATCAAAGAAAAAGCAGACAAATCTGAACATATGGTAAGTTTATTCTTGAGATGGAAATTCATTCAGTATAGACATGGTTTGTGTCATAATAAAAAAAGTGACCAAGAAACCAGTTACCTTATTTTTAACTTTACAGAAAACATGCTCTTCTTCCTCTGAATGCCAAATGGATTCAACATTCATAATTCGCGGTCCAGTAATCAGTTTTATTTGATCAATCCACCGGGAACGAGGTCTGCCTTTCTTTCTTTTCCCTTCAATCATTCCTTGCGTGATCATCTTCTCTAGGTTGTTACTCTTGCGACGTGAGATATGGCCAAAGTAGCTCAGCATTTGGGTGTTGATAGCATGAAGAAGTCGTTTAGACACCCCGATTTCTTCAATAATACTGGCATTGGTCCTTCTCACTGTCCATGAGATGTGAAGCATACACCTCTAACACCACATCTCGAAAGCAGCTATCCTTTTTTGTCAGCTTTTGTTAGGGTCCACGTCTCACAGGCATACATGGCAATTGGAAATACAAGGGCTTGGACAAGCCTGGTTTTTGTTGCTCTGGTTATTCCTCTGTTAGCCCAGATCTTGCTTAGGTTGACCATTGCTGATCTAGCCATTGCTAAACGGTGTCTAATTTCTTGGCTGCAACCACCCTCTTTGGTAATCAGGGATCCAAGAAAATGTGTTTTTATCATTTTGTAAAGCGCCTTGTGGTCAATTCATTGATGGAAGGCGCTATAAAATGTGTTATTATTATTATTATGAATACAATTTACAAATTTAAATATTATAATCATTATCAGATAACCACCTTGCCTATAACTAATATGCCTTGTAAATTATAGTGCACAATTGTGTAATTAAAAAATAAAATGTATGCAAGATTACTAATTGGTTTCCGTTTACTTAATAAAAAACTGCTACTTCATCTCTGCTTTTGTTCAAATTTTATTCTGTGTTTTCTACACACTTGATAAAACTCTTCCAATAGTATACACACTCATTGCAGCTATTTGCAGGATATATTTATCCAGTGCTCAGTAATGGATTTATATGTAGTTTCAACAACTTTTAAGTAGCTAGTCAGTTTTCACGAGATTTTCTTCAAGTAACAATGGGTCCAGAAAGACAAATCTAACTTCTATCTAAAACGAATATGTAAATCTTGTTGGCTTGATAAAGGCAAAGCAGATAAAGAATAAGAAGAATAAGGTCATGAGGGCCTATTTGATCTCCATTTCTTTGGACAAGTACCAAGAAAGATACTCTAGCCTCAATAAATATAACTCTATAGGTTTTTTTTATATATTTTTGTTTTAGGTGAAGGAGATTACAAGAGACATCAAACAGTTAGACCATGCTAAAAAGCATCTGACGTCTTCTATTACAACTCTTAACCATCTTCACATGTTGGTAGGAGGAGTGGAGTCATTAGAGTAAGTCTATACTATCAAGCAAAATTTTCAGTAATTTCAAAACAGTCAAAATCGAACATGTATACACCAAACTCTATTGCGCCACATCTTCAACTGTAGAACATATAAATGCAGTGTACAATTCATCATGAATGACTTTCTCTTATTTTTGGGTTGATATGACAAATTTAGGAATTTTTCAAAGGTGGTTAACTTCCTAAGAAAAAAGAAGACGTTTGTCTCCTTTTCCCCATGTCCCATTGAAACCAGTGGTTAAGAAAATAATTTGGTTTGCAACAAATGTTTGCAACACTCTCATCCATATGTAGTATAATATTTTCACTCCTATGTGTTATCATCGTTCATAGATCTTTAACCAGAAGACGTCAGTATAGCGAGGTGGCCAATCTATTGCAAGGCGTTGTTAATGTGATGGAACACTTCCAGAAATACATGGCCATACCACAGATAAGGCAGCTGGCTGACAAGTAAGATTGACATTATATATTCTATATTCATTGTAAAATGAAAATTCAAAGTTTAGACCTTCCGGAAAAGGAGTCGTTACTCTGAGTTTCATGCCGTAGTCGTTACTCTGAGTTTCATGCCAATAAGGCAATTGTCAAATGTATAGCATTTTATAAAGGGCGATTAGTTCTGTTAAATGTCAAAACTGAGTATCTCAACAATCGGTCTTGTTTATGCCAGCTATTTACACATCATCAATCAACACTCAACTATGGTTAATCATAAGATAAAGCTTTAATTCTGAGAAAGGGATCAATGTTGAATGTAATTTGTTAACAAGATGCTCAATAATGAGACAATAAAAATGGTTGGACTTTTGAGTTTATGAAGTAAACCTTATACTGTACATGAGGTCTTGTCAAATAGATTAATGAAGTGCTCAGTTGAGCTTGAAACATTAAGCTTTTTGTTAAGGCAATGGAAAAACCCTGTTCTAAAGGGCAAAGGGAAAATGGACCTCTCAGTTAGGGTTGGTCAGTCAGGGGTGTTTTGGTGGTGGGGGGAATCAAAACAATTTGAAAATGTTGATGACTTTTCAACAATTTCCAAAATGTTCAAAAAAGAAAATTAAAAATGTGTCAAAAAATGTGTTAACATTTTTTACAAAAACATTTGTTAAAATAAAATTGAAAAGAAAATGGGTTGGGAGGGCCCATAGAACAGGTTGGTTTTGTTCTTGCCTAATGTAATCATTTCACTTCTCACAATGGATTTGTTTGTATTAAGAAAAGCCCTCCTTCCCACTCTCATGACCAATCCTGATAATCTTACATCAAGGCATCTAATCTATCTTTTTTCTATTCTGTTTTCTATTCCCCCAGAGTAAAGAAGATCCAATCTGAGCTAGGAATTCAAATTCAAGCCGACTTTGAAGAAGCATTCTCCACGCAGGGTGGACGGGTGAGTTGTCACTTTGCTTATACTACAAATTCCTTCTTATCATCTGGATTGCAGATTGCGTTTGAATTGTGAGCATGATACCATTATCATGTAGTCAAAATGCTAGTAATTTGTTCAAAGTTAAAGGGGCATTGAGAGATGCATCGATATACTAAATGAGCAAATAACGTAAAGATAATCATTAACATAGCCCAAATCCAAAATGTCATACAATTCCGACATCGCCTTCATGCCAAATAAGCAAATAACGGCACTTCCGGGTTGAGATTTGCTGCGTAAGATCGCATGTTAAACGATAGCATAACTTCCGAATTCAGCACCTAGTTTCGATATGATCATATCGAAACTAAGAAAATCATGACATTTTATATGATAAACGGCGAATGTTGGTACACTGTTTCAGATGGTAGTTAGTATATATTAGGATAATTGAGGGCGCACTCCCATACGTATCTTTCAATGCCCCTTTAATTAAGTAGTTTCAAAATCCATTGTTACTGGGTGAATATCCTTGATGAAATCTGTATATTGTGAAGAGATACATAAAACTATTTCTCATATCCAAACCAGTATATGTTACATTTTGCAAACCTTACTTCTGGATTGATTCTTCTTGCCTGATGATCTAATGTTTATTAGTGCTTGTAGATGTATTTCTAAAATGTGGTTTATGTTTCTCTTATATTTTTAGTTGCTTAGTAATCCAACTCTGCTTATGGAGGCCTGCCTGGTTGTCAATGTTCTTGATCCAAAAGTCAAGTAAGTATTGCATAATAAAGTTTGAGCGAGATAAAGTTCAAATTCTTGTAGCCAATGGAGCGGAATTTTTTATTGTTGACAAGTTGGCTGGGCACCTATGGTTACCAGTTGGTTTTTCATATTCCACTTCCGGGTGCCCGCAAACCAATGTCTAAGGGTTATAAGTGAATGGGCTCTGGTAATATTACACTCAGTAAAGTTGCAATGTGTATATTTATCATTTGATGATTTATCAGATTTGCATGAAATAGCAGATTTATCCATGATAACCCCCTTGTGTTATTCAGGAAAGACTTACTGAAGTGGTTCATAAAACTACAACTCCAGGAGTATATGGTGCTCTTTCAGGACAAAGAAGACGCAGCTTGGCTGGACAAGATCGATCGACGCTACGCCTGGCTCAAGAGGGCACTGGTCGAATTTGAAGAAAAGTACAACAGACTGTTCCCTGCGGAGTGGGAGGTCAGCGAGAGGATATGCGTGGAGTTCTGTCATGTGACGAGGTATGTATGCCCTGTGTAATATAGACCATGTCACCTCATTGTTGATCAACATGTTAAGTGCCTGGTTCCATTTTATGCACGGTGGAACATGCATTGACTGTTGCATTGACTGCTGTCGTATACAGATGACTGGTTTGGTTTAGTATATGGTTTATAATGGACACCCCCATCGAACTGGCAGGCAATGCGCGCCCATACCAGCAGGCAAGTTTTTGTTTGGCAGGCAATTTGCATGCATATTGACAGGCAAGCTATTGTTGCTTGCCTGCTGTGACGTTACAAGTGGCATCGTCTATAGGCGCATCTCAGCATTTCTGTGCCATGGCTGACATTCTCTATTAATCCTCATGCATTGGAGATATGCATGTAATATTATGATGCCATTTTAATCTTCAAAATACACAGATGTCATCCCCCAAGATATTATTTACTATTACTACTAGTTGTAATATGTTAGAAATGTCGATGCACTCTTAAATATTTTATGCAATCGATATAGAGTGGGTTTTTTGTCACGAAATGGCAAACAATTGTATCGCTCTGATTATGGTATTGGCCACAATTTTGCCCGTAACTCAATTTTGTTTAATTATTGAAAATATTAGGTCTAATATTTGAGATGATGCAGATAATCACACTAAGATCACTAATTGATGGCAATTTGATCTTTCTGGAAAGGCGCCTTATAAATGTTGATTATGTATGTATAGAAATTGTTAATTTTTGTTCTACTATTTCAGAAATGAGCTGTCCAAAATCATGCAGAGCCGCTCATCTGAAATAGACGTCAAATTACTTCTCTTTGCCATTCAGCGGACAACAAATTTTGAGCATTTAGTATCAAAGCGATTTAGTGGAGGTACGCTGAGGCCTGCCGGAGAGAGCCCTACATCGGGTGTTCCTGAAGCTCCTAGCAGTGACACGAGCAATCCATTTGTGGAGACACCAGAGGCAAGCAATCCATTTGCAGAGGACATGGTCAGGGAAAAAGCTATAGAAATCAAGGTAGGTGTATAAAATGTAGGTGGAGTGATACTTGTTAAAAATCCGAAAGCATATATGCAACCTTTTTTGTCAATAATTTTGTTTTCTTGGCTATACCATATTATTTAGATGTATTTCTAAATCTATCTAAATCTAAATTAATACTCAATAAAATTGCTTAGAGCAACATCTAATTGAGAAAAACAAAATGGCGAATGATGAAACAGACCAGATGAACTTAATCTACATTACATGCTTATTTACACCGGTTTTGAAACATTCAACGGTTTTTGACTCTAAGACGGATGAAGGGAGGTTGTTCCACTCTGATATTGTATTTGCAAAAAAGCTGTATTTATACACATTTTTGGATGCTTTGACTAGTCGGAATTTCTTTGGGTGATATTGTCTAGTAGTCGTTGTAGTTTGACGTTGGATATGTTCTGGAATTGGGATTGCTATATCATTAGCATGAATTTTATACATGATTGATAGACGGATGTTCCTTCGTCGTTCTTGCAAATTCGACCAATTCAAATCACTTAGTATGTTAGTTATTCATAGGTATTCATACTCCCTCTGACCAGCCTAAGAAATATATGCTCATAGTGTAATATTTACTATTGTGTTAAGGTGCGTTCATACTCACGTCGTTGCGCATCGGCCGACGTCGACGGATATCGGTGCACGAGTTGAAGCAATGTCAACTTTTGTCCGTCGACCGATATGAACGACGCGAGTATGAACGCACCTTTATTGTCATGAGCATGAATTTTGCCTATCTAAGTTTGCTGGTCACCGAGATGTACAATGTTACTGTATGTCAGCGATAATCAGTATTTGGTTTCACATACTTGAATGTTATTCAAGTGTCTTATGTCAGAGGCAAATACAGCTAATTATTGATAACAGACAAATACAGCTAATTAATGATAACATGTAACACTTGACCATAATGTGTGCGTTCTCCATCACATCATATAGAACCTTTGACCTAATATCCATTCTATATTTCAGACTGCAATGAAACCCAAACCATCTCCATTCCAGGGCATCATAAGCCAGTGTTTTGAGCCTCATTTGTATATCTATATCCAATCACAAGATAGGTAAGTATATTTATCATGCATCTTTCTTTAAAGGAGCTCAAACAGACCAGTAATGTGCAAAATCAATGTGCAATTGATCTACTGTGTATTCATCTTTATTATTATTTTCATCACACAGCTTCATTCAGTATCCTCAATATAGTGCAGTGCATAATTAAAATTACATGTCAATTGTCAATACAACAACCTGCCCAATGATCAAATGATTGGGCACTTACTCAAGTGCAGCAGTAACAACAATTTAACAGCATGACCCACCTATGCTCCGCTTTTGTCTGCATGCTAGCAAGAACAACATGTTTATATCGGAATGAGAACTGTTTGTCTACTATTAGTCTTTATTTGATGAATGATGTGTTGCTACTTAATTTTTATGCACACATTACCATCAAAACAATTTTGAATTTTCTAACCAAATGTATGTGATCCTAATTCTTTGTTCAGAAATCTAGCCGAACTAATAGGTCAATTTCTGGAAGATTTCCGGAAGCACGGTCCACCTCGCATGGAATCTGAAGATAGCGGAGCAATTCTACCTAGCTGCGCCGACTTGTTTGTGGCCTATAAGAAATGTATGGTACAATGTTCACAACTCAGTACAGGTAAAATAATACATAATATTTGAGGGTATTTTATTGTAAAGGTGAATTAATTAATTTGTCATAAATTTGACCATTTCATCTAACATCTACAATGGCCTAAAAGAAAACAGTAGTCAGGTACACTCAATCAATTGAGCCTATGATCTTGGAAAAAATGGGTCTTAGAACATTCAGTATACTGTTCTAACCTTGGAATGCCATTTATTGGGTCCATAAACTAAACAGAACAGCTAAAACAATGAATTATGTTTGCCACGATGTGTGCTAACATATTGGCTTCTCGAGTTTCTTTCCTGTTTTTTCTTCCAAACGTTTCCTTTAAAATGCTTCTTCAAAACGCTTGGACCTATTTCAACCAATTATTATGTTTTGATGAATCTCAATTGTGGATATTGGATCCAAAACATAATAATGATAAAATTAGATGCTTTACGCCCAATATGTATTGGTCTCGCTATGAGTTTTAAAATGTATTTGAAACTCGTAGCTCTATCTACCAATATATATATGTGCTCATTCGATCCAATTTTATACCAAAATTGGTCACTCAACATGTTCATTCATTTTTTTTAAAATGCTGCTTGTCAGAGGGTATGCTGATTGTCAAAAACGGTCAGAACATTCTTCAGGAGCATGTGCACAAATCTGTTCTTGTTCTTGAAAAATTCTTAAGACACCACTAGGTTCATTAATTATAAGGGTGGCCAACATCCATGCTTCTTGAAGTACAATGAGCTCTAGTTAACATTCCTCCCGTAATCAACAGGGACACTTTTGAAAGCGGATGCAATGCGCAAGAAGATGAAAGTTTCCTGTTTTAGACATGTAATTGTCTGAACAAGAATTTATTCCATGTATAAATGTTTAATTGCTTACATATTGTAAACCAATTCCATTATCTATTTGTCTTTCAGGAACGCCATTATTATCACTGACATCCACCTTCCAGAAGTATCTCAGAGAGTATGCCAATAAACTATTAACAAATAATTTGCCAAAGTAAGTATTCTACAGCGGCCTATACAAATTGGTACACCGACTTGGCTCAAAAGATCTATGGAGCGAATTTGTGAATGTATCCCCTAAACTTGATATGGGATTGTCCAATTTGAAGTGTCCTTTGACATTGTCTTTTTATGCATCACATCATAGGTACATTTTGTCAGGTTTTTTTTGTTGTTGCGATATTGAGCAAATAGTTTGCAAAATATATAGAAAATATAAAACAATAATACATGCCTTCTTATCCTCATATTTTCAAAGGTATTACTTGAATTACCAAACACTTAGTATCAGTTTGAAAAGCTTGTTTAAGTATCAGTTTGAAAAGCTTGTTTAATGCCCTGTCAGATATTGTCAAAATTCCCATATTTTTCAAAAGAAAACATTATAGACCGCTTGATGTGATGCGTCACAATTATTCTCAGGAATTGCACATTAGAGAGATAGATCAAACTAAACTTTTCTGAATCTTCCTTACAATGAGGATGCACCGGGTTTTTTTTACCAAGAATGAGCCCTTTTGAATTGGATCCATGCTATAAGTACATGACCCATAGGGGATTCTACCCCCCCCCCCCCCCCCCTCCCCCATTTTCACAAGGGACATGGTCGCTATTTGAGCTACCTTCAGAGCACAAATCCATTTGTTCTCTATGCTCACAGAATTACTGGAGATGGCCAAACTATAATGCACTTGCACGTTGTTGTTTTTTGCTCAGTCTTGCAAGTGTTTGTATTAATTAGCTACTCATTCCTATAGTTTATACTTAGCTGTATGTTTTCTTTTACTGCCTTGTAGTCAACCATTTGTTAAAAACAGGTATGTAGGTGCATGCATGGCGTGTAGATATATTTTGTATGTTCTATTAGGATATTTTCATTACATGTATTTATTTCTTATTTGGTCAGCCATTTTAAGTCCGCGACAAGAAGTGGAAATAACTCATGTATAAAATATTTAAAGCTTGAATTTGAGTGTAAAAATCCCAAAAATATTGGGTGGAATTCTGGACATTTCCATATTATACTTTTACATTTGCATTTTCGGTGCAAAAAATGAGGTATCTAGAAAGAAATCAAAATATTAGTCAAACTGCCTAGTGCCTGAGTTCTAATTACCCAGGACTGCAACCAAATACGTATACCCCAGTATTTTGATTGCCAAAGTATTATATATAGAGCACATCTTTTACAACCGGAACATTGAGCAATCCTGAATCAGTCTATTGAAGGATCTGGTTTTAACAAATTAAAGACATTTATCAACTTAAATTAAATGTATGATAATTTTCGTTTGATGTGTTTTTATATAAAATATTATTTATTTAAATTTTAATAGAGAATTCACTTCAGTCAATCAAAATGGGTGAATCTGTATTAAGTCTATTATATTGGTATATTTATGTCAACCTGTGTTTTGTATTTTATTTCATTTATTTAGAACACTGTTGTGACATGGTTCACCCTAAGTAATATGCAATAACCAACCCTGTCATAAAATAACCGCTCTGTCCAATTCCAAGTTTTGTATGCCTAATGGAAACCACTTTATCACTTATTCCTTACATCATTTTTTTGTGCCATTGTGTGATTTGTGTTGTGAAATCCTATGTATGCATGGATCAGTTTGATTAATCATTAAAGTCACCTTCAGCGTCCTTGGTAGGTTGGCATAGGCACAAGTGTGTTATTCAAAGTAAGTGGTCATCAGATCACACATTGTGCCAAGGTACCTTGATACAACAATCAATCATCAATTTAAATTGATGCACTGCCTGCATATACTTAACACAACCTTCAAGTCAGCAAGTGATTCTGAAGTTGACTACAGTCATCAAAAACTTACCAGGTAATAAATGTGCTGATAACTCTAAAAGTATAGCTCCTACATAAACATATTAGATTATAAAGTTGTTGAGAAATTTCTCATCTTTAATTTGAGATATTGCACTTTAAGAATGGTTGAGTATGAGGACGTTACAATCCCAAATGTAAGCTAAAGTGTGATTTTCATTTTCACATTTTTCTTTCCAATACGGGGGAGAGTAAAGGTAAAGTGTGTGCCCGGTTGAAACAATGTGGCCGGCCGACTACCCAACCTGGGCATCGACCGGTGAATTACCACTACCACTACAGTAATCAATCATTTGCCTGTAGCTGAGTCTGCGTGTAGAAAAGCAAAATGCGAAAATGGAATCCATACTTTATATTACTTTTGGTACTGTAACTACCTTGATATCCAAGCATTCTTCACATACAATATCACAAATTATAGAAGAGAAATTTCTCAACAACTTTATAATTTGAGTAGGAGTAATACTTTGAGAGTTATAAGCACATTTATTACCTGGCAAGTTACTTTGTTTGATGACTGTATACTGTATACAAATCATTTTTGAAAATCAACAATCTAATCTGTCCAATCCACATTGAATTTCTGTATGTAGACTAATCCCGTCATTCATCAAAAAGACACATCATTTATAAATGTTTATCCCTCACATTGACTTATCCCAGCAGGACACAGAGTACCACTACATCAAGTAGCACAGGGCTAACAAACATCTCGGCTCTTATCAAGGAAGGCCTAAAAGATACCTCATCCACAGAGATACCTAAGTTTACAGCAGAGGAACAGTACCTTGTTTGTAGTATACTGTGTACAGCAGAGTACTGTCTAGATACATCGCAGCAGGTAGGTGTGAGGTGGATCACCATATATGTGACATGTTCTACCGAAACCAGACACAATTGGGCAAGATATCAAAATTGAGTTAGTAATTGATTATTAAAGTAGAGATCTTCAGCTTTACAATGGTACTTCTTTTCTTTTTTAATCGGACTTCCCAAATCGGATTAAAATCCTTTTAAGTTAGTCTTTATGAAAACTCCAAACTGAGATATCGTCCTTTAAAGATGTACTTACAATGTACTTTAAAAAATAAAAATAAATAAAAATAATAATAATATAAACACTCTGAAAATTAATTATTTACAAGAAACTCAAATTCCAAAAAGATTACCCCCCAATTAGGTTTTGGGCTATTTCTCAGTTTGGAGCTCTGCCCAATTCCGTCTGGTTTCGGTAGAACACGTCACATCAAAAGGGGGCACTTGGCTCCAGAAATCAAAATTGAGATTTTTATGTATTATTAAGCCAGTTATTTAACATTTATTTGAAGGCATTGTTTATCCAAATCGGACATTCAGGAAATAATACAATAAGAGAAAACGGGCTTTAAAGTTGGGGAACTTAAGAAGACTTAATTTTAATAATTGAACATGGTGAAAGACAATCGAGCTGAAGGTAAAATGTGAAAGTATTATCCCGAATCTCTTTTATCTCACCGTTTTTATTACTGAAACACCACAAAATACAAATTTGCGAGGAAGAAAATCTCTAACCAACACCAACGCAATCCACACACGGGTTATTAAAGACACCAGGTAAAAACACATTTGTTTTCTGTTGATGACTTATGAGTCGTCAAACTGGTGCCAAAAGCACGCGACTAATCGGAAAGCATCACAACCGATCAATTATTTTTGGATTTGAAATGGTCTATACCATAATAGATTTTGAGGGCAATAAAAGTCTGGCTTAAAGTTTCAATTCATGAAATATAAAACATGTGAGATACATGGTTCCATTATTGCAAATATTTGTGTCATATTTCACTATCTTTATTTGATCAACATTTGCTGCAACTGGTCTCAATGATATTTTCTGGTGTGTTTTGTTTATCTTACAGTTGGAAGACAAGTTAAAGGAGAAAGTTGATGAATCTCTTAAGGACAAGATAAACCTATCTAGTGAATTAGATGTGTTCCATTCGTAAGTCTATGATTATCATCCTCTACAATCTTGTGTTTTGTTGGATATGCTTGCTTAAGTACTTTAAAACCAACCTTTTTCCTGTCATTTTGCACTGGTTTCCTGCAGAACATATAAATTGCTTGACAAAAATATTTTCATTGCAACCACTTTTCGCTCAATGTTTCCCTTTTCGCTCAATGTTCCCCTTTATAATATTGATATATACAAAAAGAGAGGATAAAGTTGAATAATTTGGCCACCATGTGTAACAAAACTTTATATTCAATAATTTTACCAGTTATAACAAACCAGTCATATATCTACATGCGTATAGATCTATACTGGGGTTATATGATTGGTCATATATCATATTTCATGTGACTGGGATGGGATCATGGTACAATTAGGGGTTCAATAAGGTTTCGGAGTTGTTTATCTTGAATCGACAACGGAAGGACAGGTTTATTTTGCAAAATAAACCTGTCTTACCGTTGTCGATTCAATATAAACAACGACTAAGACCTTGTTGGTTAAAAAACGGAAACAAATGTTTAAGTTTTATTATAATTATGCCCTTATTTGGACATCGTCCGTTCCCTGTAAATGTGCGAGGGAACTTCTGAATAGGCTGGGTTAAAAAAGGTAAACATTAGAGAAGACAAATTATTTCGCGAGTAATTGTGAAATTTAAAATATTTTGTAAATAGCATTTTATTCACACACCACCTTTAACATTCAGAGAAAAATTAAATCAAGAAAGCTTTTAATTTACATAACACATTTTGAAACATGTTCATATTATAGAATATTTGTATTAAATCAAAACACACCTCTCCATTTCAATAGTGGTACGGTCCATTGGATCAAAGGAATGTCATTTTACCGTGCGATGATGCAAAATGCGATTCTCTTGTGCTGGGTAGCGATCGTTCGGTCTAAAATTGTGGCTTTAGGAGTGACCCGTGACATATGGCCCTCACAACAACAAAATTTCCTCAGGGATATAGCTACATTTTGGTATATAAAGCTGTTTGCTAACTTTAAGGATTGCATGGCAAAATGCATTTATACGCCGAAAAACGGGCGAAAAAATGAACACATTTTGCGAACATTTTTTGGTTTTTTACAATTTTGCATCGATGCATAATTTCCAAATAAGGTTCGCCATCCTGGTAATTTGCGTATGCATATGAACAGTGGGTTTATCTCAAATCGAAAGCACTTTGTTACTGTACTTAAGGTATGGGGGAGTTGTTGAACTCATGATAAACAGGGTATAAAACTGCACTAATTCCTTGCTGACGGATAGGTAATGATATTTTCAGACCTGAAACTGTCTAGCTTTTAAGCTGATTTCAGCTTCTTTTGTTGCTTAGATGTACACGTTTTCTCTTGTTTTCAGCCCAGTGTGGGCTATTTTACCCCAATTTCTCACTGTTTGTCAGCTTTTTTAGCATTTTCAGCTTTTTGTCACTGCAGGTCAGTTTCAGGTCTGTCTTTTTATTATGTCCACAGAGTGATATCAAATTGTATTCAGCTACTGGTCCAAGACTTAGAGACAGCCTGTGAGCCAGCATTGACCTACATGAATAAGGTCAATTGGTCTGTGGTGGAGACGGTAGGGGACCAGAGTAGCTATGTGACAGCCATCACAACACATATCAAAACAACACTACCGGTGGTCAGGGATAATCTGGCTTCTGCAAGAAAGTACTTCACACAATTCTGCATCAAATTTGCTAAGTGAGTATTTGTTTAATAAAAGATAATGGTAAAGAATAATTGTGCATGGCACTTGTTAGTACACTCTTTTCTTGATTGATATATACTGGGGACATCAGAGGTCTGTGACACAGTTAAGCAAACACTCTACACTTTGTGGATTGGGATGGTCATTGTAGGCAGACAGTTATGCATGATAAAAGGCTCAAAATGTCTAATTCAGAACAAATTAAGCTAACTTCAGGAACTAGTATACAATAAAAACCAACTATTTTTCACGCTTCAGGTGTATCCCCCCTACACATTTTTTCTTGCCCCATTTCCACCCCCTCAAATGTTGATGCTGGTAGCTCAAAATGTGATATCATATAAAAAAAGGCAACATTTTGGCTATTTAGGCCTCCAGCCACGCCCCCCCCCTTTCTTCTTGCATATCCTTATGCCTAGCTTACGTGAGAAGCACACAGGCCTATTTTTCACTTAAAGTGTGTTCTAACACATTTCTTTTGTATGAACCATGTGCTATCAACCAGATCCATGTGTAATGCATTCATTCCTTGTTAGCACTAATCTAATATAAATGCGCTACTGAGCATGTGCAAATCAATCCCTCTAGCAACTAGACCCATTAGAAGCCTAGGAGCCCAAAAGGAGCCCAAACAGTGGCCTAACTTAAGCCTGGCCTAACTTTAAGCCTGGATTAGTTAATCTCGGTTTTGGGAAACAGAATTTTGAGTTATGGCCATGTAATGGTGGTGGCTTAAGTAATCCAAGCTTAAGTTAAGCCAGGCTTAAGTTAAGCCACCTTTGTGAATTCGGGCCATAGTGTTTGTGCATGGGTCGTTCTTTAGAAGTCCCCATTGAAGAAAAAAAGTTATATTAAAGTTAATCCAGTAATCCTGATGAAGATGGACTTTTGAATAACATTTTCAAATCAATATTATTCTTATAGCCTTTACTAATTGACTGTTTGTTTTGTCTGGGTTTTTTCCCTTCAGTTCCTTTATTCCTAGATTTATAAATCACCTATTCAAGTGTAAACCAATCAGTACTGTAGGGGCAGAACAACTTCTACTTGACACACATTCCTTGAAGACCGTCTTGTTAGATTTACCGTCCATCGGATCACAGGTAGCCAGGAAGGCACCAGCTAGGTGAGTATCTGTCTTCTTCTACATTGGGACAAAAGGTTAACACAGTAGAATAAAGTATGATTGCAATATGGTGCATTTAATTCTGTGAAATACTTGATACTTGCATGCTTCATTGTTGTACTTCTGGCTTCTTCCATGCAGCAGAAAATAGCTTCAATATGATTCAAAAAGATTCAGTGTAGCCATATTTGACTTCTGTAAGGTAGTCAGTCATTTGCATCAGTGAAGCTGTTCTAACTTCATTGAGGTCATTTTAGTATCAGTAAAGGCTTCTGGTTTTAGTCAAAACAGCTTTATTGATGCCAAAATGACTTCACTGATACTAATCTTAATATGGTTTTAATAGATGGAAATTTAATTTCTTAAATGTATTTTTGTCTTTATAGTTACACCAAGATAGTTGTGAAAGGCATGACCAAAGCTGAAATGATGCTGAAGGTAAGTATTGGTGTAAATACACAAAAACATTACGGCATACTAAATATGCCAATAGTTACTGGACTCAGGCATATTTCCGGAGTCCTTAGTGCCCGAGTCCAAATCCTTCAAAAAGGGACGGGAGACCAGGCTCGAGTACTCTATCACTACCTCATTGTGTCTCATTTACTTGCGTTGGGTCACATAACAGTCTCTTTATGTATGACATATGTGTATCATGTGTTAATTGTGGCTGCCTAATGTGCTCACACACATGATGCCAAAAGGTCAATAGCAGTGAAAAGCTACAAGTGGTTTTATTTGTTCCACATTATCTCAGACAACTGCCAAGTTAAGAGTTGAACTTTTGCAAATAGTAACAAAACATACCTGGCAGAACAATGGAGTTCATCCATCTTTTTTTCAATGGAGTTCAACTCTGTGCTGGGAATCTGTTTGACATCTGTGTTCCATCAGCATAACCAGGTAATGTGTCTGGCTCTTGATGCAGTCATCGAAGCTTTATCGAGGATTTTCCTCATCATTTACAATTGGATTGTTTTATATTCACTGTTCTAGGTTGTGATGTCACCACACGATCCTGCAGAATCATTTGTAGACAATTATATTAAGCTGATAGCCGACATTGATACATCAACCTTCCAAAAAGTACTGGATATGAAGGTAGGTATTCTTCGCAAACAGCGATTTCCAATTATAATCTGATAGCCATAAGCATGACTTCATCGCTTTTTTTAATGGAGATTCCAACATGGAATTTCATAAAATGTCCATATAAAAATCCTGCAAGGATAATGGACTATAGGCCAGTACAGTGGTCAAGTGTTCCCCTATTAATACGAGGGGGTATCAAAAAGTTTTAGAAATCACCCAGAAATGAAGGAGCCAGAAACTTCATTTTGTTACGTGATCCTTCAGACATCTTTACAAAGTCCCTATGCAAAGTTACACATTTTTCCTACTATCTATTACCTGTCCACAGACCGCCATTGTAGAGATCCTCAGATTGACCGCCATTGATTGATTCTCAAATTGCCTCAGATTGTGTTATTCCCAAAACAGCAATAATAGTTTAAAGTGTTGACAGAAAGGGTCAAAGATCATGTAGGGGTCATTCGAGGTCAATCTGTGCACACTGCATGTTACCCATAAGTTTATTGTCACCAAGCTTGTTTGTAATGACCTTTGACCCCTTTCTGTCAACACAAACTATTTATTGCTGTTTTGGGAATAACACAATCTGAGGCAATCTGAGAATCAATCAATGGCGGTCAATCTGAGGAGCTCTACAATGGCGGTCTGTGGACAGGTAATAAAAAGTGGGAGAAATATGTAACTTTGCACAGGGACTTTGTAAAGATGTCTGAAGGTTCACATATCAAAATAAAGTTGCTGGCCCCTTTACTTCTGGGTGATTTCTAAAACTTTTTGATACCCCCTCGTATATGGGGATGATTTGAAACTACTTGATACTCTGGTTGATAAAAATGATTCAAATTTAGTCTTTCCCTAAATAAAGAGGAAATAGACATCTTCAGGGATGAAGAAAAAAATCAAAGGATATTATATAGTTTTACTTGACAGATAATCATTTATTTATATATTTTATGTAGGGTCTCAAACGCAACGACCAAAATATCATGCTGGATCTGTTTCGTACACGTATGCCCGCCCCACTTCATGGTGAATCAAGACCCGACCACGCCGCTCCAGTCGGACAGGAACCAGAATCAAGTAGAATACGGAGGCTGGAGAAACTCATTAAAAAGAAAGAATGGATAAAATAGACATTGATTGCATTGTAACAGCTACTGCATTATAATTTATTTTTATGCTATAACTATAAGCCATAATTACATTAGCTATATATTTGTAGAGGATACAAAAGAACAGTGCAATTTAGATGTTCCAGATATAATAACTGTAAACAGTGGAAGCCTTTTCTGGAGGGGCAATTTGACCATTGTATTCGTATGTACATGCATCAGATTTGTATATACAGGGTATATATCCAACAGATAAAAGGAGATTTGAGGCTGAAGAAGCATGTAATGGTGCAAATAACATTTTAAAAAATTACATCAACAATTGTGAAAATCATGATAATATGATCCTTTGATGGTTAGATAATATCACATTTATAAGTGACTCCTCCTTATTCAAACAAATTGGCTCCTTCCTCCCCCGCCTCCCAAATTCCATGAACAAGGAGCCACTTTCCTCACAAGCTGGATCTGGTTCACAGCTACATATTCAATCTGAAGAGTGACAGGCAGCACAGTTGGTTGACTTTTGAGTTGAAAAGTATGGAACATTCCTCATCCCTTCCATTCCCTCTATTCAACTCATGAGTTGTGTACTGTATATGATGTAGACTAGACCTAGCAGCTATTCTGGGTTAATGATTGGTTACAGGAATTTAAGTAGATAAAGTAGACTTTATATATAGTTAGCGTTCTAATGCTATGGACATAATTTCCAATAATGTGTGGGTGCTTACATATGATGCATACGAATGTAGGTGCATAATCCCCGTAAGTGAAAACTATTGATCAAACGTGAAATCTCCATCCGCATGCATGCATAGTTGATCGCGCATTTCATGGATCTGGACGCAGCTCCACGAACAACAACAAAACACGCTCTTGCGAAATAGCGTTAATTTTGTCCATAGCATTATGACACTGACTATAGATCCCAGGCATGCATCAATTACATGGTAGAATAAAATAACGTCAATTGTTGTAATTATATAATGCACTTTATTCCATCAAAGACTTGATGCATGGCTTGGACCTAAAGTGCACTATTTACATTAAGGTTATAATCGCAAGGCTGCCTGTATACCAGGCATTGATAAACATAGTTAGGTGTGTCAGCATGTGTAATTGCACAGGAATGGTTTACACTGTGTATGTGGCCTGATCTGATTTAATTAGGCAAAATGTGGCATTATTAACATTTAATGCAAATTCATTACTTCATAAATAATCGTGATAGCTGCGTACCAAGTGCGTTCCAATCAAATTAATTGTTCGATGAGAACGCGCACGCCGAGCGCAGGTTACTAATAATTGCCCGAAAGTACTGCACCAAAGTGTTCCATTGTTTTGCTCACAGACCGACCAATCAAATTAACGCCTCACGCCCCTAAACTGAATATTCAATGAGTTATGAGGAAACACGATAAAAGCTTATTTCTGATTGGTTGAATGATACAATTTTTAATGAGGGGATGACCCGACTTGGACTGTTTCAATAACTAAGAAGGGGTGGACAAAATAAACAGAACACTAATTATTTATTAGCAAGATTATATCGGTACAAATCAACGATTTGGATAAAATATGCATCTTTTTCTGTAATGAATGAGAATAATGAGTGCTTAACAACTGTTTTCGTGAATTTGTTTTGAAATCCTCGGGTTTTGTTCTGGTCATTCGGAATTGTCCCTCGGGGGCTGCGCCCCTCGGGACAATTCCTCAGACCAGAACAAAAACCTCTGATTTTAAAACAAATTCACGAAAACAGTTGTTACGCAGTCATTATTCTCTAAACATGGGAGAAGAAAAAGAATTTGCAAGAAATGTCGGACTTTCAACAGTATTGAGTTAAGTTAGTAAGTTGTTATTGATGTGCATTTGGCCAAAATGGATGAGATCATTTCGCATTACATTTGTTTAGTACATGGATGTACGACTTTCATAACATTCCATTAGCCAGGATATCGGTCAGGATTATTGAATTCCAGTAATTCAAAAAAAATGATCATCCAAAATATGTGGTGTAAAGAAATAAACATGATGCTTAAACCGTTTGCCATTATAATGAAGATTTAAGGCAGTTTTCTTGTGTATTGAAATAGCTTTTGATTTGTCAATTGAAATCACTTATTTATGTAGATATGCTTGCTACATAACATAAGCTGTTGAAGTGATTTATTGCCTTCTGAAAGACAAAATGATGAACGAACGAAGCTGTAAGTTCTGAAAAGGTTGAGATATGTTATATTTATATTATTTACTCGTAATTTGCTCCAAAGATGACCCTATCTTTTCCGATTAGATCCACCAGCCTTGGATAACTAATGGGAAATTGAAAGTGGTCACAATATTCACTGACACACTTGAGAGTTACGTGCCAAGACTTTTTTATTTTCAAAGGTCACTGCGATTAGAGGTTTGTGCTTATATAGACCTAGTATCAATTATAGGTATCACAACTTCTCATTGATTTTTCATGTTGCGAAATTCACATTGAGTTAGAGTAGTGCTGATCAACATTTTTGCCAAACAGGATGCTTGATCTAAATTCATGTACCTAATACATTACTACGTATACTATACGGGTGCCAGGAACAAATGCTTGATTTGATGTGAAAATGTTGATTTCAAAATGTGATTTTCGCAACATCAGAAGTCAATTAGGAATTGTGTGACTCTATCTCTATTATAGTCACTTTTGGGACTATCATAGACCATGGATTCTCTCAACTGTCACTAATTTATGTCAGATACTTTATCCTACCTGAAGTACAAAAGGTGAAATCGGTTACAACCTAAATATTGGCATTTGTCTGTAATCGCATGACTACATAATGCACCCATCATGTCTGAAACCATGGTGGGTTCGCCAGAATACACTCTGATATCATCTAGGAACTTGTGGGATCAAGTATAAAGGCCCTACATGTGACGACAGTGATGTCACTTACCAGTATCATGTTGGACTGCTCAACTGTGTTCAACAAGAACAAGCTAAAAATAACCTTATATTCATGTCAACATTACTTTTAAAAATCCTGCATCATACCAATTCAAAACCTTTTTTCCATTCTTTAACTGAATGGACTGTAATACATCATGATTCCAGTAAATGGCGAATGGTCGATTCCTTTCTGTAAAGCCAATCGATAAAAATGTGCAGGGCCTCTATACAGGACACTGATACTACTGAACCGTGTCAGTTGCAGAGACTTTATTCCACCTGAAGTACTTAAATGTGGTATACTATACAGTCCTCAAAATAATAAATTGCCAGGTAATAAATATAATTTGAACTCCAAAACTATAGCTCCTACATGAAAATACTAAATTATAAATTTGAGATATTAGGCTATATTAAAAAAATCATTAGTCTCAAAGCTCCAGCGCACGTAAATTAATTGGTGCGCGTAAACAAAACAAAAACTAATTTTTTAATTTAAAAAACCACATTCCGCATTAGGTTTTGAAAAAATGAAGAGCTTTGAGACAAAAGATTTTTTTAATATAGCCTGCCACATAAAGATTGACTGAATATGTTCCGATTACTTTTTTGGGGCTATGAATTTTTTTTTTCACATCAAGATATTTTGATATCAGAAGAATCCCCATATTTTTCTCATTATGTCTGTAAAATCTTAGGAGCCAGAAATGTTCCATTTAGAAATTATAGGCTAAAATGTGGTGAATTACTGCCAAAGGTGGTTAACCACCAACCAGTTTTGTATACTACTCAATGGGCAAATAATTTGTGACCTTGTGCTTCTAAAAATAGAACCGTTGGAGTTATGCAATTCAAACTTTGGAATGTGACTATTTTAAGGATGACCTTTCATGCAAAATAGAAAACATCAAGTTGAAAATCGAGCCAGCAATCGGAACATCTACCTTTAACACAGCTGTATCCAAAATCAAAATAAAGTCAGTTTTTCATTTTAGCATATCATTCCTCTACACAAAGCCTCTGTGCAGATAATTGATTTGACTGGTAGCGACAACTCACACAGGTCGATAGTAAGATGAGGTTTGGGGATGCTTCAATTGATCAATGCAGCACATACAAAGCTGTCATGCTATCCTGCGTGTTTAAAACCCAAGTGCGAAAATGAAAACTGCACTTTGGTTCATTCTTTTCAGTGTAGAGTTCTTAATTCATACACTCTTGGTAGTGTTGAACCAATCAGAAAGCAAGAAACTAAAATATGCGGAGTGTATTGAAAGTGTCTAATGTGCACTCCGTGTGTGCGGATGTTCAATGCGCGCACCACACGCTTTGTTTTGATTCTTTGTTCAGGAATCGCAGGTTCGCCGATTTTCACTGCGGGTGTTTGCAAACATATTAACATGTTTTTATTCGTTTTTACATATGCTTAAATTGTGAATTTTGATTTGTCATGTATGAATTAGGTCAATACATGCATATGTTTTGTTTCTCGAAAAAAAATAAGAAAAAAAATGCACTTGCGCAAATGTTGATATGCTCACATTATTCACACATCAACATCAGCGCGCTTGCATTATTTCTCTAATTTCTCTCAAAACAACTCGTACGAATTCATTGACCTATAATTGTTAACCGATCTTCACAAACAATGTCTCTATTTGAAGAGAAGAAATTTGTCAATTTTGCAATTGAATATTTTAAAATTGGAACCATATTTTTAAAGCTATGAGCATATTTATTACCTGGTAAGTTACTTTTTTCAGGACTATAGTGATATACACATCGATTTTGGGTGTCAAGACCGGAATTTTATCACTGAGTAGATACTCCAGTGTATTATGATCATGCGCCATGCGCCATGCGCCAATAATAAGCTGTGCATATTATAATACGATCTGACATCACATTCATACTTCAAATAAGATTTAGCAATTAAGCTTATAACCGGCAATACAATTTAAACATCGTACGATAATCACACACAGTACTAACGGGATTAGGTTGAATATAGTTTTTATTTAGATCCAACCGAATAAAATACAAATAAAATAACAACGTAAAATATAATTTTATATATTTGCACTTAAACTTTTACTACACTATCTAAATACTTAGTGAGCATGGTGAAGACTGGGCTTATTTGAAAGGAGTAACTTGGCACAAAAATCAAAAACACACTATAGTAACTTAAAAATTGTAGGCCGGTGTGCAAGGTACGTTGAGCATCTGATGCATTAGTGCGCCAACCACACCGGTGCATGACGGCTGTATCCAAGTGTGTAATTGGTGAGAATGAGGATCATTACCGCCCAGCTACTTTGCATAAATACGTGCCCACGTTTACCATGCATCCAGTCAACAATTTTTGAAGGTGATTATAGTGATATACAGGGTCTTTAACAATTATGATATCTAATTATTTTGGGAGAACAGAAAACGACACACAAAATGATCATGTTTTAGGATATTGTATAGATAAGCTTCATATTTTAGTTAATTCGACTTGTTGGTGAATGTATTTCACATAGCATGAGGGAGTTCATTACAGTTTGAAATGTATTATTTATTGTCATTACTATGATAGGTGCTGTCTTGTTATGTAAGCAAGACGGCTCTTCACCCATATAATGAACAAACTACATATATAAATAACTGTGATTACTCCCAAATGTAACAAGAGGGTTTCAATCACAAATAAAATCTATATAGTTACAATTTATAATCCCTTTGACATTCCTGAATACCATGAATTGGACTAAAGGCGCACTCCCATCCTTGCGTATTGGCCAACGTCGACGGACAAAAGTTGACATTTCTTCAACTCGCGTTCCGATATCCGTCGACATCAGCCAATGCGCAACAACGGGAGTATGAACGCACCTTTTAAGGTGTTAAAACATGTTCACATGCTTGAAATTATAATTGACTTAGGCATAGTCATAATACTTGTAGAATATGTGTATGCTGAAACAACTATATATATAGTAGAAGAGCTTAGAAAAAACCTTTTCTTGTCTAAGACCTATCTATTTCCTACTTAATCTGTTAACTATTTCTAAGGGCAACAGCATATATAGGTCTATTACTAATCTTGGTGATAATATATATAGATTAATATAACTGTATAAAGAAATTATACAAATAAACAGTATAAAACAAAAGAAATCAATAGTTACCTTGTGTCTATTTTGTGAGTATTTTGGGGCAAGGTGCAGTGGTTAGACTAGTGAATAGTCGCACTACTGAAAAACATGAGCAAATAATATTGTCTAACTATCAAATATTTAACAGATAGGCCTATACTACAGCGTGTATCAAAAAGAACGCAACACTTTTTGTCGAGAGCTGAACGGTCACAGTAAAAAAATAAATCACTCTAAACCTTATATATTCTGTTAGGTCTACTAATTGGCTATCACATAGTCAAATTACAACGATATCAAATATTTATTCGCTGAGATATTAAAGGTATAAGTAAAGAAGTGCAAAACACGTTTTACATTGTTCGTTCTAAAAACTTGTATTTTCCTGTCCGATTAGTGTTATGGGTTAACAGTTTAATAACTATGTAACCTTAATGTCTGGAATGGTTTATCTTCATTTCCTTTGTTTCAGTAAGGTGGTACATAAAATCAGTGAATTGTGTAATCTGATAATCATTCGACCATTTGAATACGTCAATCACCCTTTTAAGTTCTGAACCACCGATTGCTATGATCGCCACAAGTCTATGGTACGTTCTTTCATAAATTAAAGTTCATAATCGTTGCATCTTAAAACAAGGACAGCATTTTGAGGGTCGAGGAGCACCATAATGTCCCACTCTCATTCACAACAGACTAACAATGACTGATTCATACAAGACAATTACTACATTACCTTCACTGGACTATTCCATTTGTTTATCTTTTGAATAATGTGCCATACTGTTTTATTTATGACATTAACGAGAGAAAAAGAGAGAGGATTTGCAAACAGACTTTGTAATCTGGATTTTCAAGTTGTGTCATTAACTATCAACTAATTTATTGCCAGATTTAATTAATATTGATATGATACTGTAATAGCCAGAAAATTGATACCTTTAACTTGACATTTTCTTCTCAGAATGATGAGTTTGATTCCAATTATTTAAGTACAATGAGTTATTAAAGTGTCTTGCTAATAATATTCACCTTGCACTCGTCTACGTGTATCGTTGATATCTCAGCGAATCAATAATCGATATTGCTGTAATTTGACATGTGATAGCCAATAAGTACACCTAACAGAATATATAAATTTCAGAGTGATTTGTGATTTGCCGTAATCGGAGAGCTCGTGACAAAAAGTGTTGCGTTTTTTTTGATACACCCTGTATATGTTACCCAACATGAGTAAATGAGGCACAATGCGGCAGTAGCTAATTTGATTTAAGATCACAAATGTGGAACAAGGTCATAATTATAAGTTAAATAAGTCTTATTTTTGATCTTTGATACATCTTCTATCTAACCAAAAACTGAAATTCATGAAAAGTATGAGTTAATCTAAAATTTGAGGTATTTAACTTTCATTTACTCCATTGATTTGTTAACAAATCCAACCAAAACCTTAACTTGACAATTTGTATTTGATATTTTGAGACAAATTGATTTTCAATAATCCGTAACTTGGGTTAGGAATGAGATATAACATTGATTTTGTACCAAAATGTCCCTTAACTTACAATGTATACATATTATAATGATATAAATAACTCAATATTCATATGTCCCTCATTTACTCTTGTTGGGTCAGATATCTTTGCACTGATCAATTCCTAGTTGAGGAAATTCATTCTTCATTTTCAACCAACCATGTCAAAGAAAAAAATAGTTTCCATCGTCCCCTTCCACCTGAAGACCTAAACTTCCATTGTAAGTTCGATTCAATAAGATTTGTTAACTAATGCTGGGGCAATAAGCAAATTTGTTTACTTGAAACACAGCATATCACGGTACTGTCAACTAGATATAACTATGCATCAAGTCTGATGGAGTAAAGCATTTAGTTAAAACCAGGCACTCTATTCTGCCATGTAATCAATACATGCTTGGGAGGCTGGGACCGAGAGTACACTTTATCCATGTATTGTGTTTTGGTCTGCAAGTGAACAACATTGTGTAATTCTACCTTGTGAGTATGGGTATACAAGCACTGGACAAAATGACTATACTCTATTTGGCTTCCTCTGGACAGTGCCGTAACTTAACAGGCGCAACTTTTATACACGCGTATGTATCTTCCGCCTTTCAACGCCCGTGTGTATACGCCAGCGCCTCGAGTAGGCGCGCGCATTATGTGCTGCAATATGTTAAGTACGCAGTTACGTCACTGTCTCGTGATGGCCAAATAGACTATAGTTTATCAAATTAATTGAACACAAAATAACCATGTTCAGACATTTTTCATTATAACCCAACATGAAAACATAAACATAAATAATGTCGCCATTTGTCAGCTGCAAAATTGAAACAGGCTTTGCACTAAACTGGACTAAATGGTCAATCATGAAATCGTCACACGCATGCATGCATAGTTATAGTAGTTCGCGCATTTCATGCATCTGGATGCAGCTCCAAAAACAACAACAAAACATGTCCGCGTGAAATAACTTGAATTTCGTCCATAGCATTATGACAGGGACTTTAGCAATACCTCAAAATCAATATTCCCAAGACCCCAAATTGATATTGCTATACCACATTATTATGTAGCCATACAATAATACCAGTTGAAATTTAGTAATAAGAGCTCTATTAGAGTAAACAATGTAGCAAAAGGTACCCAGTAAAATACAAGGATTAATAAATATTACAAAACATATAATGCAGAAATTCCAAAAGCTTATAAATACTGTTAGTACGAGAGATGTTAGCTTGAAACTTTGATGAATGAATAATTATTTAATATTTAAATTGTGAAACTTTAATTGTACAAAATTATCGATTGGAATATTAACCATTTGTTATTTTGATACAAATATCACATGCAGTAGTAGTATTATACTTGTATTGGCTCTTCAGGATGCAAGTATACAAGATGTATCATAAACACAACACTCTTTGCGAAAAGCACTGAGCATGCTCCACAATCCTTGACTGCTTAGCGGTAGCATTGGCTGCCACTATGCGTGTCACATTGGCTCAATGTGTACATATGAAGGATTTAAAAACAAATGTTTCATTAATAAGATAATTTGTTCAAGTATTTCACAATTATTATGATTTCTGTTACTTAATTGGCATTAATAGCAGTACATTATTACATTTGATAGGGTTTATCAACCTTATTTCAAAGATTTTGACCATTAGAATCCTGTTATGCAAATTTATAGTTCTACATTTATCTGGAATACGGAGTAAGATGAATCAAACTGTTGTTTTTCCACAACAGCAACCTTATTTATTTCACACACAATAAGAAAAATCCATCTATAATTAATTTACTTGAAAAGTTGCTAATAAAATAATTCTACACACTTTTGCACTTAACTATCAAAAGGTGTCTAATCTGATTCATCAGCCTTACTCTAGTCCTTTCTATATCATTCCTTCTTTGAGATGACAAATTAGTCCGATTCAGAATCCCTTAGACATGACTTGCGTGGGTGTAATATCCAAGGCCAAAAAGACAAAAAAGATCTGTCTCACATAATCCGGACGCATAAGTATGTGGAGTCACTTTTGCCGCATAACCCTACACGATGAACCCTATTTTGGTTTTGATGGGTTTTTTAGTTGTCCAAAAAAATTGAAACAAAATTGGCTCCGAAAGAGAAAATAAGAAAAAAGTGGGCCAAAAACACAACAAAAAAGAATTTCCACATTTAGCATAGCTAATTTTCCTAAAAAACTAACAACAAAAACAGCATAGCGCATAGCTATTTTTCCAAATGTATGTGAGACGGACCCTTTTTTTCCTGGCCTAATATGTCTCTATATGATTCAGTTGTATTATCTGTTGATGAGTATGCATGCCAATTTTGCCATGTCTAAAAGGATTGTGATATGGACTCCAGATATACAACAAAGGAACTTCCTATGGACGGTGACTTGAACCTATAAAATCGGCACTTACACACACATATAAAACTCTCCATTTTCTTCTCATGCAAATATACCGTTGAGTTTGATTCGGGAGCTTGAGATTTAGTACTGTCATCAGCAAGTGATGTCAATATTTTGAGGAGACAAACTGACAATTTTGACAGCCTTACTGTAAACATTATATTTATCACTTGGTATACTAGTAGTTTGATAAGTTCCAAATAGGTGAAGCCTCTTACAGTATCGAATGAATAAAGAAGGGCACGGTCACGCTTGAAGGCAAGAAGCGCACTGTGCAATATATGCGTGATGCGTGCTACCAAAACCACATGCATCTGGACATAATCATGCACATATGCTTGGATTACTTTTGCGCGCAGAGAGATCAAAACTAAATATTTTTCACCAATTTGGAACTGATTAAATTGCTGGAATACACTGATAAGGATCAACAGTAGTTAACTGATACATGTAGTTGACAATGAGTGAGAATCCAACCTAAATTATGTGTATGGAAATGACCTAGAGAAGGAAATCACATGTCCTAACGAAGGAAATCACATGGACATCACATGAGAATGGTGACAGTCACATGGGTAGTTGATGGTAACCTATGTTAATACTGCACCTACATTTTTCAGCAATTTTGTTACACTCTATGTCTGGATTCTGTTAAGTAGGGCACTGAACATGAACACTCTGGCAGGAGATGTACTTGTCAAAAAAAACTCTCACCAGCATCTATTAGGTAACACGCCTTATGGGAAAATACTGTGAACCTTTTCTTCTGCAAAATTGATGTAAATAGTACAGCAAACCAGATATCCCACATCCGGCTATTACATTTTCAGCAAATGGGTATCACATGTGCGGTAATATGTATCACATGAACAACAACTTGGTTTACACATGCATACCAGATGACATTCACATGATACATATGTAGGCAACCATGTGTTGTAACAATCTTAATATGAAACACTTTGTCGGCTTACTACAGGTATCCAGCATACCACATATGGCGATCAACAGCGCATCACTTCAAACGATATCACATTGGTTCACTCATGCTTTATTGTGCAATCTTTCAAGTAGGCAAAATGAACAACTTAGCACTTATTTTGTACACTTTATAAAGAACAGAAATGGCATTGGTTCCATGTTCAAGTGTCCAGACAATCTTCTGTGACCCCCTGAGAGGCAAGTTCGGCCTGGACATTGTCAAAGTACTTTGGGTCTGGGAATCCATGTCCGGTGACATTGGATCCGAACTCAGTCTTGTGATGTATCTCGTTCCACACTACCGTGCTGGCTTCCCCTGTGGTTGCAGACGTAGCGATGGTAAATAGCAGACGACGCTCCCAGGCAATCACCAAAAGTTTGAGGATCTAGTACACAAATACAATGGAGATCTTATGTCATTTTTGGTTATTTTTTTGAACAGTTGTGGTATGTTAATTAATGTATTGTACAAATGATGCAAAATAACCGTACATTTTCCAACTTCTGTTTGAGGATAATGTTGAGCCATCATATGTTATAATTATGCCTTTTGGCAATGAAAACAAACTGGGAACTTATGAAATGAAAACAAACTGGGAACTTATGAAAACAAACTGGGAAATTATGAAAACAAACTGGGAACTTATGAAAACAACTAGGAACTTATGAAAACAAACTGGGAACTTAAACTACAAGGGAATTTAGCTTTGTTTTAAACCACATGGCGAGGTATGTGTGCTTGCACCAACGCCAACTGAGCTCAGTTTTTTTTCTCTCCTGATGATCATCTCTGAATATCCCTTTAGAACTTATTCACTTATGTACACTACAAAACCAGATGTTCTTAAAATATGAAAATGGAAGCCTAAGCCTTTCTGCAAAGATGAATGTCTAGTGTGCGGCGACCATGCATGACTCAAAATATGGAAGTCTATACATTATGAGACCAACGCATATAGTAAAACAGCTACAAACTATATTTTATTCTCTCCAAGCATTTTTACCAGGGATAGATTCTAATGCCATTAAGAAGGCTGATATTACACCTCTATGGTTTATTCCACTTGACCGTGACGTAACTTGACAGCCACAACATTTACGCATGTAAGCGAAAGTATGTATCTTTCTATCTTTCTACACGGGTGTGTACACACATATATGTACTGCAATCAGCGAATGACACAGTGACATCACTGTCTCTTGTAAAGGAAATAGATTATAATAAGATATATATATATGTATATATACCAACCTTTTGTCCTATAGGATTATCTGGCATGTAACAATGCCGTGGGAATCCCCTGGCTGAGTAACGCTTCCCAGGATTAGGATGTCCTTCACCCTATAAAATAAACAATCAAATGATGCAAAATAAAATCAGACAAAATAGTACACAAATATAATCTAACCAAAAAGTACAATTTTTGGGATGGTTTTGACACACATAAATACTAATCCTAATGCATCTCCACAAACCTAATGAATCTTTTCATCAATAGTACAATTTTTGTTTTTTGTATGACAACACATTTCCCCCATTTTATATACAGGGTTAACGTTCAAACGATTGAAGACTGATAATTCCAAAAGTACAGCAAAAGGTCATGGGTCTGAATCCCACACAAGATCATATCATTGGTTTAAAATTTGGATATGGGCTGAGGCTTGTAATGGTTGCTCTTCATGTTGTATCACTTTGGTAGTTGTATTGCCTGTCTATTTAACTCTATTTTATCTATTTAACTCGTGATCATTTACAAATCCTAACTCCAGCTATCAAGTTGAATATCTACCATTAACATTGTCTTCAAATATTAGACTTACTTAAAGGTGTATGTTCTGATCACCTTTTTTTTGGCTATGATTTTTTTTCACATCATGATATTTTGATGTCAGAAGAATCCCCATATTTTTCTCATTATGTCTGTAAAATCTTAGGAGCCAGAATTGTTCCATTTAGAAATTAAAGGCTAAAAGGTGGTGAATTACTGCCAAAGGTGGTTAACCACCAGTCAGTTTGTGTAATACTCGATGGGGAAATCTTTTGTGACCTTGTGCTTTCTAAAAATAAGAACCATTGGAGTTATGCAACTCAAACTTTGGAATGTGAAAATTTTAAGGATGACCTTTCATGTAAAATAGAAAACATCAAGTTGAAAATTGGGCCAGCAATCAGAACATCTACCTTTAATCATCTTCTTGAACAGCTTGAATGGATATTAACATTGCTGTCTTTTGTTCATGCCAAATGGGAGACTTATCAAATAAGATATTTTGAGAAGAAATAAAGAAATCGCAGTGTACCTGAGTTCCCGGTGGTATATCATAAATGATACGTATAGTGCCGCATTCTGGATACCCTGGTAATGAGTGTGGTATAACGTGGTAATCCATACGTCCCGGGGGCTGGTTGCCATGTTTCACACCGTATATAGTCTTACATGTAGGACATTGTATACTTCCATCCTGTCATTGTAATAACAATATGATAATGATGATATCAATTAATAAATAATCACACTTGTTGGTAGTTTATAAGAAAGGATTGCACTATGTGGCTTGAAGAGGATCCTGTAAGCTAACTCTAAGATACTCATACCTATAGTTTGATCAGTTTCAACTTGGCGAGAAATATTTGGTTTTATCTCTCCGCGCGTAAAAGTAATCCAAACGTTCACCTGTGATTATGGCCACATGCACACGGTAATTCAGGCCTCAAATTAAAAATTGGAGAGGGCATGTAATTTAAGGCAATTTGAAAGGGGTACCAACTTTCTCCAAGGCAATTATGTACTTTTGAATAAAGTGAAAATAGCCAGAAATTGAAGGCATTAATGCAACTAATTTGAGCCCTGCGCGGTATTGGTCGGACGCACGCGTCACACATGATGCACAGTGCACTAGTTGTCTTCATGCGTGCCCGCGTCCATCTTTATTCATTCACTGCTCTACAGGGTGTATCAAAAAAAATAGGACTCTGTTTCATGACGGTGTAATTCTTATTATAATCATTGGACCATGACCAATTTAGTCTCAATGTAAAGCCCAATTAATCATTATGATATCCTGAAAATATAAGATCAATCCAATACGTTATAATAATTGTCAACCTAGTACATAATTTATCAGTCAATAGCAAAGTTTAGTTTGGTAATCCATAATTCTGGCACAAATCAAAACTGGCTACAAAAATCCGCAGAACAAATGCATGCATATTCTGTGCAAATTTAAAAAGTTGTGTTAAACAGTTCTCGAACCCACCGTGGATGGTTCATTGAGTTACAAATCGAGCACTTTCATGTTACTCGACTGTTACTGTGTGAATTCCCATTGTACAAACTGTTACTGAGTGAATTCCCATTGTACAAACTGTTACTGTGTGAATTCCCATTGTACAAACCAGTAAATGACATGGTTTACACAAAGTACACTAGTTTTCTTATTTTTCATCGGATTGATCTCATATTTTCAGGATATCATGATAATTAATTGGGCTTTACATTGAGACTAAATTAATCATGGTCCAATGATTATAATAAGAATTACACCGTCATAAAACAGAGTCCTAATTTTTTGATACACCCTGTAAGGCAGCTTCGCCAATTTGGAACTGATCAAACTATAGGATCAGGCTAGGAAATAAGGACCACAGGACCAGGGGCCACTTTTAGAGAAAAAAATTGTTTGCGCTACATTTATTTTCGCGCTAGCTAAATTTAAAACACACGAAATATTATGCCCACATGTTTTATAAAGAAATGTTGAAATATTCATTTTGTCATCTGAACACATCGAAATACTGATGAAATCGACCCGTGTATCGACAATTATACGATCCAGAAATCCAAAAACACAGTTCCAAATACGTATTTGTCATAGGCAAAGGCAAGCGAAGTTCTCACACGAGGCTATTAAATGAACCTAGAAATTGGCGCAATTCCCACGCTGGCATTTAATAAATGAAGCTCTTAATTAGAGACACGGTTCAAAAGGTCAACTTAATACTACGCATACTATTAGTTCTACTTCTACAGCGTACTCGGCCGTCGAGTTCTGAACTGAGACTTGTGCACGATGAATGATATACAGCTATTAAACTCCCTGAGCTGCCGAAAAATGGATCTGTGAGCATGTCATGTGCGATCGCGATATGAAACGATAAACGATTATCAACACAACAAAAACTTAATTTTTTTATGAACGAAAAAAAGAAGAAATTGGTCTCGGTTCTCTCAAACCAGGTCTGACAACGGGCGCCAAAATGGTGAAATTATATGCGCCCATACTCTTCATTTTTTGCCAATACGGGCGCCTTTTGCCGTCCGACGGGCGCTGAACGGCGCCTGTCGCCCGCTTATTTCCTAGGTTGTATAGGATTTAATTAGCCAGGGGTAGATTTGTCACACATTACAAGTATCCAAATGGACTTTTGTATGATGAATTCTACAAATATTGATGGATATTTGCCGTTTAACATGTGAAGTTGCAACTGCAATTTGTTAAAGAGATCTTTGCAAGAATAGAATCTATGATTTTTCTCTTCAAAATTCTAAGCCTGTTAGCATGTTTGTAGTGATTTATTTCATGTTTCTTCACCCGGTAAATCATTAGGTCACTTTTGTAAGTAATCCTTGAATTAGACGGACCCCAAGGTGATTCTTAACCTATGACCCTAAGTGTTAGTGTCTGTTCTTTCTTAAAATTACACAGCTGAACATTGACAATAGAATATACAACATTTGCTCCAAGCTTCCTTTTTATTTAAATAAGATTATTCCCCTAAAGATGTAAATGGAATTCTCAACTTACTTTTGGGCCACTATTATACATTGCATTTAGACAGCTTTTATGAAACAGATGTCCACACTTGTTGAGTTTTAGTATTGGATCATCTCCCGCCGTTTCCTCGCTGAAGTGAGATACATCAGCTAACTTCTCATAACAGATGGGACAATCCTGTAAACAAAGAAGGAGTCATGGTTAACAATTTGAGGAGAATTCTAAAAAGTTGATTCTAAAAAGAGCCCCGCGCAACACACCATTTAAATGGAGGAGCACCGACAGATACTTGCAAAATTCTTTGCAAGATACTAAACAGAGTGGCCCAACCTTTGACACACTTTAAACACTGATATGAAGAGTTGCACAAGGAAGAAAAGGTGAAAGTCTATAACAATATCAAACAATGGTGAGGTTCAGCCCAAAGAAGATTTTAAAGACAACACCACAATGCATTGCGTTTTTGTAAAATGCCCAAATTCTGGTCTCCAATTTGTCTCGGTTCACATACATGTGCACACAATCATGGCTTCATAGCACGTTCAGCTTGACAAATGCATCGTGTGAAAAAAGCTTGAGTTGGCTGGTGTTAGGGCAATGCATTGTGGGAAGACCTTAACATCTTCTTTGGGTTCAGTCAAATGAATCAAGGGATGGATAAATTAATTAAATACTCAATAACCTTGTTCAACTTCCATCACAATGCTGCTGTCAATCATTTGAGTTAACTGAATAATGTTAAAAGCAATATATACTGAGTTTTCTCACGATCTTAGTTTAGATTGTGGACTGCACTAAACTGTATTTATTTATTGAACATACACTTTTAAAACAGCGGCACCAGTCTACCCGACGGTGCTTTCATGTGTGGCTTATTGGTGTATACAGGGTGAGTCAAAATAGTCAGGTCCTGATTTCACCGATTTTTTAAACCAGTTAAAATTCTAAAATGAATATATTTAATGACTTGCCTAGCAAGGTGGCATTACTAGCTATAACCTAAATTTTATTTCATTCAAATTGGTTATTCGAAACGGGAGATATGATAATTTTTCTAACTTCTGTGAAATAAAATCTGTTCCAACTTATCTAAGGGATCCCTATGGATGTTAACGTTTAACGCGCGCCTTTTGGATAAGTCAATCAAAGGCCTGTTGGTATTCACAGCAATTACAATAGGAAAAGAGATTCTATTGTCTTTGCGGTTATGTTTTCAATAGTTTTTGTGCGATCAGAGATAGCCTATAACAAACATTATTGAGTTTTAACAAAATGTTGACCAAAGTATTTTGAAACTTGTTATTTTAATCGAACTGATATGAGAGAAGTCTGAGAGAAAACAGATCTTATATCTTTAAACAGTTTGTGCTTTGGCAACTTACCAGGCAAAGTGCATAGTCCATTTTTATGAATATATTTGTGCAATACTGAGTTATATTATAATATATGTAAATACTTTGCATGCAATATCGTTTAATTTATCAGAGATTCAATAAAAAACATGATATTTTGGTATAAATTGCAACAGTTACACAGTGTGTTGTGTTGTATGAATAACTAATATTACAGTTGTATTAACATCCACCACCAAACTTGGAACACTTTGGATTACGTATATTTTTGTAAATATGTTGTAAATCTGGCGTGGAATATGATATTGTTGTGAAAACATCACCAGGTATAAAGAAGTATGTCTACGCTCATAAACAATGAAAACAATTAGCAATTTTGTACAAGAAGTATTTTTCTTGATTTTTTGAAATTGGGACCTGACTATTTTGACTCACCCTGTATAATATCACACACAGTTCTCGGTTGTTAGATTGGACACTCTAATTAATTTGTAATTAATCACACAAACACACACTTCTTTAAAAAAACATCCTCAAAAAACACCTATCACTTCATTTATTCACTTTCTTACCTCATCTGGTAACTTCTTGATTTTGGTCACATAATTTTTAAGTACATCTTCTGCATTGTCAACTGAAATGTAAAAAATCAATAATACATAAAATTGTGCAGGGACATTTGTCACTGTTCTGTCAAAACCTTGTGTGTTTTTCCGGCTCTTCAGCATGTACATTGTATAAAGAAAAACTGCTCAACAGTTATGCATATAAAGTGTTACACTATATATGTTCAAGGGCAAGAGCACTTAGATTTTGACAGATGTGCTTTTGACCCTTGAACGTGTTAGAGCAGACTGCCCAAAGGTTATACATAGGGAATATTACTTTATAATACATGCTGAAGGGCCAGATGGAGATACAAGATTTTGACAGAACAGCAATGATATTTATGGTGCAGAATAAATGTGTGTAGCAAATTGTTATCAAATTCCAACCGTTCGTTAAAGATGATAAACTGTTACATTGAAATGCATAGCATAAAACTGCTATAGATTGTATAGCAAATTCCTCAAAGTGTGGAGCATTTAGCGACGCGACACTGGGTAAATCGTACGCTGGTTGGACATCGTATTATCTACTAAGATAAATCAAAATCAAGTGCAAAGGTCACTGACAATAATACATTTTTGGTTTTGGGTACCATTGTCAAAATCATGGGACTTTAGCTTAATTAAATTGATAATTATTAAGGAAATTGTGATAAACATGTATTGACATGATTGTGTTTGCAAAGCATGATCAACCCAAACATGAGCTGCAAAGCCAATTTAATAACATATTTAATGGGTACTTCTGAATAAATTGCAACCACCATTTAAATATACACTGACATCAATTCCTCAAGAACCAAAGAAAACACAGAATAGTTTCTTTGTATTTGCTGTAGGTGTATATAATGGAGTTTAGATGATGTGAACGTGTTTTTGAATAAAGCATGTTCTAAATATGAACTATGAATACAGGCTGCATGATAGCAGAAATTGATACATACAGTTGTGTCTCTTAATTAGCAAACTTTAAAATAAGAGTTGTATAGTCTATTTATCCATCACGAGACAGTGACGTAACTGCGTATTCTACTAATTGCAGCACATAACGTGCGCGCCTACTAGATACATACGTGTGCATAAAAGCTGTGCCTGGTAAGTTACATCACTGTCCAGAGGAAGAGAAATACAGTATAGAAGCCTAATATTATTACTTTTATTCAAGATATCCAAATGACTATATGATACATCAATCCATCAGACATTAAGTGATAGTCAGTTCAGAAAGAAGAGCACTACACCATGAACAGAGACAAAGGGCAGTATCATCTGTCACATCTTTTTAACAAACTACTTTTGACTGGAGAAAACAAACTGGCAACTCAAATCCATCTCTAAGAAAATATCTATACTAGCAATGTGTAGATCAAATCAATCCTACCACAGTATTTAATTGATAGCCAAAGAAACATGGACAGCAAGGCAACGAAATCCCCCAAAAGTGTTTGTATTGGCTGAGTTACCTTTCAAGAATGGACGGTCAGTAATCAGTCTAACAGGCATTTTGTTTTCAATTACTATTTTGGGTTTTTAAATTCTTCTGAGTACTACTATACCTTTAGAGAATGAAGTCTTCCTCTTCTTCTTCGACGGCTTGACTCCCTCCACAGGCCTGATACCTCCACGAGATGTCGGTGGCGGCGTGAAAACTGGAATCGGCGTATGGTTCACTTTGATGGGGACTGCAGTGGAGAGCAACATGCTGGTGATGGCTGTGGTTGTTATGGTAACAGTTGTCATGGTAATGATTGCGACAACAACAATACAGTGTTATGGGTGAGTATGTTGTTGGGCGGATGCGTGAATGCCCAATTCAACAAAAGTCAAAAGCAAAATCACATGGTAGTAATGATGAATAAATAATGTGTAAGTGCGTGATTTGCCTTGCTATCACTATGTATAGATAGTAAATGGGCAGAAACAGATGAAAATTGAATGAGATAGGAAACTTCTACAGTAGCCATCCAGATCATCATAATTCAAATTTCAAAGCCATTTTGTTAGTTTAAACTGATCAACAGTCCTGCCACTAGATTACCCATCACCTCAATTATTAATTTTTGAATAATGAGAAGTTGTGTTAACTTAAGTTAAACCAGGGAGCAAGAGCAGACAGAGTAACACCTATTTGATCAGTTTAAATGTTAGTTTAGGAATTAATCATGACCTCAAAATTGGAGGGTTTCAATATTCAAAAGTTTTGCTTTTAATAAACAAATATCAACACTCAAACAGAAAGCAGATAGAGTAATGCCACATCCCCTATTTAGCTTAAATAACTTGATAACTGATGTCAGTACCCTTGACAGCCGGGCCCTTCACACTCTACATTTTATGGCAAATAAAGTGTATTATAATATACATAGGGGGTGGAGGGTTTTCTAGAATATGCACATATTTGTAAGTGTGTGAGTAAGTTTGAGGTTAGTAACAATTAGTTAAGTATTCACCACACCACAGATCTAAATTTCACATTCCTCAGAGCAGTGACATTAGTGCATCTTCCAGTGATAGCATCCTTATGTAGTTGGCATGTCTCTCTTAAAACTCCGGATATATATCTGCCAAACCTGACACTTTATGCGACAATGTTGCATCTGTCACAAAAATACACTGAAGTCACTGCACAGTGGAGAAGGTGGACTATTAGATTCAAGTGCTTGTCCCAAATAAAAACAAACCCCAATGACTTCTGTAACAAGTAAAAGGGCTGTGCCTTAAATGAAATGCTGCTTTTTATGAATGTGAAATTTTGTGATCATGAATGATTTCAAATTCAATAAAAATAAACAAGTTTACCTTTTAATTTAGCTGATAAGCCTTGTCTTTTAAGCTTGCCACGTTTGTTAGTGTTAGTCTTTTTGTTTTTCCCTTTGACTTTCTTTCTTGCTATTACATCACAAACATAAATACAATATTTATTGAAACAGTCATATAAAATCACTTAGAAATAGATCTTTAGAGTAATATGGAAAATGCAGGTTTATAGAGTGATGCACTATGTTGCACTCCAGAAAATGTGTTTCACATAACATTTTTGAATTCCCAAATTTGCCCAAAATGAGCCTGATTTCAAACTGACCCCCAGCATCTAGACCCCAGACACCCTGAAATTACCCCCAGGAGGGTTGAATGTACCCCATCTAGTACATGGATAAAACTTGTGTCAAGTTAAAGTACAAGATGACAGTATTTAAGTGTTAAATCTGTCGGAAAGGGGAGGTCAGACCACCCACAATGAGGTAAATTCAACCAATCTGGGGGAGTCTGGGGTCTAGACCCCGCTGGAGGTTAATCTGACACAAATATGTTATGTCTTGGATGACCTAAGTAACATCAGGGGTCAAACCTTCTGTACTGTATGGGTTAAAATCCAGGCTCCCTGACTAAGCCAGCAAGCAATTGTGTATTTCACTGTGTATACTGTATGCACGCATTGGTGGAATTATGTCCATAACATTATGACGCTGACTATAGATCAATATCTAAACAAATCTTTTTAATGTGAATTCATATATATATTTTAGTGTGAATTCGGGAAGATTATTAAGACCATAAAACCCTGAAAAGTACTGCTAATATCAACACAAATAACAAGCATTTGCCCAAGTTGGTTACATCCCCCATCTACAGAACCAAGGACATGGGCTGGTATCAAATTTATGTTAGTAATAGTAAGCCAGTGCCTGAATTTAGTACAATTTCTTTTAATCTTGTACCAGATCAGGTCCTTGCTTTTTAAAGGTGTGTGGCCTAAATGTTTTCGATTCTGTGTGAAAAGGCATCATAAACAAACTTTTTTATTTGAAAAATGTTAATTATTTTTTTCCGACGCTGCCAACAATTGAACAAATCAATCAATTATTATTTGTACATGAAATGGTGTATACTAACTTCTCTTTTGGTACACATGATGTACAACATTTGATTAGGGTACATCTTTTTTCTCAAGCCAATTCAAGGTAACATCTTTCCAACCTTGTATCTTGCAGAGGTACTGAGAACATAGGCTCTCTTGTGATATCAATAGCTTAATTTTAACACAGGAACATTTTGAGTGTATGGGGTTCATTATAATTCAATCACACACCTTTAAATGGGATCTGGGATGGGACTGATGAGGCTTGTTATTCAATTTGTGTGTTACTTATCATTAGTGAACATGTGGCTGTTATTTTACTATCAACACTACATAGTTACACCTAAGCACAAAGAGTTCCTGACCAGATGCTTTAATGTTAGTTAAATTCAGTAATTGATAACACATTCCATCCCTGCAATTTGATGCCTCATTTATAAAATCAAGTGCATCCTTTAAAGTTATGATGACTTTTAAAGTAACCATACCAACGGACAACAAAGTTGAAGTAACATTATTTTCTATAGGATATCTATGCCAATAGTGTGTGCTCAGCATTGACAATTTGTGTGAAATGAATCACAACTAACCATATTCAGCCATGCCTACATGTATGGTTTCAATAGCATAGTGTTCAATACAAATCATATTTCATAGAAAAAGCAACTTTTTTCGTTGTGGTTACTAATAAGCATCATAACTTAGAAAGTTTCATGAATGAGGTGTCATATTGAGGAAAAGAATTGTTCTACTTAATGTATTACATGTAATTAACTCAGTGTTTTTGATACTGATTACTGATTACACATTCAAGCACCTGGTCAAGAACTTTTTTGTGTTAGGTGTATACCATAACCTTGGCTTACCTGTCATGATAGGACTAAGTTTAGCCCCTGCTGCATGGGCTGGTTTAGCTGTGATGTTACATGGGGTTGACTGCGACCTACGAGAACGACAGAATTTAGTGTACAAAACATGAAATCCTCTCAAAATGCTGCCCATATCCTCTAAAGGCATGTTGGAAAACTATGCAGAGAATAAAGTACAGAAGTCTTATATTTCTTTTCCAGTGTTGCCAAAAATGTAGCCAAGTCCTCGATGAAACCAATCTAATTATTTTAACCACAACCCTGGCCCCGATTCAATATTAACATAAATTTCTTTCCCAAGCCATTTTTAGGCTTTCTGGTCTAATGAAGGCTTATAAAAATGCATTTTGAGTGATGCAATACTGATTTCATTTTGAGGTGAAAAATAAAATGCTTCCATTCCAGTTTAGTCATGAAAACGCTTGTAAAACAGCCAATAATGTTGCACAGTATACATAGACTTGTTTATACCCAATTACATGCATAAAAAAATGCTACATTGGGCTACTTCCATACCAGTTTGGCAATTTGCTAGTTGTGTTGATTTCCTGTTTAAGAGTAATTACTGAAACCTTCGAAAAACACTGAAACAGGAAATGAAACTGTAGTAGCTCATCTTGGAACAAAGAACCAATCCTGCTTTTAGCTAGCAATATCAGGAATCAATATAAATGATATGAATTATAAATTGGCAAGTTTCTGATGATGGTCAATAAATAATTAATATAGGAATATTGTTTCATTTGGTGACTCCTAGTGTTTATAATTATTTTGGAATAGTTTATTGAAAGTCTAGACATGAAATTATTTCCAGTTTTTGTCAAACCTTGTACATGTATGTTTTTCTGGCCCCTGAGCATGTAATTAATGTAAAATTGCCCAACAGTTATATGCATAGGAAGTGTTGTATTATACATATTTCAGGGGCAAGAGCACTTTTATACCAGGTTTTGATAGATCTGTTTTTGAACATGTTTAGATTAGACTTTCTAAAGATAATAGGAAATATTAATGTATACATGCTGAAGGGCCAGATAGAGATACAAGGATTTAACAGAACAGTGATGATGCATTGTACTACTTTACAATCAAATTAGATTTGACATTGATATTGTACAAGACAATTATGTAGAAATGGACACTTTCGGTTTTTAAACTCACCACACACAATATCACAGCTGTTCTGTCAAAACATTGTATGTTTTTCCGGCCCTTCAGCATGTATACAAATTGCCCAACGGTTATGCATAGGAAGAATTGCTTTATAAATGTTCAGGGGCAAGAGCACTTTACACGGTTTTGATATGTATTTTGGTCCTTAAACATATGAGCAGACTGCCCAATGGTTTACATTGGAAGTATGTACATGTACACATGGGCGGGATGAAGATACAAGGTTTTGATGGACCAGTGACGATCAGTTGATCAATATATTTATGTCTGTTTAAAGAACCACAAAATTGATAATTTATCAACATGCTAAATTGTTTAAAATTCAGCAAAATTGTTTTAAAATGAAAAAGTCTGTCCAATACATATTTTATGCATTATCATATTACAATTTTGATTATGTGTTTTAAAATTACTGATTAAATGTATACATAATACCTACAGTTAAGCCCACAATTATTCATACCCCTTGACAAATATGTGTTTTTTGCATTTTTCTCATATCTATACCAGCTGGAGTGGTGGAACTTTTGCTTTACACTAAAGACAATTAGTTTGCAAGTACAAATCAATATATTTGGGCTCAACATTTTTTGCATAACAATAGAATTGAACAAGAATTGTGTTTTTATGCCTGTCCAAAATTATTCATACCCCATACCAAGTCTTAGGATTGAGGCCACTTTTTGTGATAATACACATGTTTTTGACATTCCAAACATTCTTTATATTGTGTGATAGGCTTTTATATTGTTATGCAATTATTCCATACAATGTGGATGCATTACAAATGTGTCCTATTCAATGTACAGTGAGGGATATTATAGGACAACACTCTAGCTCATTGACAGCATGGCGAAGGGGATCAAATAACTCAGTGAGGACCTTTTTTGCGCATTGTGAATGCTCACAAAGAGGAGAAAGGCTACAAAGCTATTTCGAAGCAATTTCAAGTGCCAAATTCCACCATAAAAAGCATAATTAGGAAGAACAAGACAGTTAAAATCACTTCAAATCAGTTAAAAACCCTGAAGAGCAAGGTCGGAAGCCAACAGTGTCCCCTTGTTTGACAAGAAAAGTATGGTGAAAGGCCAACAACAATCCACATATCACCGTCAATGCTCTCCTGAACAACCTTGGTGAGTCTTGGACCAAGATATTAAGGCAGACACTTCAGCAGACAATAGTACACAAGAGTTCTCCATGGACTCCGACCAAGAAAGACTCTACTCCTGAAAAGAGACAATGAGAAACTCATCTAGCATTTGCAAGAGCACTTCTGGACAAAGATCCAAGTTTTGGTCTTCAGTGTTGGGGTTGCTTAAGATGCAAGACAAGTTTCTCTGTGTCTCTTTTAAGGAGTAGAGTCTTTCTTGGTCGGCCTCCATGGAGACCTCTCATGTGCCATATATGCTGGAGTGTCTGCCATGATATCTTGGTCCAATAATTGCCAGGGTTGTTCAGGAGAGCATTGATGGGTGATCTGTGGATTGTTGTTGGCCTTTCGCAATACTTTTCTTGCCAAACAAGGGGACACCGCTGGCTTCCGACTGCATCCTTCAATGTTTTTTAGTGAGTTGAACGTCTTGTTCTTCCTAATTATGCTTTGTGTGGTGGATTCTTGCACTCGGAATTGTTTCGAAATAGCTCTGTAGCCTTTCCCCTCTTTGTGAGCATTCACAATATGCATAAAAAAGTTATTTGATATTCTTCGCCATGCTGTCAAAGAGCTAGAGTGTTGTCCTATAATATCCCTCACTGTACATTCAATAGGACACATTTGTAATGCAATAACATTGTATGCACACATCATGGAATAATTACATAACAATATAAAAGCCTATCACACAATATAAAGAATGTTTGCAATGTCAAAAACATGTGTAGTATCACAAAAAGTGGCCTCAATCCTTAGACTTGGTATGGGGTATGAATAATTTTGGACAGGCATAAAAACATAATTCTTGTTCAATTCTATTGTTATGCAAAAAATGTTGAGCCCAAATATATTGATTTGTACTTGCAAACTAATTGTCTTTAGTGTAAAGCAGAAGTTCCACCACTCCAGCTGGTATAGATATGAGAAAAACGCAAAAAACTCATATTTTCCAAGGGGTATGAATAATTGTGGGCTTAACTGTACATGTAGTCTAACTCTAAAATAATACAAGGCAAACAAACTATCATCAACAAACACACAAATAAACAAAAATAAAACAGCACAAACAAAAATTTGATCCCCAAAAATATTAAATTAAAAAAGCACAAATAAAGAAGAAGAAAATGGACAAAAAAAAATCAATTTGCCCATGTCATTACCTAGTCATTTTGGATGAAGTAGCTGCTGCTGCAGCAGCTAGGCACGATGTGGTGGCACTGTGACTGAATATTGGGCCACCCGTGGCCACAGAAGTACTTGCAGTGTTTACTGTTGTTGTGACCCCCTCTGGTCCCAAACCCCCTGGCACACTTGAAGACCTTGATAACGAGGATGTAGAGGAGGATACAGTACTTGAACTAGCGGCACTGCTTATTGTGCTACCGGGTGGTGTAGACCAAGCCACAGTGGCCTGTACACCACTTGTGGCTGCCACAGCCTTTCTTGACCCAGTTCTCTTACCCGCTAGTCTCTTACTGGAACGGGAACTTGTCACATTGGTGGCAGATGTGGGATTGTTATTCCCTGTTGAAGTCTCTGGACCCACGTCGTCTGATATTAGAGTACTAGTTGAAGAAGACGGTGGGGTTATTAAAGCCATTGGCCTTGTGACGGTTGAGGGTGAGGGCGCTATACAAATCACCACAGATGATGATGGAGTTGGGGCATCTGGATTATCGGTAGATGACCCAGGTAAAGATCTCCCATCATCGCTACCACTACCATCTTCAGTCTGTTGAACCTTTGGATAGGGAGGATTAAGAGTCCCTCTTTGGATTTTCCTTTTGAAACCACTACCCTTCCTGGTCTGTTCCATGTTGGTGAAGTCCACCTGATATGGCAGACAGCAGCTTGTCTGACTCAGGTCAATGCTTGTGATGCCTTGAGCGTGTGCTTCTTCAATGATGGTTGCTGCATTGAGGTCATACGAACTCCAACCTGTGTCATCTAACCATTGCCAATCTATACCTTTCCCAGGTGCACTGCAATCTGGAAATGTCCTCCGACGGATGGATCTCTCTGTGCCTGCAGAACAAATTAATTTATATATTATTTTCTGTTAATCCGGCCCGCCGCTGAAAAAATATTGTTACCGTACTAACACATGTATTATACACCCTTTTTTTACCCCAAAATATACGTAAATTAGGGGGTGGGACTTAAATCGGGTGCCCATGTGTGCCCGAAATGTTTCATCAAAATAATTGAAGAAAAAAAAAGGGGAAAAAAAGAAAGAAAAAAGCTTACTTAAAAAACACCTTGTCGGCTAAATCGTGATTATTTAATGCAAATATATAGAGGGGATTCATTTGAAATAGATTTATTTCGTCAAATCAGTTCATTTTTGGTACTCTTGTGCTCACTAAAATGTGATATTTCACCGCGTATGACACTTTTCGTAAGCTCGCGCGGCAAGTCTACATTTAGAAATTAGAAATATGTCACAAAAATATGTCACAGAAATGTAAATCTGCAAGAAAATCTACTTTCTAAAAATAATCATGAATTGAGGGCACTCTCTGGAAAAGATCACATAATATGCCTTTAAGACGGGTGCCCATCCTAGTCTGAGATATGAGCTCAATTAGGGGGTGGGACTTAAATCGAGTATGGGACTATACACGCGTCAGTACGGTAATTCCAATAACCCTGGTTAGCCAAATCACTTCACACAAAAAAGTATTACAAGTTCTAGTTTCAGTAATCGTCTTTAACCCAACCAATGAGGTACCGTGGCAAGTTCGTCTTTAACCCAACCAATGAGGAACCGTGGCAAGTTGGAAAATAAGCATTTCAATTTTTCAAATATTCTATGCTTAAAGGGCATTGAGAGATACGTTGGGAGTGCGTCCTCAATTATCCTGGAAATCAGTTTTTTTTGCATTGAAGTAATACTTAGGCATATTACTAACTACCATCTGAATTCAGAAGTTATGCTATCGTTTCACATGCGGCCTTTCACGGCAAATCACAACCCGGAAGTGCCGTTATTTGTTTAATTGGCATGGAAGCGATGTCGGAATTGTATGACATTTTGGATTTGGGCTATGTTGATGATTATCTTTACGTTATTTCCTCATTTAGTATATCGATACATCTCTCAATGCCCCTTTAAACTCTAACAACATATATATTATAGCATAGGACTTTAATTAATAACCTTTAGTCGCAGAACCTTTTAAGGTAAAAGGCAAGAGGGAGGCTTAGTAATTTGAATCTTAATCTGTTCATTGACTCATTATGAGTATAGAACCAGGTTGTTCATCTCTTACCATTGTCCACATTCCTTTTCTTCCTATACATGTATTTGATCCTCTTTTATACTAAGAAGGATAAAAATCCGAAAAAAGAGATGATCAATTAAAATTAATGTGTCGCAATTTGACTGGGTATGTATGATGTATCATAATATCCCCAACACCCCTACACCATACAAAATCATACAACCAGCAGCACCTGTTTGCGCGGCGTGCACGCAAAGTCTATCCCATGCCACAATCAATAAACCCCAGGTATTATAGTTACTGAGCATTTCGCTTAGGCAGCTCAGCGCTCGTGGTGTGGTGGGTGAGTCACTCACCTGCCAGTCCAGCGACCCGGGTTTAATTCCCCGGGGCCTCGGACCAAAAGTAGTAGTTTTCCCTGTTGACCCCCCCCCCCCAGTTCCTTGGTCCATTGTCAATGTAAGGCTGTTTCAAGTTATCATCTTTAATATTCAGGAAATGTATCACGGCAAAACCGGTTAACTGCCATTTTTGCCTGCAAAAAGTGGCAACTGGCAAAAACTAGGAAAATCCCAAACATAGCCAGGAATATATTAATAATACATCAAATACACATAAACAATATTCAGTGAATCATTTCTGCCAACATTTGGTTTTACCAAGTCCCTAAAGTAGAAAAAAATTACATGAAAATTATATAACAAATTTGACTTTGAGTCAAATGGACTGGTACAATTGGAAAGGAAAGAGCTTTAATGGCAACTGCCAGCAAACTTAATCTATTAATGTTTTGCATATCTTATAAAGTTATTATGCACTCATAAAAAAATGTTTTTAATTTTCATTGTTTTTTGACAGGAATTCACCAATTTTTTGCATTAGTTTGATGTAGCCATAACTACATGTACATGCACTCCTGGCTCTGAATCATCATGATCATAGCTCTCTGTGACTCTGTCTGAGAGCTACTGTCAGTAGTAACCTTAACTTTAAGACACCCGACTGTCTATGCTTGTTTTCGTAGCTAAATAAGTAGCTATGAAATGAAGCATACATTCCACATCATAGTTTTACTGTAGCCGGAATAGGGCAATCAAAATTCAAGCCATTATTTCTTGGAAATAGAATCGGGGTTGAGATATTTAACCAATGTATACATAATACTTGAACATTAAACATGATATCTGAAGCAACAGTTTGACTAATTTAATTCAGAAAAGTTGAAAAATATTGATGAAAATCCCTGACGTGGACTCACATGCTTTCATTCCATAGCTCTCATATTCATAATGAGAGCTAGGATTCAGAACTACTAAATAAGTAGCTGTTGGCCGACGCGAGTTCAGACATTTCCTAATTTGGTCACATATAAAAGTTGACAAACTCTATGAATAGTTTCTCACCTTAATTCTTCAATTTTGGTTCTCAAATTTTACAAACTAACAGCGAATATATTGAAAATTATAAATATATGATTTTTTCTTACTGTTGACTAACATCATAAAAAAAAGTCGGATCGGATGATTTCGGTACTTAGTCCTTGTATTCAGTCAGTGCTTCGGAAGCAGGCCTACATTTATTGATTTAGGCCTTACCTTAAAATCCTTTTTTTGTGTTACAATTCAAATTAATTCAAATATTAATTTGACCGTGCGGTTGCTGACAAGTGAGGTTGTATTTATAGTAGCATATAATACACTATCATTTATTCATTCATTCATCGTTTAAATATACTTGGGCGATTCTGGAACATGTTTCAAATGGATAGACAATATATTTTTATTTTAACGAGCGCATCGTGTAATTATCAACGTCACACAACATCATGACATCTGTGCACAACATCACATTGACACTGCATGCTGGGTAATTACCGGTAAGGGGTCAAATCACCCTTTTTTCGTTAATTATATAATTATATAATTAGGGCTTCGTTTTAAAGTACATTTTTTCGCTCTTTTTCATGCCAGTGGATTCAATTCACCATCACAATAGCTGAGTTATTGGTCCAAAGAACAAGGTGAGACAGTAAGGTAAGTCAAATCTTCGTATTTAGTCTAAAATTTGACATTTAGTAAATGTCTAAATTGATTTACATTGACTTGTATGGTTCCGAAGGACAAATCGGCATGCCTAATGGCCGGCATCAAAGATTCCGGCAATGAAAGGACAAGGACTACCTAATTACATGACGCATGATACCCCTCTTGTAATATCCACTGAGCACCCCGGGGTCACATGATAGCCTCGTCTTTTTTGGTATGGTTCCCACTTACACATTTGCCTGAACGAAGTTCCCAAAAAATAGATTTGGGTATAATACTGCAAGGACTATTATATGATCGCCAGAAAAGGGGCAATCCTGTATTTTAGGGGGTTAAATTGATTGACGGAATATACCGTATATTTCATGAATTTGACTACTGACAGTATATACAGTCAATTCAGGAAGTATATGGTCACGTTTTTTTACCTCGGCACCCATAAAAGGTGGTTTTGTTACATTCTAATCATTTTTTTGTACTTAGGCTATTGTATTTGTGTAACCCAGCACCTTTGATTAAATTAATACAGCTCGTTAAAGCATAATTAGTCAGGGTGGTTGAGGAAGTGGAGGAGGAGGAAGTGGGTGAAAATGGACCGTTTTCCTGTAATAGAGCATTCTATTTCTTAGTATTATGTCAGTTTAGTTCTAAATGATGCAACAATGCTTTACATCATTAACTTAAAGTGTCAATTAAGCTAATTAACTAATTTTCAAATCTGATTAACGATGTAGGATGAACCATGTGCACATAGTCACAAAGCCGTTTTTGTCAATGTTTCAGAATTGTCCTTGCAGGCAAATTGGAAAGAGTTATCAAGGCTTTGATTTTTATGTTAAAGCAATGAGCTCTAATTTGTATTTGCATAATTTAGTTATCTTTTCCATTATCTAAAATTTCGTATTTTGACCACACTGTATATATATTTCCTAATAAGCTGAAAATCAATTTTGTATATGACTGGATGGGTAATTTACTCAATTACAGCAAAAACATTTCTAGCCTTTGAATAGCCTGCATTTTTTATACAATGGAGGAAAACAAGCAAATTATCATTTTGTATACAATTTTAATTGTTAGACCCTGTATAATGTTTAGGTCACCCTGTATATTTGATTTTGAGTTACCATATTTTCAATCCTTAGATTATAAGCTTTCCAAATATATATGGTTTCATACACTTTAGATGTAAACATGTTGATATATTCTACTGAAACTGCGAAAGGAGGTATATTTTATGAAATGGACTCATGTAACACAAATGTAGCCCAGGTTAAAAAACACGACCATATGGTTTATTATTCCATCAGATCAATTCAGGATTACCAGAAATGGTTCCCCGAGTATAGAGTCTTTCAGAGGGCATAACTTTTGTTATGGAGGCATGTATTGATATGGGGTTTTCAGTCACCATTGTATTTCTCTTGTAAAGACTTTTAATTTAAAATTTTAACATTGCCTATAATACATTGCAAATAAAAAAGGAAATCAACCAACATTATAGCATCTGGCACTCAGGGATGTACTTTCGCGACATCCGGCGAGAATCCAAATGGATTCTCGCAGAGGAATTTTGCAAGAATCCATGGATTCTCGCAAAATATTTTTGCGAGAATCCTTTTTACTGAATTTAAATTCCGTATTTTAAACATTTATTGTACTGTATACTTAGAAAATAATAGTTACACAAATTGAATCAAACACTTCTTAAGTTTACACACAAGTTAACATGTCATCTTTAATGTGTATCTTTTTCTTTTCTTTCAGGTAACTAACAATATATCTGCACAGCAGATTTCAAAAACCAACTAAGAACAATCATCATTTTAATTTCAACTTGAACAGTTTAGAGTCAAATACCAGTCATCTAAGGTCCTGTTTTGAATTTAGAAAAAAGAAAAAAGAACATTTCAAAAAAATTTAAACAAAAAAACAAAACAAAACACATGAAACTTCTTCACGCGAATCGATTCGCGGATTCGCGCCGAAAGTACATCCCTGGGCACTACATAGTACATGTACTATGACGTAGCACTGACTGTAGCAGAGAGTATAACTTAGTGGTCTCACTCCCCTCAGGTCAAGATCAAGTCAAGTTCAGTCAGCAGTTAGTCATGATGATATTAGAAGTAATTATGGACCTGAAATTTAGGCCTTTGGTGGGGAACATGTCTAAATAATTGTCCAGCAATTGGTAACTCATGAGACTACTACATGAGTCATGATCATGATACATGATGTATGTAGTATCATAAATCATGTACATCATCAAATTGATGATGTACAAATGATGTAGTCTCATGAGTTACCAATTGCTGGACAATGGACATGTCACCAGGCCTAAATTTCTGGTCCATCATTACTGCTAAAATCAGCTAATCGTCAATTTCGTTGTTTTGTATTTGTTTTGTGATTGTTGTTTTGTTGTTGTGTGTCGTAATATAAATTGCATGCATGATTAAATATTTTTGTAAACACAAACCTGTATTCAATCGTATCTGTTTACACGTCGAGAAATCAATTGCGTAAGCTGACATTGATGGTTCAATTCCACCAAGACCTAGTCGAGAGGTAGAACTACTATTTGCTTCAATTTCATGAATAATAGCCGGTTTATAAGGCTTCCATCGACCATGATCCGAGAGCCATTCCCACACCACAACACCTCCATCTTTCTGCGCCATTGTCATTGTTTTTTTCTATGGGATTTAATAGGTGCACCAACTTGGCTGGCTCCCATCAAATTATTTTGGTCAAAAAGTTTACTGGCATCAGCAAACGCCAGTTTATGAACGCTTCATGTTTAATCAAGGGGACGTTCTAGGAATTATAGCATAGCCGTACAAGTAACCCGATAGATTAGGGCTACTGATAGATGATGGGATGGCTAAATGGTGAGTTGTGAATGGGAGAGTTGATGTGCAAACAGTTGTACGGAGAGTTGTGAGGAGAGTAAAAGTTGTGGAGCGAGTTGTGGAGTGATTTTACGACTGGTATTCAGGTTAAGAGTTCAATTGGTTCCCCATCAAAACTGTTGTTAAGAGTGTTGCTGAACTTTGGAACAATTTACCATATCATGTTAAATCCGCCAAAACTCTTGAACAGTTCAAATCATTGCTAAAAACTTACCTATTTAATGTTAATGTTTAATTTCTTCTTGTTTCGTCTATTGTTACTCATGTTACTGTGTGTTTTTGTTTTTGTTTGTGATAGCGCATAGGGACTTAATTGTGTTATGCGCTCAATAAGTATGGTTTTATTATTATTATTATTATTAGTTAGAGTTTAATGGGGTTAAACTGTCACACAGCCAAGCCAACCTCGTTATCGCCAACTCTTTAACTTGTGACACAGTTGTAGAGTTTAACAGGTCAGTATGTGGTCTATAACTGTGGCCCGGAATTGTGGTCCCTTAATACTTGGCAAATCACACGGCACAAATGCACAGTTTTTACTTTATGATTTACGAATAATCTGAAGGAAAAAAATGTCTCTGGTTAAATTTCAAAGTATTTCAGTTACCTCCGAATGTTATTGATTGATTGGTTTTTGACATCATAGACATTTCACCCTGTGAACCCTCCCCCTAAACAAACACCCAATGGTGTACATGGAAGCAAAACAAAATTGTGTTATCGTTTTGAATTATGTAAAAGAGCTCAAATAGTTTCATTTTTAAAATGGTCAGAAGAACATTCCTGAAGCCATCTTGTGTGCCGAATTTAGCTTTATTAAACCTTTTATTGAAACATTTGTATAATTATTGCAAAACATATAATTTAGCAATTAAAAAACATGGACACATAAACAGCGATATTATATAATATTCACTACATTTATAATTTACGCCTTCCCCAACCCAGCATCTCCAACTGGCAAAACAGACGGTGATAACACATGGAAAATATGGGAGGTTTTGGTGCAAAAACATATCAGTATTAACTGTTCTGTCAAATAAATCTTTCACTCTTTTTTCATGTTCATAATCCTGGTAATAACATTTTGTATGTGGTTCGTTTTCATTAATTATAATTAATTTCATGTATAGCGCCTTGACACTTAAAATTATGTATGCATAACCATCATGTATACACGTTAATATCATTATAAGCATATTACATTTCGTCGCCATGGATGTTCTTACACTTTATTAAAGTAAAGGATGCTCCAAAGAATACATAATATTACGCGTATGAAAACGGCGAGAAATAATACGACAGGACAGTCAAAGGAAACACACGAGACAAGAGAGAGAATGTCTGTTCTCAAAGCCACTCGTCCATATCAAAACCTTGGTCAACTGTTGCAAAAACGACGATTTATTCAAACTGAAAAATTGAAGATTTAGACAATTTTTGGTATATATCAGTCCATTCTGACTAATCCGTAAATGCTATGGGGTATTTATGGTACCAAAATAAAGCTTACAATGTCCTCTTTCTAAAGGAGTGTTCATAAATACTTTGGTGGGGGGCTGGATAAGTTTTTGAAAATCCCAACGGAGGGGGGGGGGGGGGGGGGGGGTCAAAAAGGTTTAAAACACTTATTAGTTTCCAAAATTTTCACCGATTTCTTCGTAATCATACTGATTTGGACCGTCAAATTTCAGTTTGTTAATGAAAATGAAAAATATGATCTTTCATATGATATGAAAATCTCCATATGTTTGAGAAAAATCTGTGTTATGAAAATGTGATCGGGTCCAGCCAGTAGGGAGGTCACGCTGCATGTCACACGGTACGCAAGAAAACAATGGAGTCTCAGTGACTGCAATATTTGCTAGAAATAGCTTCGGGAAATGGTCTATTTGGGCATCTTAAAAACTGAGAAACGTGTTAAAAATCATGTAGAATTTTAGAGGAGGGTCAATAACATCTGCAGAACGGTAAAATGTATGCAAATTTATGTCGTAAAATGTTGGAAAATTCACGTATTGAAAATCTGTGGTCTTCGAAATTACAGGAATCCTAACTCATTCTAAACCTCACCAAATCATGAAATGAACCATCGTCTACAAAAAAGTCAATGTATACGTATTGCTCTATCTGCTTGGAGATAGCGAAGATCACGGAAACCTCATAGCTTTAACCACGGAATGAAATCCGCCATAGACATTACATGGCGAAGATCGTACAGATTTGCACTGCAGTCCTCTGTGTAGGGAATGTTGACAATAGCAAGGTCGTTTGGCTATTGTGTTTGTGTATGTTTGTGACGACTGACCCCGTTTAACAATCTTTATAGCTTTCATATAGGGCTTGGGTGACCTAACTATTGACTAGGTCATATACCTTTAAGCATGAGCGGGTAATTTGACTATGAATAGGGTTGCGAGGTTTTAGAACTGACGGAAAATAAGACTTTTAGGGAGGTCGAGGCAGGCCTACGTAACACCCTATCTGCCCAAGTTTGTTGAGATTTTGTTCAGTATAGCGCACTCTATCAGACCGTCCCCCGGAAGTTAAGCGTAAACTGTCAATCATTCGTTGTGAATGAATATTCATTCATGACTATTCATGACCTCACACGATGTGATCGTCGCGATCCAGCGTCCTTCCCAACTGATCTGATTACAATCTTCATAAAATGCAAATAACGCCACGCCCCTCCTCTGTCACTGTCAGACGAAGCCATCCACAATTTAAAATTCGTATTTTGTTCCACGTAAAAATTAATTTCAAATAACCAATTCTGAATGTTTCGTGTCATATAAGAACTAAATTCTGCTATCATCAAAGCAAATAAGTTTTACTCTAAATCACAATCAGCTTTTTTGACCATTGATGTACTATTTCTGTGCCACAAATCATGTTTTGAGCCGATAAAATCCACCACGTCTTAGGTCGTCTGGTTTGCTACGACCGTGATAGTGTTATCCCCCTCTAAAACCGTCCTCCGTCAATTTAAGCATAGTAAACGGGGGACTTTGCCTTCGAGATACTTGTCCCATAGTTATATAGTCTCTGGTCGAGGACAACCAAATAATATTTTATTGTTGGCCTACTGATATTTGGAAAATTTAGTCATGGATGATTAGTTGCATTTAAAAATGCTGTAACTTGGAGGCGCTGTAGTTGGAGTTGGAGGTGCTGAGGTACCGCGCCATTTTGTCCCGAAGCAATGGTTATGACGTCATAATTTGTGTCGATTTTCAGAACTCTTGTATTGGATTTACGTGCAAAAGATATGCCCTTTGCATCATACTATCCCAGTTGTGCAGTTCATTTTAAATTTCAGATGTTCTAAAATGGATGGTTTTCTAACTAATTCGAGAAAGAAAATCGATATGCACACCTCAGAATTGCAAATAATATACCACCACAAGTCCCCTTGTTGTGCCTTTGAACAGCGTGTCTGCTGGGAATGTAGAATTACACAGCGCTGGACACGAATTCCGAACTTAGACAGTTCGTATTAGCTTAATACGTAATCGCGAATACCCATCGAAAAAGTCTAAAAAAAACCTTTTCTATGTGTAACTACAGTAAATAATCCTAAAACCGATAGTCTACGTGTCCTTTTTCGACCTTTTTTCAAGTTCAAATGTCCAATTAATAAAATACGATATAAATAAAATGTTCAATCAGCACGGTTGGTGTAATGGATGGAACGTTGACATGGGGGAGCGAAAGGTTGTGAGTTCGAGCCCCGTTATGATCATTTTTGTTTTATAATGCGGGGTCTTGCCGCTTGGCCGGCATCGTCTGTATGCGTGTACACAGCAGCCGTATCAGACATGTTTGGATACACCTGGGTAAACAACAATAGATCGAGTCCATTTGTATGCTTCCTATCCCTTTAGGTACTAGATAGTCTCAGGATTGTGGACCGTATAAATGACGCAATTTTTTGTGTGTTCGAAATTGTCAACGTTTTTTACCGTTCTTTCAAAAATAAGGAGTATAATCACATAACAAACACATTTTGTGCGAGAGAAACACACATATTTGGCAAAAATGGCACAATAAAAATCCGTTCGTTATAAATAAATAGATATGGTTAAATAATAAAACTATCACTTTTATACTCGTCGATCTCTGTGGCGTGCATACGTTGGCCACACTGCAAATTGAAAAGAACACCACGGACGTGTTCATCATGTAACACTTTTTAACACCTGAGACGTGTTCACAAAAATCCAAAAGGTTTATTTTGCAATATTTATCTGTCATTTCGGTTTAAAGAGTTGCCTCCACCCCCCCCCCCCCCCCCCCCCAAACAGCAATAAAAAGTCAACATTGTGTACGTTTGTGCAGTTTAATTAACCTGATATCAATTGCAATTGTTTGAACACATTGGACACCTCGGACGCGTCCGAACATTGTTCTGACGCGTCCGAGGTGTTTAAAACACTGCCGTAGAACACTAGTGTGCGAATTTCGAACACTCATATTCTGAACAAATGGAATATGAGTGTTCTAAATTTGAAAGTTGATGTTCAATTTTGAACACCTTTTTAACACTGACACGTGTTCTAAAAATCCAAAAGGTTTATTTTAGAATATTTATCGGTCATTTCGGTCTATTTTTTAAACTTGATGATTAATGTAACATCATTGTTATGTCAATTTTATAAATTATAAAGGCCGCACATGCGTTTATAGTTTTCTTTTTATATACCGTTTAAACTTCATCTATAAGCACCCATTGACTAATAGTTAATAAGCAGAGAATAAATAAAAAGGTATGAACGCCCTCTATTGATCTAGAGAAATTATCACGAATTTGTTTAGTGTATTCGATATTCAATAATATAAAGTTTTAACGCACACCTATGACGTCATGACATTGTTTTCTCACTCCATTATTTTCCAAGAATGGAGAGATAGAACAATAACACGCCATTCGTAAATTTACGAATGGAGAGTTATTGTTAAGAATGGAGAGTTATTGTTAAGAATGGAGAGTTATTGTTTAGAGAACAACATCCCTCCATTCGTAAATCGAGAGCCATGGAGAGTTGTTTTTCTCTCCTTAGATATCTCTCACCCCTACAGAAATAAATACAACAATAATTGATTACAGACACACACACACAGAAGTGAACTCCTTTTTCCAGAATACCATAATTAAATTAATCGTATTTTAGCTCGAAACATTTATTTTATACAATACAAATACAATTACCATTGCCTTCAAGTCGAAATACCATGAAAATCTATCAACATTCTGTCGTTGCACAATACCATTGCTTTCAAGTCAATATTTTGAACATTTGGATATCAAAACTCTCTTTCTTCGTACAATACAATCAAACAACACCATTACTATCAAATCAAGTCAATATTTTGTACATTTATTAATCGTAATTGAAGCAAAATGTATCCAATTTATAACAAATATACATGTACGTTTGTTATTGTACACACGCATATTATGAGCATTTTATACACTTATATTTTTCAATCTTTATTTTCAAAGACTGTTTTACTAGAACCCTTGTTAATATCACATAAATAATAACATCTTTTGTATCATTAAGTCATATAAACACATAATATTTCTTCATTTATGATCAGTTGAACTAATTTTCCAGTAAATAATATTGCGACAAAATCAAATGCACAGTAGGATATGGCACGGCAGTGGCGTAGCCAGGTTTTTCTCAGTGGGGGGGCAAAGGGGGGGCCGGGAGTTTTGGTGGGGGGGCAACAACCAAATTGAGGATTGAATTTCCTTGTGTTGTGAATAGGTTAGTCCCAAATTATTTCAACTGACATTTCCCACAGGGGGGGCAACAGGGGGGGCAGAGAACCCCACAGGGGGGGCAGCTGCCCCCCCTTGCCCCCCCTTGGCTACGCCACTGTGGCACGGTCATAAACCACCAAACTTCATAATCATAAATGATGTTCCCCCTATTTGTATTTTACAGTTACTGATATAATGATTTAGACTCATTCAATCCTGATCGGGAATTGATTATTGAAAACAATGCGTTTAATATCAAAGCGTATCTTTAATTCACTGTACATTTTATCATAGTCGTATACACAGAGAATATTAATTCGTCAAAAAAGGGGTCTTATTTGACAAATTAAACATTTGTCAGTCATGGAAGGTTCGTCAGTTAAACAATATTTTGTAATGCTAAACAATTATTTTTAATGATAATTTACCAATTAGTAGTATTTTTAATTGAATTTTCAACATAGCAAATATTTTCACGACTCATAAATATTTGATTTTCAATGACAAATGAATGAATGACAAATGAATGAATGACAAATGAATAAATGACAAATGAATGACAAATTAAATGACAAATTAAAAGAATATTTTTAAATCAATAATTAGTCATTTAATATAAATGACTAATCTTAATTTGTAATTTTATTGATGATAAGTAATTTTAATTTGTAATTTTATTGATGATAAGTAATTTTAATTTGTCATTTAATTTGTCATTCATTCATTCATTAAAAGTTAAATATATTTCAGTCAAGAAATGTTTGTTACGATGAAAATTAACTAGAAACACTCTAAATTGTTCTTTTAGCATCACAAATAAATGTACACCATTACAGAATATTTCAAACAAACCTGCCATTTTGGATGACAAGTTTTTAATTTGTTAAATAAGACCCCTTTTTGACGAATTAATATTCTCTGTGATGCTATCACATTCTCTTGATTTCATTTCAATATTTTTCATACGTTTTCTAACGTTTTCCAGTTCAATTTATAAATTAAAGTTCAGTGTTAGTGAAATGTGCTTGGTAGCACTTCAATGACACTTGAAACAGACTGATGACGTGCTTGATTATTATCTTCATCCGGTTCATTACTTACATTACTGCTACCGCTTGTGCTTGGATTAGCTACTGTTAGTCCTTGGACGACGGCGTTTACCTTGCGCTTTAAGGTGTCGGTTGTGCGCTTGTAATTCCGGACTGCATTGGATCTGTGTCCAGTGACTTCACATATTAATTGTTCATCAATTTGCTCATCATAGAGCCTTGATGCAGCAGTAGCGCGTAGAGAATGGTTTGTACGATGTCCAGATAGGCCTCCCTTTTTGCACAGTTCTGAGACAACCTGGGAAAGCTTGTGTCTGCCAATTGGTGTTGCTGCATACCAGATTGCGCCTTAGGCTTGGCGAGGGGTCGTAGATAAAACCCATTTGGTTTGTTTTCCGGGCAGTGGTACGTGTATTTCTTAAAGAGAGTAACAAGGCAACGTTTTCTGTCTTTCTTATTCTCATATGCATCAACTACCTTCGGCTTAATTTTGCGATGCTTCAAACCGCCCTGATTGGTCTTAGAGCAATCCTCTGAGTATCGGAGGAAATTGTTTCCTGTACTGTCTGTTAAGAGTTCAAGCTGGGGCTCTTTCCATCTTAAACTCCTGTGCTCCTGGCCACCACGCAATGCGAAATTTAACCCAACCATGTAAACCAGGGTGTTAAGAAGTTGGGTAGGATTTGATGATCCAAGGATTTCACTTTTCCATAGTAATTAGCATGTCCTCCTCGTCCACTGTGATAACTTGGGCTTGTTGTATGTGCCCCTATACCAGACTGGGCACGCTCCTGCATTTTTCTGTCCAGTGTGTTTTTAAGTTCCAGAAAAGCAGGATCATTCAGGAACTTGTAGGCTATTCCCTTCAGTTCGAAATGCAGCTGGAAACAAATAACCATCTCGTGAAGTGTGTTTCCAGGGTAATGTTCACCATTATGCTTTTTTACCTCACAAAGAAACCTAGATATTGAATAATTCAATTCGTCTTTCGTCATATTGTCGAGATGTACATTGATGGAACTTATGTTGAGGGATGGGTTCGATGAAGCTTGTATGTTTCTCTCTTTTTGCCACTGGTTAAAGAGGTTGACAGCCCAACGGATTTTCCTCTCTGTACTATCAGATAATCTGCATAAACGAAAAAAAACAGGAAATAACTGTAACTATATAGCACCAAGAAACTGAAACGCAAGTAGTGTAAATAGTACGACAAAATATATTTAGGTGGTGTCTTTGTGTGGCAAGATAATTATGAAAATATATATGAAGAGCTATGTTCCAAAAGGGATCAACTCCATATAAGTGAAATTAAGGATGTTGCACTTCTTTGATTATGCTAATTTTCTGCCATATGAAAGATAGGCTACTATTATAATACGTGTAAGCTTAAAAATGGTTTGATTTCATTTGTTTAATTTTCACCGTATTTCTTATGTCATTCTTTATTTTCGGAAACTAGTGGAGTTGATCCCTTTTGGAACATAAATGTTTCGACCAATTTGTAAAAAAACCACTTTACTAAACAATCGTTATTTTCAATTAAGGAACACCTGAAAGACATTATCAAATCACATTGAAAACAGAAATCCGAATTCAAATACCTTTTTTTAAAGTATGACATTTTGTTTTTTCTTGAAAAAAACCTGAAAACTTTGACAATTTGGCACATTTTTGAAATAAAAACACTTCTGTTTGTGTGCAATTTTATTAACAATTATCCCATACATTTTACGTTTTCTTCATTGCATTTCATTAAGGACATTCTTATCGATGTTTTACCATGATAAAAGAACCATATTTCTACCATTTTGGCTTACTAAATAGTGAATTATATTCAAATTTCCGGAAATTACCGGACATTTCCTGAAATTAGATCAAAGTGTAACATGTATTTCAGAACTCTCTTTCATGTTCTGCACTTAACTCAATTTCGACTAAAGGTGGAGTTAATCCCTTTGCTTTTGGAATAGAGCTTTTCATATTTTGTGTTCATTTTCATTTTGCGGTTTCTTTCCAAAACATGCCTCGTTTGTGATTTATCATGTTTATTGTCATGATCTTAATATGATTTTACAACGTGTTGATTCGTTATCGTACAAACCGTCTTTATAGAAGACCATCACCTTTACAAATTGACTAAAGAGAGCAAGTGAATATTGTCAGATTTATAATAGTATTCTAAAATAAATTAATAATGTACCTTCGTCTAGAAATGTTGGCCATTTCTTCGTCATTGACTGGTTTGTCGAATCGAGAAGGTCCCGACGGAACCGTAGCAATCTTTTCTTTCTCCTCCATAGCCAGGCTTGCCGCGATCAATTCATCATCCGATATATCGGAAACCACTGGATAGAATTTCTCGGTTTCTTTTTCCACGTTTTCATTAGGAAACACATCATCATAATTTATTTCATCATTTCCATCACTATCATTCATTTCATTTCGAAACGAATTTTGTGTAAGAAATATATCGGAGTCGCTTTCGCTTGCCATCTTTGCTAGTCAATACCCAGAGTCAGAATGAGTTTATAATATCTTCAAGAATAATTTCACTATCGTCTCTTTAAAATTAGGTAATTTATCAATGAATATGACTACATGATCAATTTATATCTTTCAAGTTTCTTTAAAGTTACAACACTTATCATATACTTTCCTTAATATGTGGTTATGCAAATGTCATTGCCTCTTCTCAAGGGCCTATAATGCATTGGCTATAATGTCATTGCCCTTCAAGGGTCAATAATGTATTGGCGTGTTTTTCACTACATTCGTAAGGGTATTGGTGTGTTTTTCACTACATTCGCAAGGACAATGCAAATCATGTCAGTAGCTCATGCAAAATTATCCTGAGAAATCAAAAACAATTGTATGACGTCCTAGATGTGCGTTAAGTCGGATAATGGCCTCGTATTCACGCCATTCGTGGAAAAGAATTGTCCTCGGCCTGCGGCCTCGGACAATTCTTTTCCACGAATGTCGTGATACTCGTCTATTATCCTTAACGTATTACTCTCTAAATAATTTCATGGACAGACGAATTGCTCAATTGGTAAAGCGCCCGGTAAAGCGTCAACTTCAGTATCACGAGGTTGGTGGATCAATTCTCAACTACACCTTTTGCAATTTCTTTTGAAATCCAAGTGATATAGAAATTAATGCAAACTTGAATGTAAAATGATTACTCAATTATACTAGCTTTATTGTTATTTTTCAAAAAACAAGCGCATAATTAATTTGATTGTATAAAGTAATGATCTTAATAGTCCAACCTTTTTATAAGCTAAAACACATTTATACTACAAATTAACCACAGCAAAATGTATTCATTGGCTTATTTTAAATGTTTCACACAGTAATACAAACGTTTCCTTCATCATGATTTAAGGGCAAATTATGATGATGCATATTAGGTTGGTAGATCAAGTTAAGCAACAAAATGAAAGTAACTATGCAAACCACTATAATCCTGGTCTCACAATGAATGAATAGGTGAATGAATGGATGGCTATTAAATCAATTTATTTCCAATAAGATAGAGGGCCGTCCATTTATACCGACCCATCAATCATACATGTAGTTATAAAACAGTATCTGACACAGCAGTCTCGTTTAGATCAATTGGCTAAGCCGGCAGTTAGGGCAATCGCAGCTATCAAGCGAAACTAATTATATTCGTGAGATTTAAACACTTCATCAACAACCCAACGACGGTACGAAATGAATATAGCTCGAGCCAGATTCGGACACCCATTTTATTAACTATTCACTTGACTGGACTAAATAATTTCATAATATTTTAAGCATGTTTCTAGTTACAAAAGACTATGAATATTATGATACCATCAATACAATTGGTGCCTAATTCTTCAAAAAGGGAATATTTACTGTTAATTTGGCTTTAGTTTCGTCAAGTTTTTCTCGAATTCGGCTGTGTGTGATGACAATAATTTGCACCGAAAATGCAACATGTCATGAAGTCACAGCTAATATTAGATAATATTATTCGCATAATATGCCTTTTTATTTTACAATTTCATGGCAAATGTGTTTGAAATGTGTGATTATAATCATGAAAAGAGCTCATTTACATCGTGCTATTACGAGGTCAACTATGACTGCGAAGCAGTATCGTTACGGGTGAATACTTCCGGGTCGCTTTGCTGGGTTAGAAAAGGAACGACTTTTCGTGTGGTTGCATACTGGCTGATAGACACAGTTTCGTAATTCTAAAACTAATCCGTTATAAATCAATAACACGTGGCCACTATACTACCATTTACATGAATGTAATGCATGACCTTCAATACCACGTGAGCTGCTCAAACTATGACATGTTCATTAGGCGTGCAATTTAAAGGCAATCCGTCAAACGTGTGTATTATAGTTCCGAAAAACTTAAACAGACTTAAAAAGATGGATGGTGCCGTAAATAAGTCCTTCGCGTGATTTCTTTTATTATTTCCACTCAGTTTTGTTTTATTTGCTTTGTGCTTTGTGTTTCTCCAAGAATAGGTATGGCACAAACGTGTAATATCGCGTTTCGAATCAATGAGGACAACAGGCAAACAGTCAAAACGTTATTGACTGGCCATGGCTTGCGTGTCCAGTTTGATTAAATTTTGTTTCATTTAAAAAATATATATATAAAAAAACCAACGAAAAAGATAGATTCCTTGTTCATTCATGATAAAAATAAAACACTGTCAAGAATTTGAAAATTATGACCTTTCCAAAAGAAGAAGTCTTGAAGTGAGATTCGAACCAGGAATTGTCATCTGGAACCCGCTATCACAATTGCCCTAACTGCCGGCTTAACCAATTGATCTAAACGAGACTGCTGTGTCAGATACTGTTTTATAACTACATGTATGATTGATGGGTCGGTATAAATGGACGGCCCTCTATCTTATTGGAAATAAATTGATTTAATAGCCATCCATTCATTCACCTATTCATTCATTGTGAGACCAGGATTATAGTGGTTTGCATAGTTACTTTCATTTTGTTGCTTAACTTGATCTACCAACCTAATATGCATCATCATAATTTGCCCTTAAATCATGATGAAGGAAACGTTTAAGATTACTGTGTGAAACATTTAAAATAAGCCAATGAATACATTTTGCTGTGGTTAATTTGTAGTATAAATGTGTTTTAGCTTATAAAAAGGTTGGACTATTAAGATCATTACTTTATACAATCAAATTAATTATGCGCTTGTTTTTTGAAAAATAACAATAAAGCTAGTATAATTGAGTAATCATTTTACATTCAAGTTTGCATTAATTTCTATATTACTTGGATTTCAAAAGAAATTGCAAAAGGTTGAGAATTGATCCACCAACCTCGTGATACTGAAGTTGACGCTTTACCGGGCGCTTTACCAATTGAGCAATTCGTCTGTCCATGAAATTATTTAGAGAGTAATACAACTTTATAGTATTGAATATCGAATACACTAAACAAATTCGTGATAATTTCTCTAGATCAAAAGAGGGCGCTCATACCTTTTTATCTATTCTCTGCTTATTAACTATTAGTCAATGGGTGCTTATAGATGAAGTTTAACGGTATTTATTTATCTATCATTTAACTCTTGATTTATTTAACTTTGTATCGAAACAATTAAAATGCGTAAACAATTATATTATTGCTCGATAAATAAGTGATTTAACTTGAGTTCAATTTGATAATGATAGCAAAACTTGTTGTAAAACCATTTTACCAGTGTGCTCAACAATTTCTCCTTTGCACACTTTGTTTATACATTCAGAAATGTCACATTTAGCTTGTTATATCTAGGCTAATATACAATTGTAAGCAAGTTTGCGACCTTTTTGATTTTAACAATCCCATAGTGCATTTCATTAAAACAGTGTAATTTTTTTTGGAACTATACGTATCACGTGATAACCACGATCGTTTTCGCAAAATATCGCAAAATGGCGCGGTACCCCCACCCCTAGTCTACCACTTGTGTTCTCCATGTTGGGGACCTTTAGCTATGTTTTAGTCCTTTCTCTGTTGATGCTTTCCTATCCGAGCCCTTTCTTTGTTTATTTGAACATTTAAAAATAGTTTTCTTTAAGATATTGCTAGTCTGCGTTCGATCCCTTTCCTGTGTTTGAAATCCTCCCTGTGGTCTCTTTCTCTGCTTGAGACATTTCGCTGTTTCTCTCAGTTTAAGTCATTTCTCAGTATAACATTGATATGAGTGGAATAAATGACCAATTGTATTGGTTCCTCCTGAAACACTTTATTATAATTATATTGCAACTCGTATATACTTTTATTGTATTAAGTTTTATGGTACCAGGTGCCCTTAAAGTGTTATTTATTTTACCAAACTAATTACCCAATATAGTATTCAATAACAAGTGTGAGCTTAGTAAAGTATATCACAATCACCAACAAATTGTAACTGGTAGAAATAATGTAAATCTTGCATTTCGTCTGTAGATTCGTGTAACATAAGAGTCTAATCTTTCCACCATTGTCATAGTTGTCGCGTTCTGATCGTTATCCTGTTGGCGAAAGTTACATCCATTGTGAACGATGTCGGTTGTCGTTATGTTCACCAGATGTCCTACGCTCTCCACAGAATAATCGTAGACGTCATCGTATAAAAATGCTTATAATAAATGACTACAGCTGCTAAATCTAACCTAAAATAAAGAGTAAAACATTTTTGAAAATTTAGATAATACCTAAAATGTGCGTCTGATGTATATTTGAGATAATACATAAATGTGCGTCTGATGTGTATTACTGACTTGGTAAATATGCCTCTAATCCAAATATTCCGCGTGTTGGACTTATAAATAATATTGAAGTAATGATGACTTGTGTAACAAGACATGACGAACAAAATTGCACTCCATCAACTTTTCTATGGGATTTCACTGTTTTGTATAATTATGCGCTAATGCGAGCAGCCAGACACTGACTTTTCACATTTCGGATTTCTTTTTGATACGAGCTAGGAGCTACAGATCTTGAATGCAATGACATAATGGCACCTGATCAGGAACTTTTGGGTTATATGTATTAGTAACATACCTTCATGACGTGTAGCCACATTCTGGCGATGCTGCTCTTCCCAATGAACTCAATACAGCGTCATGAAGAGACACATACATCCTATCCAGACCTATCTCCTGCGATTTATTGATGGTTGCTGTAGTTAACAGTGCCTTACGAACTGCCGCTGAAAATAGTAAAACGTAAATATAATGGAGTAATGAGTTGGATTTCCAAATCGTGTTTCATTCGAAAACCGTTGGAGTTGAACATAACTATATTCTTTTGTCTAGTTTTACGCAGCCGGCCACTATCTGGTTTATTTCTTATAGATTAGATTACCACTACACTGAAAACTTAAACTAGTCAGACACAGGCTGGACTTACTTCAAACTAGTCGAGCAGGTTAGTCAAGCCTGTTGGACTAGCTTAAACTAGTCAAGCAGGTTAGTCAAGCCTGCTGAATAGGTTCGGGTGGACTAGCTTATTAGACAAGCTGGCTTGACTAGATTTAGGTTAGTCAAGCTGGCTGGTCCCCTCTGATGACTTCCCAAATGAAATGATAAACTCTCTGTATATGAAGAGGTATTTTGCAAAAGGGCCTACATCCACTTTGGCTCTTATTGAGAAAAAGTCAAAAAACTGTTTCTAAATATTCAAGTTGAGCAATTGAAAAACTGAATGGATTATGAAAGAGGTACACTACATACTAATTGAAATTGAAATAAATTTTAAATGTGCTAGTTTTAATTTTTTTTTAAATCATGTTTACATTTTTTGAAAATTTGGATGTAGGCCCTTTTGCAACAAAACTCCATCTGTTTGTACATAAAGAAAAAATACCACACACAAAAAATCATTTATTTTAATCATTTCAAATAAATAAGTTTGATATTGAAATGTATAGGTCACAATCATATGTTTCAAGGAAATAAAGTCATTTTTTTCAAAAATACCTACATCTCATTGTAAACAGCCATTGAAGTTGTTGTTTTGTTGCAAAAGGGCCTGTATCCCGATTTAATTCTGGATACAGGCCCTTTTGCAACAAAACAACAATTTCAATGGCTGTTTACAATGAGATGTAGGTCTTTTTGAAAAAAATGACTTTGTTTCCTTGAAACATATGATTTTTCCCTATACATTTCTATATCAAACTCATTTTTTGAAAAAATGCACCATAGCCCTTTTGCAAAATACCTCTTCATATATACAAAAAACAGTCGCTTATGCCCTCCCTCCCCCCCCCCCCCGATCGCAGGCCTGTCCCGCGTCACGCGATGCACAAACCTGCGTGAAACCACCGACGCAGTGTGGCGTAATAGTGCGTGGTGAGGGGAGAGCCTCGCTTTCAATGGTTCCACCTGTACCGTGCGAGTAGCGTTTACAAGAACCAACTTGACAGATTTTGGTCCAAAAAGAATATGGAGACCTATAATACTTGTTTACCTATCCAATATAAGTGTAAGTATAAGTATAAGTGTACACGGACAACTGCTTAGATCGAGATCTTGATCATAATTCGAGATCTCCTTTTTATCTGGGACGAATCCCATTTAACATAGAAGCAGGCAAGATTGTTCCCCCCTCCACCTTGTGAATCAAAAATGGAGTTGCAAGGATACATAGATTATTACATTGATGATATATGGAACATGAACCTGATAGTGGCTGGCTGCGAAAAACCCGACAAACTGAAAAGTGTGTTAATACCTGAGTGTAATCCGATGAGGGAAATCTTTAGAAAGCCAAGTATTAAAATGAAATTCCACCAGAGGGGAACTAGTAAATCATAGGTTTCAAAAAATATGACACCGTATTAAACAAAAGAGGTGTATACTTCTACGGGCACTTATATGACGTGTAACTACATTGCATAATAGTTCATGCTGACAGTCGCTCGTATATTAATGTTTCCAATTTTCGCCATGTGAAAATGTTACCCCATTTTTTTTTAATTCCTTGCAATCATCCAAGTAATTTACATGGCGTGTCAAAAAAGGGTCCAATGTAAAACATGATTGTTAGGTCATAAAAGTATAAAAATTGCACATGAAATGGTACCAATCATGTTCGACAATTTTTAATGCGTCATAAGAATGTTGTTCCTTTCAATTTTGGAGCTTTCGTTATCAAATGGTGGCCAATCTACTCAGGCATTCTTTTATTTGAATCGTCATTCAGCGTGTAATTGAACATGATCAATAAAATCAATAATAATCTACCTACTAAATGTTGATAGTTAGTTCAATTTGAGCAGAAAATCATTTTTTCATCCATATTATCCATGACAAACCACAGAATATTTTAATATTATAAGATGTATTTTACACAACACATTGATGTATCCTATAGACGTTATTCATAATTTGCGATTTCAGGCTAAAGAGGGAGACATACTCGATGTGACGTCAATAATCATAACGAAAGCGAGGCCAACCGTGGTAAATAACGTCAAGTGTGACGAAATCGCCAATTATGAATAACGTCTATAAGCCGTCATTGGAATTTTTAAGACAGTTTTTTCAGTTAAAAATCCAAAGTGGGATTCGCACTCTTGCTACTGAACTTATCATATCTCAGGAGTTAAGGGGTACAACTTAATGGGATCAAGTGTATTTGATAGAGGACTAATAGGGCTTACCAACAGAATATTTCTTTTAAAACAAAAACATGGGATGTATTTTTAATTATTTTTCTTCCTCATGGGACACTTCTTTTGACACACCCTGTACTATCGTACTTATTACCGTTGCATTTTGCAAATATAACACGCACGGAGACTGCATCGTAATCGGTAACAATCTCCTGTAAAGTTTTTACGCCCACTACGTCGACATAATTAAACATGCTACACTCGATGATTACTGTGTGTAGACCGCTTTCTAAATGAGACTGCTCCTCCGCGGATCTCGCATATTTCGTCACTTCAATGTTACTGATGGGAGTTTCTTCATCTTGTTCATTGGTCTGTAGTAATGGTAATTATGCATAGATCTTATTCGCGATTAGGCGCTTACCGGTTATAGGACTGTCACACCTACGGCGATCAGGCCTTTCGCTTGCGTTGCGCTGATAAAAGTATCGAAACGCCAAGCAAACGCATTAAGGTCTCTGAGAACCAATTTAGGACGCAGTGGACACAAGCTAGAACGGGAGAGGATCCCCATGTAACACGCAGTAAGAGCGCGGAAAACTGCTCAAAATTGTCAAGTTGAGCACTATTAAGCTATCCTCGAAGCTTTTAGACCGGTCCTGAGAAATGGTCTGGCTGGCTTACGGGCTGGAGAAGTGTGACACACTTTTAGTGATTAAACACCATTGAAAGTGTATCATGCATACTAATCTAGTCCATAGCAAACCAGTCACACAATCAGTATCCTTGTCGTCTGATGATTGCGTTAAGCATGAAACTCAGAGTAACGACTCCCTTTCTCGGAAGGTCTAAACTTTGAATTTTTATATAGCTCATCCTTTATTGGATTTGAGCACTGTTATTCGAAAGATAGTCTGACCATGAAATCGATTCGATATTCATTACTTTATACTTGAAATATATATATATATATATTTAGCGCAGTGCAATTGCCGTAGGTGTGACAGGGCCTTTACTTGAGAAAGTAGACAGGAGAGCTTTAATCGCACACAATGGCGGCTTCCTTTTTTTAAACCTGGTATCTGACCTGGCGAAAATGGTAGATGTGTACGAGCCTTAAATTATATCATTTGAATCCTACGTTTGACGGTAAACTAAAAAAACATCAATACAAATTATGAACTGGAACTTCGTCGGTTTCAGGGTAAAAAGTAACTAAGTGTTAACATCATATGATATTGATGACTAGTACCATGTTTGCGTTAAAACATACATTTTAATCTTAACGTTTGATAGAAGATGAGGGGCGGATATCCCCATGCCCCCCCTCATATTTGGATTAAATTATGTCCTAACCCCCCCCCCCCCCCCCCCCCCCCCCCCCCGGGCCCCCACTCTCAAGTTTCTCGAGCTGTCTTCCAAAAAAATGAAAAACAACCTTTTACGATTTCTTGAGTACTAATATACCTTTTCCGAAAAAAACCCGCCCCCAATACAAAAAATCCTGGTTAGGGACCTGGATGAGGGAGAGACACTACTTCACTTGTAATAGGAAAACATTTGGTCAATTTTTCGTAATATAAATCTTCATTTCTGATATTGGTAATCTGATGGCAAACAAATATTTCTACAATTGTAAACAATTCATTATTTTTGTAAAATCTCAATACATCTTATTATAAGTTCATACCTTCTCTTTGTTATTCGTATTGTTTTCCGCTCTTACAATCATTATTAATTTAGGATTGACACCGACAATTTTGTAGAGAGAATCACGGAAATGCGTAGCATTAATGAAACTCAATGAAGTGGAACATTGGAATATCTTGATACCGCCGAGTTCTTCGACCTACGAAAGACACAATTAAAACATTTATTTGTCGAATTCAGTCAAGGATAATGGCCGAGTATCACACCATTCTGGTAAAATAACGACCGAGGCGTGTGTCTTAATATCAACTAATCAAATATCATTAAGTGCATGCTTTACTACGTCACTATGTCCTCATTTCAGTGGCGTAGCCAGGTTTTTCTCAGTGGGGGGGCAAAGGGGGGGCCGGGAGTTTTGGTGGGGGGGCAACAACCAAATTGAGGATTGAATTTCCTTGTGTTGTGAATAGGTTAGTCCCAAATTATTTCAACTGACATTTCCCACAGGGGGGGCAACAGGGGGGGCAGAGAACCCCACAGGGGGGGGGGGGCAGCTGCCCCCCCTTGCCCCCCCCTTGGCTACGCCACTGCCTCATTTGAACTGTGTTCAAGATGGATGCCACAGAACAATATGATTTGATTAGTTCAGAGCACATGGAGCCGGAAATTTAATTATAACTCCAAATACGTGACTAGCCTATACCCTCATAATGGCTGCCCGAATCCATTGTTATGCCGTCCCGGTTGGTTTAGTGCATACACTCTATACGTGACATTTCCTAAGAAACATTATCTTCACTAAAATATAATTATCAGATTTATACAGACTATAACGTGATAATATCACAAATTCACAATAGTTGAGTAATTTCTGGATTGAGAACAATTTCAACGCTTTATTATCAATAATTTGACAGTAATTAAAAGTACGCTTGCCGTGACACAGCAAGATTTGTTTCCGAAGAAGTTTGGCCACAATTTAAACTTTGCAGTGAGTGCATATTGCATCACGTTACTTGATCTAACAACAGGGAAGCTCTTTGATCTGATTATTGGTAGTTTCAATAAATCACAGCAACTACTAGTAGTAAAGAGTGAGTAAAAAAGATCCAACACCTTTTGGTTTAGATAAAATTAAAAGCCTTGCGAAAATATCATGAAACATTTTTTTAAATCAATAACAATGGATGTCTGGTGGAGGAAAGATCATGTATATCAAACAGCCAATCCATGGCAATAACAGTGCCATTCTTCATTTTATTCAAATATAGCGCACATTAGGCCTATATATCAGCCATCAACGACGGTACCATGTTATTGCCAATAGTAAATCGGATCTATAATAGATGGATTTACTTTGTTTAAAAAAGAGTTGCTCTTTGCACGGATCCGCCATTTGCGAGACACTTATCAAACTGCGTGATACATTTCACGGACATAAATTATGCTAATGAGCTAATTCGTGAAGGGCGCCGCTCATTAAATGACGTCACTCGCATCATCGGGGTTTTCCCGATTTAGCGGAAAATTCCAAATCGATTCACTGGTAAATTGACTTCGTACATTGAACGGCTGCGCAGAGGATTTTGCTAGCCACTGATTGCCCTCGTGTCAGTTTTTCTGTATTGGCGCGAATTGATATATCAACATACTTTTTTACCGGAAAAAAATTGGTCAAGCCAGTCGAGAGTATATTTTCGGAACGCCAAATTTGTAAGTTTGAAATTCTAGGTCGTGTAAAATGATGTGCTTATTTGTTGTCTGTGAGCTTTTGTGAATTTTTTCCCGAATTTGAGTATTTTTTTATTGAAAATAGACAGTTTAAATTAAACGTTGGTTCCAAATTCAACAGACAGCACATGTATTTAGGTCACAGCAACAACAATATTCAGGCAACATTTGAGAAAAAACGATGCCCGGCTATGCAAGGGAGTGTACGGGGAGTGTACGGGCGTGTAGCGGGGATGAACATGACAAACCAAAACAGCCTAGCAAACAACCGCCTCCGTGGCGCAATTGGTTAGCGCGTTCGGCTGTTAACCGAAAGGTTGGTGGTTCGAGTCCACCCGGGGCGTTGTTTCATTTTGCATTTAATGCAGATCAACAAATCACAGTAAAAATCTAAATTTAATTTGACAAAATCACAGACCACTTACACAAAAATCGCATCTGCGCATGCTCCTGTCGCGATCGAAATCCAACATACAAGCAATGGGCGAGTTTTATAAGTGCGAGAGAGTCTCGAACTGGAATCAGATTGAATGAAAGTGTTGCATCATTCCACAATGTTTCACTGCATAACGACCAGTCATAGTGAGCTGAGAAACTAGTTACATATACTGTTATGCAGAATGGTCCAATTTAATGCGATACCAGTTCGAGGCTCTCCTCAGCGGATCCGTGCAAAGAGCGAATAATAAAATATTCTGTTTATGAATTTAGAGTTGATAAGTTATCTCTCAAGATGGTTACTTAGCACATTTTCTTCTCTACAAAAGTGCCTGTTCTCCATGTTCTCCCCAACAACACACTCCCTATGTAATGTCATAAACTTACACCCTGTACGAATGCTGTATCCCTGTAAATTTCCGTGTCCGGTACCCTACCCATAAGAGCACAATAAGGACTCTGTGACCGAACTACCACCGTAATCAAAGCAAATATCACTCCGAGAAGCAAACCTAGATCCACTCCAAGGAATACTACCAGGAGAAATGTCACGAGCCATAAAAGCTGAAAATAAGTATTTGAAATGTAAAAATGACAATATTATAACATTACTTTAAACTAGTAAATAGTCATAGGTTGCAATGCAAATGGTATCTTCAACTACAGTGACGGCGGAGGCAAACAAATTTAGGGGGACGAGCACACATTTTGTCTTATAATGTTGGAACATGTTGAAATGATGCGCATACAAGGATTTACATTACAACCTGCACATTTTCATGCCATAGCCTTTCGTTATTTGCAAAATTGCATTTACACCGTTTAATGTTGAAAAGTGAAATTGTAAACTATTTTTGAATCGAATGTGTCAACTAAATGATGGATTAATGAATTGGAGAACATATTTTGTTCTCTCAACAAAACAGGACCGATCTATGGAAATCTAACCAAATAGTGAGTGACTCGGTTGAAAGGCACCCCATACCTTATACACTCTTAGAAGGTCAGGATCAAATACATGAGTAGATTTCCGGCTCACTTTGTTTTGATCCTTTAAGGATCATTTTCGGATCGTTTTGATCCGTTTTCGGATCGTTTTGATCCGTTTCCAGATAGATATCAACAAACGGATCAAATTCACCTTGATCAACTTTGATCTGATTTCCGGATCAATTCGATGAAACAGTTCATTGGTCAATGAGTGACTGACGTCACTCTTTCGCAAACCGATAGACGACAAGCAGCTAGACGATCTTTTGAATTCGGTCGCCACAGTTGAAACAAGGGTGAAATACCGCGGTAAGTTATCCAGTCTAATCTGTAAAATGTTACATGATTTTGTCGGTAAAGTAGTTTTATTTTTTATGTTTGAACATGCTCTATTCTTGTGAACAAATTTCTTGTACCTGACCAGTGCCATCAGTACGATTTTCGGTCAAAATGCTCCTCACAAAATGTCACGATCACTGCGATGTACTAGGCCTACACGATGTAGTAAGCTTACTGCACTCGATATATAGTCTGCAGTGTGCACCCGGGGGTGGGGGCACTCAATCAATATTAGGTTTCACACCAGGCTCCATCAAAAATACCCCCCTTTTTTTGGCCCGGTGTCACCGAAAGACCCTTGCATGCATGCTTGTTTTTACAATCTGTCACCCGATGACCCCCTATGTTTTCACTTTTTCTTTGATTCAGTTTGATCCTGGAGTAGGATCATAAGCTACAGGTACATCCGATTAAGGATCATTATTTTGATCCGTTTCAGTATCATTTGACAGAAATATTTGATCCCATTTCGGATCAAACTTTTTGATCCTGCTTGTCGGATCACTTTGATCCGGAAAGGGTATAGTGATACCGCTTCTGGATCAAAATTGATCCTTTTCGTCTCATATTTGATCCTGACCTTCTAAGAGTGTATGGTCACAGTTCACCCATGAAGATCTATATGTATAATTATAATACTTACAAAATCAACGATTGATACTTTCCATAGCAGGCGAAGTTCTGGTATTTGGCGAAACATACCACGCAATGCAATGACAATTATAGCGGCCAATACGCACTGTGGAAAAAGTAATATCGATATTTTGAAATACGATTCATCGGAACGTAAAGGTTTCGAACGTTTTTATTTTTTTCCTGCTACTTTCACAATATGATAAAACATTGTTTGATATCATTTTTATCTGAATTTGATCGAAAGTGGTAGATTACATTTATAAATGTATATTCTTTTTAAGGCAAGTGTAACTTAATATTATCGCTTACTTCAGGTAGCTGTGTGAAGAGTGGTCCCAGCCATAGTAGTATGATTAACAAAATCATCGACGAGATAATGCCAGCCAACTAGAAATGAGAAATTCATTGAGTCAAGGATTGTTAAGGTAAAGGGAAGTATTGTTTTGAAAGCTGGTAGATTGGTTGTAAATTGGAAACCAGATGTTCAATTTTAATGGAGTTTGAACCCTTATGATGAAAATTGAACCTTAATAGGCCTATTTGCCGTTAAATGATGCACGAAATTCAAATCGAAAATTGCTGACGAGTGACCCATTGGATCACAGTTATAGGATTATTTTTTTTAAATGGGCAAAATCGACGGATAGACACTTTTGTTTTCATTGTTTGGTAAAAAAATAACCCTTTACTTTTAGATCTAAGTATACGAACCTGTGTTCTTCCGCCCGCACCTTCCTGCACTGCGGTTCTAGACATAGCGGTAGCATTTGGAAAACATTGAAAGAATGCGCCCACCAGATGAGCGCTACCGTACGCTATTAGCTCCTGTCGTTTTATAACATGAAAATGGTGATCAATTTACAGATATTAATAGTACATATTTTGTGTGCATAATTCGTCGTCATAATACCATGATAAACAAGATGGAAGAAGATATATCGAAAGTGTATCAAAGTGAACATAAATCATTACTAACTTACCACTGACTTCTCGCGCCTGCGGCGTACGAGATGTTCTTTTCTCAGTGCAACATCAGCGTTTTGTGAAACTTATTATGAGCTATTCATTACTTCATGAATAATCGCGATAAGTGCGTACCAAGTGAGTTCCAATAAAATGAATCATTAAATGAGAAAGCGCACGCCGAGCGCAGGTTACTAATAATTGCCCGAAAGTACTGCGCCAAAGTGTTCGATTGTTTTGCTCATTGACCGACCAATCAAAATAAAGCCTCACGCCCCTAAACTGAATATTCAATGAGTTATGAGGGAACACGATTAAAGTTTATTTCTGATTGGTTGAATGATACAAATGTTAACGAGGGGATGACCCGACTTGGACTGTTTCAATAACTAAGAAGGGAGTGGACAAAATAAACAGAAAACTAATTAATTCGTCGCTGTTCTGACATACCGGCACATCACAACAGAATTAAGTAAAGTGATGTGCCGGTATGTCAGAACAGCGACGAATTGTTAGCGCGATTATATCGGTACAAATCAAGGATTTAGATAAATATGCATCTTTTTCAGTAATGAATGAGAATAATGACTGCTTAACAACTGTTTTCGTGAATTTGCTTTGAAATCCTCCGGGTTGTTGTTCTGGTCATTCGGAATTGACGCTCAGGGGCTGCGCCCCTGAGCGACAATTCCTCAGACCAGAACAACAACCTCTGATTCTAAACAAATTCACAAAGAGAGTTGTTATGCAGTCATTATACTCTAATTGGTTGACGTAGTTCCCGTTAGTAACTCATGTTTACTGGTTCAAACCGCGGCCCATACATCTGTTCCGAATTATGATACTGCCATAGGCTTTAATTTGTGCTATGATAAATGTGATCAGTGGTAGTACAGAATATTCGTATTTTAAAATGTTTTTACCTGGTTAGCTTCCACTTCGTAGTTATGTATTTTTGCAAATAACTGAGCCATCGATATGGATATGGCAAAACTCACGATAGCAATGGCGAAGGCAGGGCCTATAAGGGATACCAAGTATTTACTTGGTGGCACCATTGGGGATGGTAAACTGTGAAAACAGAATAGATAGTTTAGAAAATGATCAGAATTGATATTCTTTTATAACTCCATGGTACGATGATCTACAATATATAACATCTTTCCAAAATTACTCAAGTTGTTCGTAATGATTCGTTGAGAAAACAGGAGTTTTTATATCAATTGAAAATGGTCATCATCATCAGATGACGTCATCAAGAAATAAGCAGGACACGCAGGCTCTGGGTCAAACACAATCCACCGAACACAACAGATAGATTGATCGTCGAAACGTTGAAAGTAATAAGATTATCAGTTTCCAACGAAAAGTCATAAAATGTTCTTCTAAATTCCGAATAAAACTATTCCATATGTTGACAAAAAGTGTTCATACATTATAAAGTATCACTTTCCATACGATCTTTTTGTATAGAATAAGTCAAATGTGTAGCATTTTTGTTGTAATCAATATTTGTAAATATCCTCACATATTTCATTCGGTATACTCATCTTCATCATAATTTTCGGACATAGCATCTAAGGCGGAGGCTGCGGAATCAATATGTTGTGCTTCAAGAGTGTAAGGGACTTTTACTCCAGACTCTACAGAATAGTAGTTTGCATCACGTAGAATCCAAATATTTTCTTTTTTTAAAGTTACAGCGGATATTTTGGCCGAGGCTGGAGTAAAAGTTACGGTGTACCATGACCGCCAAAAAAACAAACAAAAAACAGATGGAAACAAAAATGAAAACCTCGAAAAAAAAAGAGAAAATTGGAGGGGAAAAAAATGAAAAATAAGCATGAAAAATATTTGTCATTTTTTTCCCTTCATTTTTTCATTTGTCATTTTTTTTTGCGGTCATGGTACACCATAAAAAATAGTGAAGAGTATCTATATTGCTGTGGAGCCCGGCATATTGATTTGCCAGCGACGCCTTAATAACATAGACTTTGACTCTCTGTCGCCCTCTACCGTCGCTATCTGGTCAGGCGACGTGATAGTGTGACAGTGGGGAGAACGGGGTAAGATGATACATTTTTCACATTTTGCCCTATTGTGCAGATATTAAAAGACAGACCTTCAAACTTAGTGTTGCAATTAAACTTTAGAGTGTTGACTTACTTAGTATAACCTAATAATTGAACCAATTGCTATTGTTTATTCATGGGAGATGCTTGAAAAAATTTGGCAAAGTGGCTCAACTTGCCCCGGACTATGGGTAAGTTGAGCAACCACAATAATCAATGGGACATTTGAAATCAGAAAATAAGTTTCAGAAATTTTGGTTTATTCATGGTAAAAGTTAAATATACTCATAATTGTTAATACTTTGATCCAAACTGGAATTTTAAATCACTTCCCCACAATTTTCGTACTATATTTTGACAAATTTTATTTTATCATGGCTATTTCCTATGCTCAACTTGCCCCGTGAAAAATGGCTCATCTTACCCCGCGACGGTCAACTTATGCAGATGTGTCCAAAATCAACTTTCTAGCTCAATTTCAATTCAATTCTTACCATGTGTGCACACGATGTAAGGTTGTCACCAAAGAGGTATGAGTGATGTCATCTAATAATAGAGGGCAGTGTAAAATTAGGAATGTCAATAGTTTCCATAATACAGGGGGTGGCTCAACTTACCCAGTGGCTCAACTTACCCCGTTCTCCCATGTACACCGCAGCGACATAAGATTGGGGGATGTAACCACTAAATGACTTACCCCGTTGGAATGTCACCGAATACTGGGAGATTGTATATCGTTTCATAATCTCCAAGGTATGATGTTGTAGTTACAATGATTACCTGCCCGGTGAAGTACGTAAAAATAGTACGTACAGCGCAGTTACCGTACGGACTGAAGATTGGGGGATGTTACCACTAAATGACTTACCTAGTTGGAATTCTACCGACTACTGGGAGATTGTACGAGTAGGCCTATATCGTTTCATAATCTCCAATTCCAAGGTATGATGTTTCAGTGCCGGATCCAGAATTAAAATTTTCGGGGGCTGACCAAGCCCATTTTTTACAGGGAAGGTACATTGGTACCCAAAAAATCGTAAAATCTTTTCCATTTTTCCAAGGTACATTGTAAAATTGCGCCCTGTCCCTCCGCCCGCCCCTTGTATCCGCCACTGCTGTTGTGGTTACAATGATTACCTGCCAGTGACGTACGTGATAGTATAGCGCAGTGACCGTACGGACTAAAGATTGGGGGATGTAACCACTAAATGACTTACCCAGTTGGAATGTTACCGATAACTGGGAGATTGTATATCGTTTCATAATCTCCAAGGTATGATTGTTGTGTTTACAATGATAACCTGCCAGTGAAGTACGTGATAGTACAGCGCAGTGACCGTACGGACTGGAGATTGGGGGATGTATGTAACCGCTAAAGGCCAACTCCGTTGGAATGTTACCGACTACTGGGAGATTGTATATCGTTACATAATCTCCGAGGTATGATTGTTGTGGTTACAATGATTACCTGCCAGTGAATTTCGTGATAGTACAGCGCAGTGACCGTACGGACTGAAGATTGGGGGATGTAACTACTAAATGACTTACCCCGTTGGAATGTTACCGACTACTGGGAGATTGTAGATCGTTTCATAATCGCCAATGTATGATGTTGTTGTGGTTACAATAATTACCTGCCAGTGAAGTACGTGATAGTACGTAGGGGAGATGCGGGAGAGTTGAGCCACCGGGAGAGTTGAACCACCCCCTATAACTCGAAAAGTAGTAACTTACTAACATTTATATTGGCATATATTCTTATATAGCATCAATACGACATTCTTAGTGTTAAACTCTACTGTCATGTGTGCTCAGTATCAAAGATACCTTTTCAAAAGCATTTTTTTCACTTTTGAGTGAAAAATCGAAAAATCAATGTTTTGTCTTTTTTCCCATAGCAAGACTTAGAATATAATAGCGGTAATTTGTTAATTGAAGTGGGTATATATGACCATTATTTTAGAGAACTATTGTAAACTACCAAAAGTTCTACACCAGACAGGATTGGGTTATTTACAAAATGGTCACCATGAGGAGAGTTGAGCCATTGGTCATGGGGAGAGTTGAGCATAGGGAAAACATGTAGTAACATTTTGATTTTTGGACTAAAGGTGAAAAATGTATAATAAATGAGAGAAAATGTATAATAAATGAGAGAAAATGTTATTTTGTGCCATGATAATAACAATTGAGCACCATATTTACTTTAAGGATTAATAAATCAAAAGTTGAAAAAGTATGATTTTGTTTTTTCACCAGCCATTGACTTATCATGCTGGCTCAACTCTCCTGTAATGGTGGCTCAACTCTCCCATACTGTAGGGAGAGTTGAGCCACTTTACCAATTTTTTTCAAACCTTTTGTATAAATAAGCCTTAACTGCTATCCCAACTGTTATTGTTTCACAACGAAAACAACACTCTGAAGTTTATCTTACACTATTTTTTTACAGGTTTGTACTCTTCTTCCGCATATGGTGACACAAAATATAAAAAATGGCTCAACTCTCCCGCATCTCCCCTACAGCGCAGTGACCGTACGGACTGAAGATTGGGGGATGTAACCACTAATGACTTCAGTCAATAGTTAGGACATCCAAGCCCTATATGAAAGCTATGAAGATTGTTAAACGGGGTCAGTCGTCACAAACATGCACAAACACAATAGTCAAACAACCTTGCTATTGTCAACACTCCCTACACAGAGGACTGCAGTGCAAATCTGTACGATTTTCGCAATGTATGTCTATGGCAGATTTCATTCCGTGGTATGAAGCTCTGAAGTTTTCGTGGTCTTCGCTATCTCCAAGCAGATAGAGCAATACGTACATGGACTTTTTTGTAGACGAGGGTTCATTTCATGATTTAGTGAGGTTAAGAATGAGTTAGGATTCCTGTAATTTCGAAGACCACAGATTTTCAAAACGTGAGTTTTCCAACATTTTACGACATAAATTTGGTCACAAAACGTGTTTAATACTATACATTTTACCGTTCTGCAGATGTTATTGACCCTCCTCTAAAATTCTACATGATTTTTAACACGTTTCTCAGTTTTTGAGCTGCCCAAATAGACCATTTTTCGAAGCTATTTCTAGCAAATATTGCAGTCACTGCGACTCCATTGTTTTCTTGCGTATGACAAAATATGACATGCAGCGTGACCTCCCTACTGACTGACTTACCCCGTTCGAATGTTACCGACTATTGGGAGATTGGGTATCGTTTCATAATCGCCAAGGCAGGCCCCTGCCACTCTATTGTTCGAATCGCCGAAAGCATCGACGTACATGAATATACAATGAATAATCATATCAATGAATATACGTCATTTGTGAGGTCGAAAATGAAAAGTACCAGACCATAGTGGACACGAACGGCCGTAATCTTTGAATCTCCGTTGATTTCAATGTTATGTCGGAGTGTTTTACCTACTTTCATACTGACACGACCTGAGTGATAATCAAACGGTCCCCGAACGATGCCCTGGCGCTGTTGAAGTCAGAAATATCATCGTTCCCTACTGTCCGAGCGTTCCCACATCGAATTTCACCTAGAATATTCGTCACACGAACCTATGTCCGCCATCTTCTGATATCGAAAAATGCCCTCTGGAGAGTCAAGGGGACAACATTTTTTTCTACGCATGCGTCCGATCGCTTTGGATTTGTCCACTAAACTTTTGGACAAATGCCTAATGAGTATGTGCTGCATGGCAAGTGACACAACTTCTTGTAATGCGCTAATCAACCGTAGATCTAACCCCCGGGCTCCGGCCAGTTTGGGGGTGGAAAAGCCCAATCAGGAAAAGTTCACGGAAAAGATTCAGGCGTTGACGGTTTTTCAATGGTATATCACAGATAGGCAAAGTGGGTATATCCAGTGACAGTTGTATATCCCCTTGGTATATAATATTTATTTTGACTAAAGCAGCCGACAATGCATTGATTGATGATAACATCCAGAAGTGGTTTGATGTGATAATAATGCCGCCATGAGGATCGAGCCGTGTAGCGAGGGGCCACGCCGAACTATGATCGAGAGTGACCAATAACGCGCCGCAATGCGGACCACTGGCGCGCGGCGGGCCGGCACATCCAACATGCGCGAATCAGTGGCGTAGCCAGCTTTAAACAGGGCCATAGGGAGGGGGAGGGGTGGACTTATCAGACAGTAAAAAGTCCGAGTTGTATACCGACGAAAGGCATGATGTACAGTCAATAAAACTATGGTGGTAGTGCCCACATGTTGTGGCGAATATAGGGCCTACACTTACTTGCAACAGAGTGACGTGGAATCCGGGGACCGACTATACGACCGTAACAGAGCGACAGTAGAATCCGGTGTTTAATTTTTTTTTTAATTGAGTGTATTGTTAATTGTCCCGGTTCTGAGCACTTCTCTAGCCCGCCCGGCCTGTGGGCCTAAATGAGACACCGTGCACTTTGCGCCGTGCATATGCTATAACCATCTAATGATTGGAAGCGATAGCAGCATAAAGTATTATGAGAAAATGTGTACATATCTCCTAAGATTAGATTCGGAGTCTACCATCGGACCGGGCTTTCAGTTGACCTACGCATAGGAGCATCGTCGAAGTGAGAATGTCCCCTGTAACCTTTTTCAAGATCTTTGGCACTGAAATTAAATTTTGGTTCATTATAGAGGGAATCCACTTTACTCATACGTGCCCGTAATCACCCTTCAAATGTACAAGACTTAATCGCGTCTATCAATAGTTGTCTGATTGCCTTTCCACATAAATACGGTATTTCGACATGAATATTGCGTCTCCCAATTCGTTTATTAAAGCTAGCTAAATTTGGTACAAGAACTAACTTTCTTGAAATGAAGTTGTACACACTACCAAAGATTTTCTAAAAATTATTCGGGTGTACAGATTTAAAAAAATGGTAATCATGGTAGATTTAACATTGGTATAAACGGTCTCCTTTCTCATGTTGTACGATTGGCTGCTATGGCCTGTTTTGGAAATGTGTTTGCTTTGTGTATAGTATATCCAAATAGCTTACAGTTGTATATTAGCCTAGCTATAACAAGCTATAAAAATGACATCTCTGAATGTATTTTAAACAAAGTGTGCAAAGGAGAAATGGTTGGGCACACTGGTAAAATGGTTTTACAACAAGTGTTGCTATCATTATCAAAGTGCAAACTCAACTTCAATCACTTATCATCGAGCAATAATATATTGTTTTACGCATTTAAATGTGTTTAGATTAATTATAAAGTTAAATAAATCCAGAGATAAATGATAGATAGAAAAATAGATTAAAAAAAGAATAGAAAAAAACTATAAAAGCATTGGCGGCCTTTATAAATTATAAAAATTGACATACAAATGATGTTACATACATCCACAATCAAGTTTAATTTGTTTTTAAGAAAGAAAAAAAAATAGAAAACAACAACGAACACACGGAGATTCGAACCCGTGATTGCCGATTGCAAACGATATGGCCAACGTATGCACGCCACAGAGATCGACGAGTGTAATTGTGTCAGTTTTATCATTTAACCATTGATTCTTTTATTTATAACGAACGGATTTTTATCGTGCCATTTTGGACATTTTAAACCATATTTATATGTTACTCTCGCACAAAATGTGTTTGTAATATGATTATACTCCTTATTTTGGAAAGAATGGTAAAAACGTTGACATTTCGAACACAATAAATGGCATCTTGTATACTGTTTATACGGTCGCTCGACTGAACGTTGTGTGACCTGTTGCATTGCATTATTCATGTTACGATCTGTTTATGTATGCTTTTGTTATACTTCTCAATCGCTCATCGCCAACTCTGTACAAGAAACTTCATGCGCTGTCCCAACGCTGTCATTGGAGAACAATAGAAAAGTCCCTTCGACTCTCCAGAGGGCGTTATCTGCGACCTTTGACTGGGTTCACGGGGGTAATCATATTAATGAGCAAATATGCAAATGAGCTAAGTGTCCCCTCCTATTATATATCCTTCTTGGCCAAGGTATGATGTTGTTGTGGTTACAATGATGTCCTGTCAGTGAAGTACGTGATAGTACAGCGCAGTGACCGTCCGGACTGAAGATTGGGGGATGTAACTACTAAATGACTTACCCCGTTGGAATGTTACCGACTACTGGGAGATTGTAGATCGTTTCATAATCGCCCAGGTATGATGTTGTGGTTGCAATGATTACCTGTCAGTGAAGAACGTAATAGTACGTGATAGCAATACAATAAATTCATATCAAAAAACAGTCCTTATAAAATCAAATATAACCGAACTACAGTTACAATATAATATTCCATTGATGACGAAAGTTGCATTTATACAACCAAATAGTTTGGATGGATATAATACAAAAATGCAACTTTCTGCATCCGTCTCAATTTCAACGCGTTAAATATGGGCGGCAGTCCCTGGACTACATAAGACATGTTCCCCCAACATTTAATAAATTGACCCCTTTTTCTTTCTATTCGGGCCCTTTTTGCTCCTTATGGCACAGGGCCCATCCATATTAATACGGATCGATGCGCTGTATGCGCATATATGTAAAATCATCCTAGAGACGCCGTAAAACTTGAATTCATAATTTGAGGCATTTTCTATTATCTTGCTGATCTTGTTACTCCTTGTGGCTTATTAATATTATTCCGTATGATCATGTTTCTCTATGGACCGGCCGAAAAAAATGCTTTACTCAATGAGGAAGGGTGCGTTTTCCGAAACGGGGGTGGGGGCGTTTTCACACAAATAAAAGGTACATTTGACAACAACAAAAAAAGGTACTTTTGTACACAAAAAGGTACATTTGTACACAAAAAAGGTACACTTGTACAAAAAAAAAAGGTACATTTGTACAAAAAAGGTACATTTGTACAAAAAAGGTACATTGGTACAAAAAAATGACTTTTTTAGATTGGGGGGGGGGGGGGGGGGGCGTCCGCCCGGGTCTGATCGGGCCTGATCACTATGTTTGTTTTACAATACTTCAAATCATCTTAAAGATGTATTACATGTACACAGAGAATATTAATTTGTCAAAAATGTGGTCTTATTTGACAAATTAAAAACTTGTCATAAGAAATGGCAGGTTTGTGATTCAAGAAACATTCTGTAATGGTGCACATTTATTTGTGATTCGTAATAAACATTTCCTTGACTGAAATATATTAAAACTTTTAATGACAAATTAACGAATGACAATTGAAATGACAAATTAAATGTCTAATAGACGTTATTCAAAATTGGCGCATTTACGTCAAAAGAGGGCCGTGCTATCCAACTGAGCATGCTCAGAGCAATTAGTGCTCCGAAAGCGAGGCTAACGATGTAGCCGAGACGAGAGTGATGTAGTGTTTTAATGTGGTGAACTTTGCACTAATCAAAAAATTGGTCATTATCATTAAAAAAAAATTGTTTTAGCATTACAAAATATTTCTTAACTGACGAACCTTCTATGTCTATGACAAATGTTTAATTTGTCCAATAAGACCACATTTTTGACGAATTAATATTTATTATATAATTTATTCTCTGTGTACTTCGGCTGCTAGAGATTTTACACCACTAATGATCCTGTGGCCCAATTATAATCATAAGAAATCAGGAAAGGTACTTATTGCCATCAAATGATTAAAGTTGGAATATAATCCTGATTTTAGGACTTTAATACCTATTACCACAGTGCAAAAAGAGAAATTTTCAGTGCATTTTGCAGGTTTTTGTGTGATTTTGACTGAAAATGTTCTGTTAACACTGCTCAATTTTTTGATGATATTATGAAAGAGATACGCCAGCTGTCCAAAATTGGGGGTTTATTTGTCGGAATTTTCAGGGTTACCCTATATAAATTTAGTACTTCAATGATCACAAATATCATGAACTTGAAGAAATGCGAGCAAAATCGACGTTTTGTAACACCCCTTTAACATGTAAAAGTATAGGGGGTCTATTTAGTGGCGTGGTATCTGCAGACTCTCAACAAAGGCTTTGTATACAGAAGTGCTCTTCTGGTGTCCATGTAAACACAGTCCCCTGTGATCTATTGGATAATCCTATCGCCGCGAATGCGAGAGGGACCGGGTTCGAGACAATGTATTTTTAAGGTCTTCGTTATTTTAATTCACGCCAGTTTGTCAGAGTCTTTATATTATTTATTTGTAAATTAATGTATAATTGTCTTTGTGAAAAAACTATACACACCGATCAAATATAGATTAATTTGGACAAAAATGGCATAGCATAATGTTATATTATCTAATAATTAACCACTTACGACCAACAGTTCTGAGGGTACGGGTATTTTCTTTCCCTTTTCGCCTTCTGGTCTGCACCAACCTTTAGCTACTTGTCTATCGTTGATTTCACCAATAAATACTAGTATTAGCAATGATAGAATGGACATGATGGTAGCACAGATGTTAACTGATGATAGCTTGGAAAAGAAATCGACGTATGTCTATGGAACAAAAGAATAAATAAACAACGCCATAAAGCTTGTACAGTGATACTTGCAAAGTGACATTCAAATGTTAGAACGTTGACGTTAAGAATCACAGTGACGTGCAGAAAAGTGGCGTTCAAAATAGTGACATTCAGAAAAGTAGCATTTTAGAATAGTGACATTTAGAATAGTGACATTTAGAATAGTGACATTCAGAATAGTAACATTTAGAGTATTGACATTCAGAATAGTGACATTTTAAAATAGTAACATTTAGAGTATTAACATTCAGAATAGTGACATTTTAAAATAGTAACATTTAGAATAGTAACATTTTAGAATAGTGACATTTAGAGTATTGACATTCAGAATAGTGACATTTTAAAATAGTAACGTTTAGAATAGTAACATTTAGAATAGTGACATTTAGAATAGTGACATTTAGAATAGTAACATTTTAAAATAGTAACATTTAGAGTAGTGACATTCAGAATAGTGACATTTTAAAATAGTAACATTTAGAATAGTGACATTTAGAATAGTGCCATTCAGAATAGTGACATTTAGAGAAGTGACATTTAAAGAATTGACCATTTTAAAAATAGTGACACACCTATAATGATAGACGTTTTTCTCAAAGAACATCAGTTGCCACCAGTCCGATTGAAATGGCAGCAATTGTTACAATGGTAGCCTCAGTGGCGTAGCCAGAGAGGGGTCAGGGGCATTTAAAATCATAAAGGCGAGTAGGCCTAACATTCAGATGGCTGAAACACAATATGAACCGACAATAACGCCCGACATGCGCTGCAGTTTCAGTTAAATCCACTAGTTTTAAAGCGTCTTTTGACATGAGTGAACCCAACAGGACCCCACCCAGTGCTACTGTTTATCATCATTCAAAAACACATAGATCTCTAGAAATAACAATAATAGACTTATCGACACCCCCTCCCAAGCCCCAGCTTTTTGAACATGTTGAATCCAATTTGCATTGGAATTGGAATTGTGTTAGAACTTAACCGTGTAAAGAATGTCGCGTCTCAACCAAAATATATCATTTTACTCGGTTTTTTTAAATATAAATCTCATGGGTTTTAATTCAAACTCGGGTAATTGATTCATCATTATGAAATCCAAAATGTCCTTGCTTTTTGAAGGTGTTTCTTGTTCAAAATCTCCAAAAAGAACGACATCATTTAGTTGATTAAAAACAATTTTTGAAAGGATTAAACATTGTCTAAACTTAACTAGAACATGCCCCGCGTGTGGATCATCATGTGTATGAGATTTCATTGAACATTTTGTTGATCCCCAACGTCTTTCAAGGGTATACACCACCAATGCGCTCCCCATAGACGCTACGCATAGATGTAGCGATTTCGGCCCTTTATTTACGCCCCAAAACTCAGGACGACCTTACGCCTATTTCAGTCGTTTAAAACTATAAAATGTTCAAACTAGTGCGATTTTTTTCATAAAAATGTGTAAAACCCAAAAGTAATCGATATAATTGAAAAAGCCCATCAAAATCTCGCAATTTGTACCGAAAAAAGGGACTCTTGCTGTGATAAACTTTTACCGGACGTGCTATCCCATAGTGCATTGGTGGTGTATACTCTAAAGTTGACGAGTTGACATTACATGTCGGTAAACAGTAAAGAAGAAAGATAATACTTTGCAACACTTAAGTCCTTTATTCGATATCTTTTACACTTTTGAGTCAGTATAGCTTGGAAGAACATTTCACATAATGTTCTCTTAGAAATGGGCAAAATAGCCCAAAATTCTTAAATGGGCGTTGGCATGGTATTAACAAAGGCTTTTTGAATTTTTAAAATAAATTTCAATATATTACGTCATAAGACCTTCCACTATACTAAATATAAGTTCTCTTTAAGCATGTACTTCATTTTAATAGTGTGTTGATGCATTTTCATTGCAAAATGCCAGTTTGATTTTGGCATAACATTATGATAGTCAACTTTATTTCGCTAATCTGTTACATACTTTGACCACCTGTACAATATACCTTTAATTGAAACTAAAGACAAAGCAAACAAGGTTTATCTTTTGAATACATGTGTACAACTTAAACGAATATTATGTGATTTTCAAAGTCTGTATAATGACCTTGATTTTACATATTGTTTTCAAATGTATACTTTCCCATACTCCCATGTTTACTTTTAAGGCTATACATGTTTGAAGCAAAAAACCCACGATTTTTCCAGTTTTAGCATGTGTCACAGAACTAGAATTTCCAACTCATAGCATAATATGACCGTATTCGAAGCAAACATTGTACGGTACTATCGCACAATTTATTAACCCTCGTCCTACTGAGACGGCGTTTTTGTAACACTGTTTACTATAGCCCCCCCCCCCCCCCCCCCCCCACTAAAGAAATCCAAACAGAGATGCAGAGTATGCTTATTTTGGTATACAAAAAAGTACAAACATCCAACGCATGACGTCACTAAACATGGCCAACCTCAAAATACCGTAAATATTGGTAACAGTTAATACCTAAATAAGGTAATAGATATTGGCCAAAATTGAAATGTTTGTCAAAAATTCCAAATATCGGAATTTCACCCGGTGCTTTGCTTATTAGTGAGGAAAATGATGTTTCTAACATATGATATAAGATTAAGGGCCATATAATTAAGATATTTTTCAAAAATTGTGATTTTAAGTACTGTAAGGTGGCAACTACCCCGCCCCCTACCCTCTGACTTTTCTTCGCCAAAATGAGCGCAAGGTATGTAAAAGAGATCACCTATATAGACGCCCTAAGTCACTCTCCTTTGCGTTATAGCGCAATCTCCGAACAATTTTAGGCGGGGTAACCACTCCTCCGCCTTAGTAGGACGAGGGTTAGCTTGCCCCCCCCCCCCCCCCCCCCCAACCCTCCCACCCATCTGTTGACTATTTGCAGGGGAATTGCGTCCATTCGGGGGGATTTCTAAGGGGTTTTACTTATGATTTCTATCCAATTTCTAGGCGTCGTCGAAACCAAATTAGGATACAAATAACGTTTTTCTCCCAGGGTATTTTGTAAATATTCTTGTATAATATAATGTAAACCTTACAAGTAACTCGATGGAGTATTTTGATACTTACATAAACCTGCGCAAACGGCCCGCTAAATTTCGTAACATCAACACCAAATAGTTTGGGAAACTGACTGGTAAAAACATGCACAGCTGCTCCAGTAGTGAAACCCTTCACCAAAGGCTCAGAGAGATAGATAGTCACGATTCCTAGTCTGAAAACGCCCATACCAATCTACAAGACAAACGGGGGTAAGTGGTTTATTACTAGGATTAAAAGGATTTGCGGTACACTGTGTAACATTTCAAAGGAAGACGTAAACAAAGGAACTATCAAAAGAAGACGTTAACGTGGCAGACCAAAGCTCCGTTGGACTGATGGTATTAGAGCAACTGTTCTTATCTCTGCGCATCGCATGTCACAAAATAAAAAAAACGGTGGCGCTCCATCATCACTACATGTAGGGTCACACAGAACCAGCCATGATCCATAGAACGACGACGACATTTAACATTTATCACCAAGTCGTTTTCTCGATTCCAAAGGATTTTAATGGTTTTCGCCAGCACGATTGGTGGGGGAAACAATACAAATCATCGGCTACCTGGATAGCGGGATGTTATCTTCTCATGCGGTATTCGAGTGGATGAGAAATATAGGACGCGTAAAACTGATTTATAAAACGTTTTAAGATGTCCTACACGCGGTTCGCGGTGTCACAATATGGTTGAAAGAATAGCATTTAGATCGTCAATTAAAGGGCAGGCAGGTCGTAAGCATGGTAAGTAACCAAACAAGTAATGTTTGCATATTCAGAGCTGGATAAAGTGCACCGTACACGTTCCATATAGGCATATGTATAATTTGTACGGCAAAATGACCTCGATGCAATTAACTCTACACCGTGCCCCTCGAAGTACTGTCACTACATGTATTTCTAATTTTGAAACCATTTATCTTTAAAACTTACTTGAATAATTCCAATTAGTAGACACAGTGAAATGGCCACCTGAACTCGTAGTTGTATATCGTTGTCGTCGTTGATACCAGAGGTCGGTGTTGGTCTGCTATCTGTTTCCTGCGCCACAATCGTGTCTATAGCATCACCGGTCATAATACTAGCAATTGACCATGTTCCTTTGATATGATAATTAAGAAAATTAACGGCTAAGCGAGGTATTAAGCATGGTATATATCTATTCCGGTAGGCAGTGCGGTGAAGAAGTGAAAAGGTCTCTTTTGACTCACTAAATTGTAAACGCACAAATAGATCTCTGTATTGCTCTTTAATACTGAATCTCATTTTTGGAGCTTAATCGGACATGACTGTCAAACTATATGGTCTTTAAACCATTGTATTTATGTCGACTCCTCCGTGTATTGACCTAGCATTCCAAATCTAAGAGGTATCAGCATCAAGCAAGATCGCAGGATTTGAGCCTTTTAATGAAGTGTTTCGCTTTAAATTCTATTCTATCAGTCACATTTAAAATTCATTAAAATGGACCTTACTTGATAATCAACTTTGAAACAGAGGATCTGGTCTTTGAAGTCAGTTGAATACAAATGATGCAAGTGCGTTTTGGTTTACAAGGGGTTTCCTGATAGCTCAATCTAGTGTTTGTACCCCATATCTTGTCAAGCTTATTGCATCTCCACCGTGTTTGCGTTGATGACTTCCTTTTATTAAGGGATCTAAATGATTTGCTTCGACCTCTGATAACATTGCCTAATTATTGTGTTTTCCTGTCATTATGTTGACGACTTTCTCTCGTTGGATCTCAATGTTTAGCTTCTATCTCTGAACAAATATTACCTATATTGTGTTTCCCTGTCATTATGTTTACGACTTTTTATCGTTGGATCTCAATGTTTAGCTTCTATCTCTGAACAAATATTGCCTATATTGTGTTCCCTGTCATTATGTTGACGACTTTCTCTCATTGGATCTCAATGTTTAGCTTCTACCTCTGACACCATATTGCCTATATTGTGTTTCCCTGTCATTATGTTGACGATTTCTTCTCGTCGGATATCAATGTTTAGCTTCTACCTCTGACCAAATATTGCCTATATTGTGTTTTCCTGTCATTATGTTGACGACTTCCTCTCTTTGGATCTCAATGTTTAGCTATGGTGTTTCCCTGTCATTGTGTTGACGACTTCCTCTCGTTGGATATCAATGTTTAGCTTCTACCTCTGAACAAATATTGCCTATATTGTGTTTTCCTGTCATTATGTTGACGACTTCCTCTCGTTGGATCTCAATGTTTAGCTTCTACCTCTGACACAATATTGCCTATATTGTGTTTCCCTGTCATATGTTGCGACTCCCTCTCCTCTAGTTGGATATCAATGTTTAGCTTCTACCTCTGAAAACATTTTGCCTATAATTGTGTTCCCAGTCATTATGTTGACGACTTCCTCTCTTTGGATCTCAATGTTTAGCTTCTACCTCGGACACCATATTGCCTATATTGTGTTTCCCTGTCATATGTTGACGACTTCCTCTCGTTGGATATCAATGTTTAGCTTCTACCTCTGACGCCATATTGCCTATATTGTGTTTCCCTGTCATATGTTGCGACTTCCTCTCCTCTAGTTATATCAATGTTTAGCTTCTACCTCTGAAAACATTTTGCCTATAATTGTGTTCCCAGTCATTATGTTGACGACTTCCTCTCGTTGGATATCAATGTTTAGCTTCTACCTCTGACACCATATTGCCTATATTGTGTTTCCCTGTCATTATGTTGACGACTTCCTCTCGTTGGATATCAATGTTTAGCTTCTACCTCTGACACCATATTGCCTATATTGTGTTTCGCTGTCATTATGTTGACGACTTCCTCTCGTTGGATATCAATGTGTAGCTTCTACCTCTGAAACCATATTGCCTATATTGTGTTTCCCTGTCATTATGTTGACGACTTCCTCTCGTTGGATATCAATGTTTAGCTTCTACCTCTGACACCATATTGCCTATATTGTGTTTCCCTGTCATTATGTTGACGACTTCCTCTCGTTGGATATCAATGTTTAGCTTCTACCTCTTGTGTTTCCCTGTCATATGTTGCGACTTCCTCTCGTTGGATCTCAATGTTTAGCTTCTACCTCTGACACCATATTGCCTATATTGTGTTTCCCTGTCATATGTTGCGACTTCCTCTCCTCTAGTTATATCAATGTTTAGCTTCTACCTCTGAAAACATTTTGCCTATAAGGCTATAATTGTGTTCCCAGTCATTATGTTGACGACTTCCTCTCGTTGGATATCAATGTTTAGCTTCTACCTCTGACACCATATTGCCTATATTGTGTTTCCCTGTCATTATGTTGACGACTTCCTCTCGTTGGATATCAATGTTTAGCTTCTACCTCTGACACCATATTGCCTATATTGTGTTTCCCTGTCATTATGTTGACGACTTCCTCTCGTTGGATCTCAATGTGTAGCTTCTACCTCTGAAACCATATTGCCTATATTGTGTTTCCCTGTCATTATGTTGACGACTTCCTCTCGTTGGATATCAATGTTTAGCTTCTACCTCTGACACCATATTGCCTATATTGTGTTTCCCTGTCATTATGTTGACGACTTCCTCTCGTTGGATATCAATGTTTAGCTTCTACCTCTTGTGTTTCCCTGTCATATGTTGCGACTTCCTCTCGTTGGACCTCAATGTTTAGCTTCTACCTCTGACACCATATTGCCTATATTGTGTTTCCCTGTCATATGTTGCGACTTCCTCTCCTCTAGTTATATCAATGTTTAGCTTCTACCTCTGAAAACATTTTGCCTATAATTGTGTTCCCAGTCATTATGTTGACGACTTCCTCTCGTTGGATATCAATGTTTAGCTTCTACCTCTGACACCATATTGCCTATATTGTGTTTCCCTGTCATTATGTTGACGACTTCCTCTCGTTGGATATCAATGTTTAGCTTCTACCTCTGACACCATATTGCCTATATTGTGTTTCCCTGTCATTATGTTGACGACTTCCTCTCGTTGGATATCAATGTTTAGCTTCTACCTCTGACACCATATTGCCTATATTGTGTTTCGCTGTCATTATGTTGACGACTTCCTCTCGTTGGATATAAATGTGTAGCTTCTACCTCTGAAACCATATTGCCTATATTGTGTTTCCCTGTCATTATGTTGACGACTTCCTCTCGTTGGATATCAATGTGTAGCTTCTACCTCTGAAAACATTTTTTCTATAATTGTGTTCCCAGTCATTATGTTGACGACTTCCTCTAGTTGGATATCAATGTTTAGCTTCTACCTCTGAAAACATTTTGCCTATAATTGTGTTCCCAGTCATTATGTTGACGACTTCCTCCCTTTGGATCTCAATGTTTAGCTTCTACCTCTGAAAACATATTGCCTATAATTGTGTTCCCAGTCATTATGTTGACGACTTCCTCTCTTTGGATCTCAATGTTTAGCTTCTACCTCTGAAAACATATTGCCTATAATTGTGTTCCCAGTCATTATGTTGACGACCTCCTTTCGCTGGATCACGATGTTTAGTTTCTACCTCTAAAAACACATTGCCTAGTGTTTCCTTGCCATTATGTTGACGCATTCTTTTTTCTTTTTTTGTTGTTTGTTGATCTTAGCGTCTACCTCTGAAACCATATTGCCCATCCATGTAGCGTTTCCCTGTCATTATGTTGACGACTTGCAATCAAGGAATATCAATGATTAGCACCGAACTCATATTTTAACCTCAACTGCGTTCCCCTATCATTAGTATTTTAATGAATATTTAATGACTTCCTCTCACTGGATCTCAATTTTTAGCAACACAAGCTCTGCAAATTGAATATTATTAGCACGCTCTTCTATCTATCGTGGTCGCGTACGCACGCCTACGCCATCTGTTGACCCGAAAGGCGAGGCGAATCCGAGTCACTTGTCGTGAGCTGCTTGGATGGTACAGCTTGGATTTATATATAACTTATACAGAAATACTCGGCCCATAACACCACTGCGATTTGGTACCTTACTTGGGCCATAGCCTGATAAATGTGGAACTACTCTATAATAAAACTAACAAATAAAATAAAAGGATATTGAAATCATATACACATACCAACTGAAATGTGTCTTGATGTTCCGAGTACGGCGTATACCAGGACGGAGAAAAACGCTACATATAAACCATAGACGGCTGGCAATGTGGCTAGAATAGCGTATGCCATTGCTGAAATGAAATATTATGGTGGCTATCAAGGAATGGAACTAAAAGGAACAGTTGGATTACTAGCTACGAGGGTCATTCAATAAGTTCTACCTCCTCACTCATAACATCGCTAATATGAATGTCAGCCTCATGACATTTGTCATGATTATAGCTCTGAATCATAGCTATACGTTTATAGTAAATGCTAATTGATACCTATTCCACTTTTGTCATGATGCAATCAAAGCCAGAGAGAGATTTTGGACAACGGACACGGAAAATTACCCCAAAGATAGATACATTTTTCGTTTTCTCTCCGTATTGTATGATTAGGTATAACCACCCGATTTAAATACTAAAAATAGAAAACAATTGATGATTTCTTAATATAATGCTATACTATCATGTATAAATCAGATTGTTGACAATATTAACCTTTGTAGCTCGCAAATAGTATAATATCAACTCGAATGTATTGACACGCCTTTAGCATACTGGAATACTGATATTCAGTCAAATGTCCGTTGTTACAAGTCAAGCCACAGTGATGCCTCGAATGTTAAATCTTAACATGATAGTAACTTTATCAGTTTTACTTATATGCAACATTTTGAATAGTTAATCAGGTAGTCAGTGATAGAAAATATATCTTCGAGAGACTTGAAATATACCCAATTAGTCCTGTATAACGAAGATCTCTTAGTTCCTATGAAAACCAAATATGACTTTTGCAGCGGTTCTCTAGGGTAGGGTTAAAATTGATGGCTGTCCTGGTCTGGTTCTGGCTAATTAGAGGGCATTTTCCACCAAGAAATCAGTCACTTGTATTGTTTAAAGTCTGTTCAAGAGATATTTGTAAGTTAGAACGATTGTAATTGACCGATAAGTACATTTTGTCTCTTAGAATTGGCCAAATGAATAGCACTTAGGAGACATTTGGCTGTTTTTTTACCCGTTTCCGTCGCACTAAATGGAAGTTTGGGTATTACTGCATATTTAGAAAAGTACAGTGAGTTTTCAGATCAATTGACTATGATCTTGTAGCTGAGATTCAAAGCTTCAATTGTGGAAAATTTCATACGACTGGCTTGTATAATAGCAAAGTTATGAGGTAGGAGGTTGAACTTATTGAATGACCCTCGTATTAATTAGCGTTTACAAATAACAGTTAACATTCAAATATGAACTTCGACGGTAGCGCTTCTTGAATCAATCGTGGGAGTGTGGTGAGGAAGAAAGTGCTCCATGTTCGGCCGTAGATGGTAAGATAAGATGCTGTTCATATGGTTATTAAAAGTTGGGTCTAAACTAGCAATATGATGAATCAAAGAAGATGATTTTAACAACACGACAGCATGTCTCCATTTCATCCCATGACCGGTTGTTGTCTACAAAGTGAAAATCTTGTTTTTAAGGTGTTTGGTGCACGCACCTCAATACACTGATACGCCGTCTCTCAGCTGATATTTTGTCAAAATATTGTAAGCGGCATTCTTGTCACTACGCGTGCGTTAAATTCATGGCGGCGTGAACTGTGAGACGCGCGCATATTTTAAATGTAACCGCGATGTTTCAAATAGACCACGCGAAAGATTGCTCGCGTCTCGCGGATAATCGCGTAACGTTTAAATATACGAACGTGCGAACTTTTCAAAATGACAGATACCGTAAACTCATCGAAAATTTCCCGTTTAAACGGACAATTCTGTCGTCAGGGAGTAAGTAAAAGGATCAATAATAAGCCTTGACGATTGCACACAACAGCCCGTGATATAAACATGATAAATGCGGTACCCTCTTCAGCAGATGATGTTGGAAAGATTGCTGGTTCTGGGTTTACCTATCAGAACCTGCAATTAGTCTTCTCGAGACTAAGGAGAGCGTGAAGGGCTTTGGCAATAACTTACAGAGAAAAATGATATTGGCAAACTTAGGGTTACCACAAATAATCGTATTTTGCAAAGTATATTGTCACACTTTGCGAAGTGAAAAGTTAGGCTAATCAATGTGGTATTATATACAGATACACTTAGTACCACCTTAATAATTTTAGAGACATTTGAAAATCCCGTGGTCATTCATTGTTATGAACAATAAGGTTATTATTACTTTCTATAATTAAATAATGCACCGAAATCTCATTTGTCTATTTATATAAGGGCTCATGCCCTTTCTCTCAACCGATCTAAGCGCGGGGATAGCACGATCATAGCGCGATCCTTTTTTCTATTGTTAAAAGGATCGCAAACAGATCGGTGATTAACACCCCGCTGAGCCGCCTCTCTACTTATCTCGCGTTAACAATAGAACTATTGTAGTACTGTCGACGGCTCATATTAGTGAACCAGACAGAGGAAAGCGCGAGGAAGGATCGAGTTGTTTTCTTATAGAAATACCAAAGCTGACCATTAATATCACCCGATCCCCGCTGTGGTGTAAAGAGTGATCCATTTGCCAGATTGTACACTTGTCGGGTTTCTAGTACACTTGCATGACTTGCCAGGTTTTATATGATTATTGTTCGAATCGGTATGCATCCCATCCAAGTAATAAAACAATAAATACTTTCAAATCCCAGAATAATACCTCCACCAAACACGATGGTAAATATGCTACGCTCCCTCCGTTATCACCCCTCCATTATACAGATATTTTACGTAACCTATCGCCCAATGGATTGAAAGGAAACATGAGCTACTTTCACCAGACCATGGCAATACTGCGCGGAACACGAAGACTGGGATAATAATATTGATTATTTCTAGAGCTGTCAATGAATAGAGCGAGAGTAAACAACAGTCCACAACCGTGATGGGTCGGTAGCCTAATTGATATGTCTACGACCAGATACATGCTGAGGCCTTTGGTATTGTATAGCTATTGATCTGCGATGAACATACGACCGTGGAAGGATCGGATTTAAAAAGCGCGATCTAAGATCGCGCGAAGGTCGATGAAAGAGCGCGCTTAGATCGGTTGAGAGAAAAGACATGAGCCCTATGTGCTATGAAGATGTTTCATTTGCATTATCCAATTTTGAAAACCAAATATAATTGGAATTTCAATTTCAAGTCTTTTAAAAAACTCATGGTAGGCGGAGCCAATACGCGACCAACCGCGTCACAACATGCACACACCTACGTGAAACCACGACGCAATGTGGCGTGATATTGCGTGGTGAGGGGAGAGCCTCGCTTTCAATGGTTCCATCTGTACCGTGCAAGTTGTAGCGTAGAGGACATGAACATCATTGGGTTTTAAAATTTGTAAGTCTCAAGAAAGTCTATATAGACTTACAATTGTATACTGTTCAAAGCACATCGCCAACCCAATATTAGTGCAGTGGCGTATCCAGGGGGCAGCAGGCCATACCCCCACCCCCACCCTATTGACCCCCCCCCCCCCCCCACCTTATTGACAAAAGAGTCTTAAACAAAATAAAAAGGAGGAAGAGAAGAGGAAGAGGAGAGGAAGAGGAGAGGAAGAGAAGGAGGTAGGGTAGGATGAAGAAGGGTAGTGCCGTTTTAATGTGGGAGACGTTAACAACGCTCCTTTTTAGTGTTAAAATTAGCGTATTTTTCAAGTTTAACAAGATGGCTTCAGGATATTATTTAGTACTAGATTTCGCGGTTCTCGGGTTGGGCGTTCATGGAATGTGTATTATTACTGTTAAAATCCAGTTATCACAGGTCCCCTTAATATTCCAAATACCCCCATGATACAGGAACCCCATGTGCCCTTGAATCCAGGTAGGCCACCCCATTCACATACTATCCATGTAATTCAGTATATGTGTAGGCCTACGGTTAGGGTTTTATAGTGGGGTCTTATTTCAGAGGGGTTTTAGTTTTAGAGTCGGCGGGAGGAGGGGTCTATCGTCATGATCATCTGTGCCCCGTCTTGAGAACTGCGCGTGCAATATCCGTAATATAAGTTATTTTTCTGCCTATTGACATTAATTATTCCTCCATAGGCATGCCTAAACGTAATGTATTTAAACCACGCATAAACCGATATCCATGTAACATTCCCATTTATATAACAGACATCCCATGATTGGCCTAAGGGCTTATCCGAATTGCTATAGTGTTAAACTAAAACACTACACACTTGCACGCTCACGGTCTGGGTTTGATTCCCGGCGCTTAGAGACTGAACGCCCCCCCCCACCATTTTTATCCTGATCATATGCATAGTTTAACTCATACAAAAACACGCCCGAGAGTTAATTGGAGTCCTCTTTCTATCATGGATGACAGTAGGTCTACTTTTTTTTACCCGCCCCAGTTTGCGCCACGAACGCGCACGCACCTTATGGTCAATCTCGCGCGCAATGTTTTGCTTATACGCGAGCGCGTAGCAACAGTGTAAGAGTTTGTTTACTTATAGAAAAGTTCGTAAAATATTTAGTATTTGTCGGTCGCATAGTCCTGTATAAATGCTTATTGCGATGCGATCTTTAAGGATAACAAACAGCCACATGTACAGGAATGTAGCTATGTCCATAATGAAAATATTTTGGGTGAAGACCATTATGTCATCGCTCACTCCTTAAGGCACAATTTGAGTCCAAATAGTAGCTATCCGGGTTAAATAAAATCTAAATTTCGGTAACGGGCCGTGCGTGACACTTTCGTGACACTTGCGTGGCACGGGTTGCTACGTGGGGCGAAGATCCCTGCGCATAGCGATTGCACGGACAGATGGGCAGGAATCTACACTCGGAGTCATTGGACAGACAAACAGACTCGCCAAAAATAGTATTATGAGGGTGCATACCACTATTACGCGCTAACGTGTGTTTCTATGGGAAAGATGCCTCGGGAAAACGGCAATATCTTGAGATGAGTTACCTTGCGACTCATTCAATGAAATCTTGGAATATTTATCAACACACATAGATCTTACCTGGGTCAAAAACTCAGATGGGGGTGACCGATTACATTTTCCTATATTTCCCCCTGTATACGGAGTAGTATTTTTTAACTCGAAATTACACCTTGTAGCCCGTTGTGACCAATGTGTATCCGTCCGCCAATATTTTCAAATAAAACAATAGATGTATACTCTTTTCATTCGAATTATCTCAGGTACACTTCAGTGAACAAATATAGACCAAATTCAATAATTTTGAATGACATACCATGTCAATATTAACCATTCGTTCCGTTATTTAGGAACTACATTCGTGATCGTGATCGACGGAAGCTGTGGGGTTAATTGTAATAGTGGTGTGCACCCATGAGTTTCAGTAACAAATCACGTACTTTCTCTAGTAAAAAACGCTATTCACTAGTTAAGCCTACGGAGCCTCCAAACCGAGCTCAGGCCTGTCTGGCTGATCTACGTCATCAATTTCGCAATATCTCCCAAGTGCACTTGCGAAAAGACTTCTGCTACGTCTGAAGGCTGGCTCATAATTTGCTTCTTATCAAATTAATTATAGAATATTGGTATTTTGGTAGTACATTGCGCAAACTATTAAAATAAATAGTTAAATACAAAGAAATGTTCCATTGTGTTTGCTCATACAAAAATGTCATAATTAAGTTTTTGCACAACATATCTGATTAACAGGTTTTCAAGATACAAATCTCCAGATATAAATCAAAATGTGTTTTTGACTTGATGTAAATTAAATATGTAAATAATACGCAAATTAGGTTAATTTACTGAATTGTTCTAATAAGTTGTTTGCGGTGAGGCTTCTGTTCATTTGTCACCAAACTTGACTTCATTGAAAGATAAGTGGTGTTTTATAGTCATTTAAGTGAATTTTATATAAAAGGGCATTTGTTATAAGTTGCACTGTAGCGTCACCCTTGCACTCAAAAAGGTTGAATGCTGCCCAGGGGTGTAACTAGAGGGGTGGGGGGGGGGGGGGGGGGGGGGACAGGGGCCACCCTAATGCCCCTCCCCCATCCCGTTCCCCCCTAAATGAAATGACAAACTCTATATGTACCATAGATTTAAAATAGAGATCCAGTATGCCGCCGCCATTTTGAAACCATCATGGGGACAAAATTGGAGGTATGTCGGTATTTTCCGTAAATGCTCGTGAGCATTCGGAAAGTGTCATTCTTTCCGCGTATTTCAAACCATGGTCCAACGCGTACGCAGTCACTGCCAAAAATAACGCGGAGATTTATAAGTTGCGCGCATCAACGGTCCGACGAAGCTTCACTTCGACAGCCACGCAAACCGGGAAATTCATTTGCAAATGCCAGTAGACCAAGTTTACACAGGTCTTTTACTAGTTAACTTTAAATGTCACTACTGAATCTCATATACAAGCGGGCCTAAAAAAAAAAAAATGTTTGCCCAAACAAGAGTTGAAAAAAGTGGGTCGGTAGGTTGATTACTTACTTTGATTCACTACGTCAAAGTCAAAAAACAATGTCCACGCGCATGCTTTAGCATTTCATTCGATGACATCATTAACCAAGCTGAAATGTGTGTACAAAATCGCTGCCCGGATGGGTGAGTGTTGTCAGGTTAGCCGAGTGGTCCCCCTCCCCCGGTTTACACACCGTAAAACATAGCCTGGCTGGTTTGGGCTAATACAGACTGTAACAAAAAAAGTTATACAATCGCAATTTTATTTTTAATTCAATGTTAAAATCATGCAATGTCAAAATCTCTTACACTCTGTGTTAAGTTCCGTTTTGGCTACCAGAATCATTTTATTTGGTCTTTTTAACTACTTGCGTTTAACAGTTATGACCAATCTACTAAGTCGTCTAGAAATCGGGTTGGGCCACTTTCACAATAATATCATACAATATTGCTTGTATAAATTAAATGATTAGGGTATCATGCAAGGAACATTAGAGAGAACAATATAATTCTTTTTTCAAATAGTTTTATTTCATTTGAATAAATAAATTCATAAAATAAATAAATAATATTTGTAAAGACCTAACCGTCTTTGTAATTCTTTAAACCACTTGAAACGAGCCATTGTTGTCTAACAAGAGCGCTTTCACTGCTATGTTCCTGGTTCGATTCCATTCATATTCATCCCAGTGATTTGACCATTAATTAACCCAAAGTGGCCCAGGTGATTTCATGACTACTTTAGACAATTGATCATATCTCTGTTTACCGACCATCGATTGTTATGAAACAAAGCTTATTCAAAAGCTAAGAAAATTCCCCTTGCAGGCCATTAAAATTCGTAACAGAAATTCTACGGGAGATATTTTTAATATTTTTTTCAAAACTGTATAACTTTTTTTGTTACAGCCTGTACATGTATTTTGTTTTAATAGTGCAGCTGGTATCCTGTAGTACCACAGATTTGACTATCTGTGGTAGTAAAAACCTTCATACCATGCTGGATGGTCTGACATGTTCTGTTTTCACTAGATAGCAGTAGATCTTGGATTTGCATCTCCTTAGTGTTTTAAAGGGTGGATATGTTGGAATAAGTCAATACAGGGCAGTTGTGTCGATTAGTTTGGCAAATAAAGATGAAAATATCATATATTTTTCAACATAAAACATGTTATGGGTCGGTCGTGTTTGGGCAAACAAACCTTTTTTTTTAGGCCTAAGTTATCAAATGATTGAGGAACCACTGTGCGGGCCGATGATGGACAACACTAATTTATAATACAGTGACCACTAATTTATAATACAGTGACAGTCGTGAAATGATGAGTGTGAATGAAAGAGAGAAGTCCCGTGTTTCAGATTAGCTGCCATGTGAACTTTTATATAAATATATGGAGGGACACAGAAGAATTTCGGGTCATTCAATACAACCTGCCTGGTGAATTATCTCCAAATTATTATTACCCGAAATAGTTTTTTCAAAGAGCGGCCAAAGATGCCCAAATATACGATGGTGCGTTCTTTAAAAGCGGCCAACGAAATTATGATATGAATTATATACTTTTAGTCCAGTAACCAATGTATGGGTCGTTCTAAATTGAAATATTTTCTTTCAAAAATAAGCGGCCAACAAAATGGTGATAAAATAGTGGTCAACGATGCCCAAAATACATAATGGGTCGTTCTTTAAAAGCGGCGTACGAAATTTATAATATGACTTTTAGTCCTGTAACCAGCCAAATATGTATGTCGTTCTTTACATGATCATAATGACGAACAAATAAAGGGTTCAAAAAAATTAAGTCCCTCCCTCCCCTTATATTCGAGAATGTTTGTTTGTATTACTCCAGATAAGATGAGCCGTTTTGGGAAATTTAAACAGTTATGAAAAGGTGAAACCCTTAGATACCTACATAAAGTTTCCGCTTTTTACACTCTCAGAACAAAGGGTAAAATCTTTAACCATGTTGGTTAAAATTTTAACCAACGGGAGGTTACCAGGTGAACCACACAATTGGTTGGTTAAAACTGTAACCAACAGCTGTTGGTTAAACTTTGACCTGTGGTTGGTTACAAATTTTAATCATTTGTTGGTTAATATGTTTTGACCAACAGTGGTTGGTTAAACTTTAACCTGTGGTTGGTTACAATTTTTAATCATTTGTTGGTTAATATGTTTTAACCAACAGTAGTTGGTTAAAAAATGTTGGTTAAACTTTTATTTTTTTTGCTAAACTTTAACCCATACAACATTACAATATTGATGTTTCATTGGCCCGATATTGGCTTTCAATATTGGCGCCAACCCGTGGCCAGGACCAACAAGGGACTGGACAAGGCACAAGATCCTAGCTACGAGGCCGGGAAGCGATAACTTGAAACAGCAGCCGCAATTTTTAGACCACGTCAGAATTTGTATATGAAATCTATCGTGTTATTTCCCGCCCCTGGTATAATGTGCCCATTATTGGAACAAAATTGGTTGCCAACATAATGCCAATTGAAGAGCGCCAATGTAAAACCAATATTGGTCCAATATTAGTTGGCAACATGATGCCAATTGAAGAGCGCCAATGTAAATACCAGGGGGGGGGGGGGGGGGAAACGTGGTCTAAATAATATGCGTAAAATATTTTCCTCGCCAATGAAATTCTTTGGCGGGAATCTTGTTATGACCTATTGTTGGTTAAAATTATGATGCCTTAACCAACGTTGAATAAACTAAAAATTAATTATATTTCTACTCTTTAACCAACGCAGTATTAAAAGTAATTTTTAACCAACGCTTCATTTTTAACCAAATGTTGTATACTTTGTAACCAACATTCTTTTAACCCATGGTTATTTAATACCTGTTCTGAGAGTGTATACCATGTTTACTTCTCCCAAAACAGTCACATTTCCTCAAATGATGTTTTCAGAAAAAGTGGCACTTTACCTGGATTGGATTTTGACCAATTTAATCTTAACGGAAACATCATTTTGGGGATATTTAACTTTTTTGGGGAAAAGTAAACATGACATGATTAATATTTATATATAGAATGATAATAATGTTTTATAATAAAGTGGGAGGGTATCAAGAGTACCTGCTTTCGGTGTATCCTTGGTGTAATTCTGCACGAAATTCATTTTTCCAAGGTACTTTCCCTTACTATGGGAGCCTGTCAGTAAGTGGCAATCGTCTCTTTCTGTATGTTCCAACTTCAGTTCTAGAATGCTAGAAGGTGTTTCATCACCTTATGTTTGTTTTAACTTCTTGATGTTGTTTCTGTCTGGCGTTGCAAAGCAATCATACAAAGTATTTTTGTGTGACACTGTGCCAGGTGAAGTAACTATTCTAAGCACTGTGACATTGTGCCAGGAAACATATTATTTAGTTTCTTTTGTGTTTCACTGTACCTGTTTATTCGTTCTGACACTGTGACACTGTGCCATTAGCCAGGCATGACGTCATTAGTTTTACTTGTATGACACTGTCAGCCAGGCAAGCCTAACTCATAGTATGATAAGGTAGACCTTCACATTACTTAATGTTCACATTAAACTTAAATCCGTATTCGTTCTGGCACTGTGACACTGTGCCAGGCAGGCCGTCATATGTTTTACTTGTATGACACTGTGCCAAGCAAGCCTAACTTATATATGATAAGGTAGACCTTTACAGTTACTGTTTACATTAAACTTTTAAAGTCTGTATTCGTTCTGGTACTGTGACACTATGCCACGCATGCCATCATTATTCTTACTTGTGTGACATTGTGCCAGGCAAGCCTTTCTCTTTTGATAAGAAGGCCTTTTTACTAATTGCTGTCAACATTAACCTGGAATCTTTTTCTCGTCGGGTAAGATAGGCATTCACTGACTCTTGTTTTAAACTCATAGTCACTGTGACACTGTGCCAGCAGGCAGGCCACCATATTTTGTTCTTGTATGACACTGTGCCATGCAAGCATAATATCTTGGTACAGGCAGGCCATTTCTTCTTGTGTGACACTCTGTCAGGCAGGTCTATCTCATCAGAAGGTAGGCCTTCATATCGTTTTCAGTGTGTATTTAATTGTAAAGTTTATTCTTCCTGACACTGTGTCACTGTGCCAGACAGGCCATAGCATTTCTCATATAATAAGCTATGCCTGTATATTAATATTATTCACATTAAACTGTTTAAAGTTTCCTTCTGGCACTGTGACAACGTGCCAGGCAGAATGTCATTAGTTTTACTTGTATGACACTGTGCCTAAAAGCCATTTCCATATATGATAAGGTAGACCTTTACATTTAATTCCTGTACACATTACACTTTTTAAAGTTTTTATCCCTTCTGGTACTGTGACACTGTGCCACGCAGGCCGTCATTAGCTTTACTTGTGTGACAGTGTGCCAGGCAAGCCTTTCTCTTTTGATAATGAAGGCCTTTATATTACTTACTGTCCACATTAAAGTTATTCCTTATTTCTTATACCTTCTGGCACTGTGACACTGTGCCACGCAGGCCGTCATTAACTTTACTTGTGTGACACTGTGCCAGGCAAGCCTTTCTCTTTTGATAATGAAGGCCTTTATATTACTTACTGTCCACATTCAACTCTTTTTTAAGTCCTCATTTGTTCTGGCACTGTGACACTGTGCCAGGCAGGTGATCACTAGTTTTATTCGTATGACACTGTGCCATGCAAGCATTTCTCATATAATATGCCTGTTTATTAAATATTGTTCACATTAAACTGTTTGATAATGAAGGCCGATATATTACTTATAGTCCACGTTAAATTTATTCCTTATATCTTATTCGTTCTGGCACTGTGACACTGTGCCAGACAGGCCGTCACTTGTTTTACTCGTGTGATACTGTGTCAGGCCAGGTTTTCATATGATAAGGTAGGCCTTTATATTAAATACTGTTCACTTTAAATTGTTAAAGTTCTTATTCCTTCTGGCACTGTGACACTGTGCCAGACAGAGTGTTATTAGTTTTACTTGAATGACACTGTGCCATGCAAGCCATTTTCATATATGATAAGGTAGACCTTTACACTAACTTACTGTACACATTACACTTTTTAAAGTTCTTATTCCTTCTGGCACTGTGACACTGTGCCAGCAGGGTGTCATACGTTTTACTTGTATGACACTGTGCCATGCAAGCCATTTTCATATATGATATGGTAGACCTTAACACTAGAACTTACCGTACACATTACACTTTTTAACGTTCTTATTCCTTCTGGCACTGTGACACTGTGCCAGGCAGGGTGCCATTACTTTTACTTGTATGACACTGTGCCATGCCAGCCATTTTCATATATGATAAGGTAGACCTTTACACTAACTTACTGTTCACATTACACTTTTTAAAGTTCTTATTCCTTCTGGCACTGTGACACTGTGCCAGGCAGGGTGTCATTAGTTTTACTTGTGTGACACTGTGCCAGGCAAGCCTTTCTTATTATGATCAGGTATACCTTTATATTAGATACTGTTCACATTCAACTTTTTAAGTGCTCATTCGTTCTGGCATTAGTTTAGCTTGTGTGACACTGCCAGACAAGCCTTTCTCTATTAATATAGGCAGGGTGTCATTAGTTGTACTTGTATGACACTGTGCCATGCAAGCCATTTTCATATATGACGGTAGACCTACACTAACTTACTGTACACATTACACTTTTTAAAGTTCTTATTCCTTCTGGCACTGTGACACTGTGCCAGGCAGGGTGTCATTAGTTTTACTTGTATGACACTGTGCCATGCAAGCCATTTTCATATATGATAAGGTAGACCTTTACACTAACTTACTATTTTTAAAGTTCTTATTCCTTCTGGCCCTGTGACACTGTGCCAGGCAGGGTGTCATTAGTTTTACTTGTATGACACTGTGCCATGCAAGCCATTTTCATATGTGATAAGGTAGACCTTTACACTAACTTACTGTTCACATTACACTTTTTAAAGTTCTTATTCCTTCTCGCACTGTGACACTGTGCCAGGCAGGGTGACATTAGTTTTACTTGTATGACACTGTGCTATGCAAGCCATTTTCATATGTGATAAGGTAGACCTTTACACTAACTTACTGTTCACATTACACTTTTTAAAGTTCTTATTCCTTCTGGCACTGTGACACTGTGCCAGGCAGAGTGTCATTAGTTTTACTTGTGTGACACTGTGCCAGGCAAGCCTTTCTTATTATGATCAGGTATACCTTTATATTAAATACTGTTCACATTCAACTTTTTAAGTGCTCATTCGTTCTGGCATTAGTTTAGCTTGTGTGACACTCACTGCCAGACAAGCCTTTCTCTATTAATATAGGCAGGGTGTCATTAGTATGTATGACACTGTGCCATGCAAGCCATTTTCATATATGATAAGGTAGACCTTAACACTAGTACTTACCGTACACATTACACGTTTTAAAGTTCTTATTCCTTCTGACACTGCGACACTGTGCCAGGCAGGGTGTCATACGTTTTACTTGTATGACACTGTGCCATGCAAGCCATTTTCATATATGATAAGGTAGACCTTTACACTAACTTACTGTACACAGTACACTTTTTAAAGTTCTTATTCCTTCTGGCACGGTGACACTGTGCTTGGCAGGGTGTCATTAGTTTTACTTGTATGACACTGTGCCATGCAAGCCATTTTGATATATGATAAGGTAGACCTTTAGACTAACTTACTATTTTTAAAGTTCTTATTCCTTCTGGCCCTGTGACACTGTGCCAGGCAGGATGTCATTAGTTTTACTTGTATGACACTGTGCCATGCAAGCCATTTTCATATACGGTATGATAAGGTAGACCTTTACACTAGTACTTACTGTACACATTACACTTTTTAAAGTTCTTATTCCTTCTGGCACTGTGACACTGTGCCAGGCAGGGTGTCATTAGTTTTACTTGTGTGACACTGTGCCAGGCAAGCCTTTCTTATTATGATTAGGTATACATTTATATTAAATACTGTTCACATTCAACTTTTTAAGTGTTCACTAGTTCAGGCACTGTGACACTGTGCCACCCAGGCCGTCATTAGTTTTACTTGTGTGACACTGTGCCACGCAAGCCTTTCTTAGATCAGGTATACCTTTATGTTAAATACATTTACATTCAACTTTTTAAGTGCTCATTCGTTTTGATAATGTGACACTGTGCCACGCAGGCCGGCATTAGTTTATTTTGTGTGACACTGTCAGGCAAGCCTTTCTCTTTCGATATAGGCAGGGTGTCATTAGTTTTACTTGTATGACACTGTGCCATGCAAGCCATTTTCATATATGATTAGGTAGACCTTTACATTACATACTGTTCAAATTACACTTTTTAAAGTTCTTATTCCTTCTGGCACTGTGACACTGTGCCAGGCAGGACGTCAATGGTTTTACTCGTGTCACACTGTACCAGACCAGCCTTTCTCATATGATAAGGTATACCTTTATTTTAAATTTATTAACTTACCATTGTGCCACGCAGCCCGTCATTCGTTTTACTTGTGTGACACTGTGCCAGGCGAGTCTTTCTTAACCCTAACCCATGAGGCCCCTATTCCAAAGATTTTTTTTTTTTTGCGGTCAAATAGCGAGGGGAAAAACGGCTCGAATCCGGACCTCTGGGTGCAGAGGCAGACGATCTACCGCTAGGCCACGGGGGATGCCATACATGGCTCAGTATACTTCACCATCTATATATATACTCTGGGACCAAAATTGATCGAAAAACTGCCGAGCCCGGTGACACAAGCACACCGCATCATAGTAATGCACTTATCAATTGCATCCCCGGCCCCGGGGGACCCCTGATTAGGGCCGGGCCGTACAAATTGCCCATGTGACGTCCCGGGTACAATCGTGTACGGTCCCTGCAGGGCCGGGCACCATTTTTTTGTACGTCCCCGCTACACTAAGGTCGCTTATTTCTTTCTGCAACCATAACGGAATGCATTTATATGTGTTCCCTATGTTTTATTAGGTTTATTTCGTCAAGGGCTTCGCATATCTAGCTTATTTATAGCAAGCGCCCGGGGTGTACATTTGTGTACCTTAGCGTACGTCCCCGCTACACGCCCCGGCTAGCGGGGGGGGGCGATAATTTTTTTCGTACATCAAAATAACCAGATTTATTTATTCCGTTTTAATACGAAATAAAGCAAAATTCACTGAATAAAATGATTTTATTACATTTTTAAACAAATGAACTGATTTTGGTTAAATTGATGTACGAAAAAAATAATCGCTAGCGGGGGCACAGTTTGTACGTCCGCGTACAATCCCCGCCGCATAACCGGGCATCATTTTTGTGCAGTGGCGGCACCACGGGGGGGGGGGGGGGGGGGGGGGCATGGGGGGCATTTGCCAGGAAAAAAATCTTGCCCCCCCAACATTTTTCTAATTTTTTAAAATAAGAAAAAAATAGACAGTTTAAGCATAAAAAGGCAATTTTTAATGTACTTAATTAGGTTAAATTAGACCAAATTATTTCAATTTTAGCATAAAACAGCTCAATTTTGCGCGTCAGACCAAATGAGTTAGTATTAGACCAAATTTGACCATTTAAGCGTAAAAAGGCACGCCCCCCCCTAAAAAAATCTTGCCCCCCCCCCAAAAAAAAATTATGAGGCTGGTGCCGCCACTGTTTTTGTACACTCGTGTACGGTCCCCGCATGGTCCTCGCCATGCCCCGGGTCCCGAGGGCCGGGCTTGCAATTGATAAGTGCATAATGCGTAGTACTCATATGATAAGGTAGGCCTTTTCTAGTACAGACTCTAACAAGTTATACAATTGTGTTTGTATGAAAATTATAACCAAACTACTATGTCGTCTAGAAATCGGGTTTGGGCCATTTTCAGCATATAATACGATCTTGTTTGTTGTCAGATGAACTTGAGACCGGACACAAAAAATGGTAGTGGTAGCTTGTAACTGCAACCAGACAACATCAAATTTATTCACCATGACCCATGGTCAGTCATGTGATCGCACCCAACATTAATATTAATTTTCCAAACACAACAAATACAAACTTGACAAGTTTGATATTTTAGTTCCCTCGAGAGGGATTCATGTACAGTAGAATTGAACTTGTTGAAAATGATTTTTAAACCAATTGACATGTGGATGTCGCCGGATTAAGCCGGATTATGTAAATATCGGATGCCAAAAATCTGTAAGTTGTTCAAATTCTAAAACCTGACATATTGATTATAATTTGGAATTAGTGCGAGTTTGATGATACAATTAAGACCACACAAAGCAGATCGGTATAATTATTACTATGTCTATCTATACCTCTAAATGTTCTCATTTCAATGAGATTAATTATTAAATTTTTGCAAATTTATTCCAGCGACCTTCCGGTTCCGCCATGTGGATGACGGTTAATACAATATGTGAATGAGTCCGGAAAGGAACTGTTATTAAGCTATAAAATTCTTAAATATGACATTTCCTTTTCAATTTTAATTTGTAGCTAAATGTAGTACAATTTGAAAAAGTCCAAGTCTATGTCTACGCAAAGACGCAAAGGCAGATCGGTACACTTTAATACAATGACTGTACCAATACATTTTTATAAACACCAATGAGATTAATTCATTACTTATTTCCAATTTTCTGATGAAAATACACCAATTTGAGGCCTTAAAAACGACCCACATAAGCAAAAGCACCCATTCAAGGTAAGACACAACCTTGAAGATGCAATCTCGTAGCAAGCATGCCCTTGCTGATCAGCACTTGATTGTGCAATATTCGTCCGACATTGGTCCGCGGATTACCCGACCTAGGTTAAGAGTACCGCAAGCACATGTACTCTCCCGTCCTAATAGCTGAATCCGAAAACAATGGAACAGGAGCCCGAGTTAAGAATACCGCACGTATATGTACTCTCCCGGCATAATGCCTGAAACCATACAACCCAAAGGGCCAACCGCAGGTTGCCAGGAATGGATTACAACTGCTCAATAATCTTGACGGGTTATATTATTTTTCAAGACCGCAGAATACATTCCCTTAATTAAAGCCTGACCTGTGGACCGAAAAGGCTCCATAAACGATAAATTATCTTATCATAATAGCCACAGAGTGCCGGAGAAAGAATTTACAACTGCAGTCCCCCGGCCCACCTGACCTGCATACACGAAAGAGTGGAGTTAGATCCACTTGAGCACAACCAGATCATGCAGGTTTGCCGGTTTTACTTCGGAATTTTTAGGACTGCGGAGTATCTCCCCTTTCTTGGTCTACCTCTGGGTCATAATTATATATATATATATATATATTTGGACCAATGTGGAACCACTAGCATATAGCTGGCATGATATGAGCTGAATACTCAAATATTTTTCATATCAATCGTCTATTCATTTCCAGCTTAACAACTGGGAGTGGAGGGTGGGTTTTATGCTCCTCTGAGCAAGTGTGTTGTGGTTGCAGACACAAGACAGAATGCACGAAATGGTGCGGTGTGAACCCCGAGACAAAATGATGGCGGGAAAAAAGTGTCTCGTGACCGGACGTAACCTCTGACGTGGGTTAACGGGCAAGGCTCAATTTCCTGTCAACAACTTAGTTTTCCTTGTATTCACTTCAGAAAACTTTATTGTTGAAATTACATGGTTAGGGTATCATGCAGGGATCATTAAGAGAACGTTACTACATAATTCTTTTTCAACTAGTTTTATTTCAATTCAATCAATAAATTCATACAATTTATTTAATAAATAATAACATCTTGACCAATTTTTTACGAGTCGATAATTCGAGTCTGATATGGTACCCATCCTGAAACCACCATACCGGGTGGTTCAAAAAAAAAGTTTACCCAAGTTCAAACTAATTTTTCAACCACATTTAAAGTTTCAGAGAATTTGTGTTTACTTTGTCTTAATCAGCAGTAAGTTTTGAAATTATCCTGAAAAGATGGCACGTTTAGCTTGTTTGGTTCTTCAGATATGGTTCATTACAGAAAACATGTACAAAACTGATTTGTCCACGGGAGCGTCATTTAGTTTTTGTCTTAAACAAAACAGCATGTTCTAGTTTCAGAATTGACAAAGTATCCAAATATCTATGCTTATGTGCCATTCACATTCAACAAAGAAACGTAAATATGTATAGGTAGGTAATGTCAAGCACCAGACAGATGTTTCAGATGTCACCTTTTTTCTTTTTCTCCTATTTCCTATTTTTACAATTTGTGACCAATCGTGTGTAAGTCCACTTTGTGCATTCCATCTCTACCAAAGGACGCTCCCGTGACCAAGACAGTTTTGTGCATGCTTTCTGTAATGAACCATATCTTAGGAACCAACCAAGATAAATGTACTATTTTATCAGGATAATTTCAAAACTTACTGCTGACCAATACGAAAACAGAAATTCTCTGAAACTTTAAATGCGGTTGAAAGATTACCTTGAACGTGGGTCAACTTTGTTTTGAACCACCCGGTAGCCAAGACATGGAGCCAATATGGTTAAAATGATACCTTCCATGTGCTAATAACTCAGGTATCACGGTGTGACCAAGGTAACGTTTTTAAGCATTCATGTTCCCATCTACATGTATGAAGATATGTCCAATCAAAGTTCCATCACCAAAGATTCTTGCCCGAACAAGCATTTTCGCCAGTAACCATTTTGAACATGAAACCATTTTACAGCTTGCGACATTTTACCCTCAATTCTCATAGTCTCATAGCATAGTGCACGTAATACTGAAGAGATTAGAGATTGAACAGCACCCACAAGAAGTGGAGTCCTTATGAACAATTCCCATCGTTTAAAATGCTAATCGCTTCATTGTTTTAATTTTCAAAGAAGTATGGGGATCAGCAACGCGTAAAAATTGTTATGATTGAATACTAAATATGTCTTTATCAACGATTTGGCCATACCAGTCTAGTGTAGCATAGTGGCCATGCTCTTGCGCTCCCACGCAGGAATCCCGGGTTCAATTCCTCAACCAACCTATATCATTATACATTATGGCTGTAATATACACCTTCCTGCAGTGTTCATTGTTTACCTCGCCGGATCTGTTATATATTTAGGGGTTCAATAAGGTTTCGGTGTTGTTTATCTTGAATCGACAGCAGTAAGACGGGTTTATTTTGCAAAATAAACCCGTCTTACCTATATATAGATAAAGGACTTAGTAAAGGAGAGAGAAAAATTGGAAACATTAGAGAGGAAGAGAGAAATGGGTATGAAGACTTAAGTATGACCTGTCGTTTGGTAGGCCTACACTGTTAAGAAAAATGTTGTAAAATTAACGGTAAAAAGGCTGGCAGCCAATCTGCCAACCAACCCCTGTAAAATTTACATTGTACTGTAAAAATTTACAGTAAATAGCTGTCAAATTTAACAGGACACTGTAAAATTTTACAGTTTCTTAAACCAATTACTGTAAAAATGCACAAAAAAACAATATACTGTATATTTTACAGTATTTTACTGCTTTTTTACAATGCAAAGTAAAATTTACAGGCGTTTGTTGAAAATGTTGTAAAATTAACGGTAAAAAGGCTGGCAGCCAATCTGCCAACCAACCCCTGTAAAATTAACATTGATGAAATTTAGGACTTGGTCAAAAAATTGACAATTTTTGTTGTTGTGTGTAGCTAATGTTGAGAATGTTAAGTCTTAAGCCACTAGCTCAACTTTTCATTTTAGTCAACGATGGCTTAAAGGTAGATGTTCCGATTTTCAACTTGAAGTTTTCTATTCTACATGAAAGGTCATCCTTAAAAAAGTCGTGTTCCAAAGTTTGAGTTGCATAGCTCTAATGGTTCTTATTTTAGACTCACAAAATGCTGTGAACTGTACCCATTGAGTAGTACCACCATTCGCGGTAATTCGACGTTATTTCATCGATTTCTCCGTAATATACCGATTTAGGCCGTCAAATTTCAGTATGATGATGAGAAAAGTACGAGCTTTCATATGATATGAAAATCTCCGTATGTTTGTAATAATTCTGTGTTACGAAAATGTGATCGGGTCATCTACCTTTAAAGAATCAAATGTGAAATATACAGTATTTGACCGTTTTTTTAGAAACGGTAAAATACTGTCATATTCCCATTATTTACAGTGTTTTACATGTAAATTCTACAATGATTTTTTACTGTATATATGTTTTCTCTTCATCTACTTCAGATATTAAAGCTTCTGATTAATATGAGTCACGTCACGAATTGTAATTTCATCAAAGTAAAAGGCCAAAACATGCCACCTGAACTTGACCCTCGTTATTTCCAGCGACACTAAAAAAAGAAACTGAAATATATGTCTAGGTCTAACATTAAACACAATGTTTACTAAATGAAGCAGGCAAATAAAATTAACGGTTTGTAAAATGACTAGGAATTGTATATATATTATGGGCATGATCGGAGAAGCATCCTCGGGCCGATGAGCCGATTCTATCATGGTTATGATGGTTATAGTCTAACTTTGTATATAGTTATGTGCACGCGCGGCAATAAAAACAAGACATGGGGGGGGGGGGGGGGGGGGGGGTAAAGGGCCAGGGGGCGCAGGGATGGACAGCCTCTCCTGGCATGTATTTTAATATAATATCCATTATAAGCTCATTTATTTCAGTTTGCGTTTGGGTGTAAGGCCCGGTGTTAGGCCTACGTTTTGGTGACATGCCATAATATCAGACAAAATAAGTTCCAAGATAACCAGAAGTATAAGGCCAAACAAGTCATGTTTCTTTACAACTTCCTAAAATGTCATGGTTAAATTGAATAATATATAAATTCGGGAACATACTGATTGAAATTCGGACTGAACAAAGAACAGAGGTCTTCCCATTTCGATCGCTAAATGGCCCATCATTCATATTTTTGAATCAATAAAACGTCCGAATTTTCTAGACTGAAAGCAAGGTGAAAGGATGGGATTATGGTGGGAGAGGATGCTCTATATTGCTGCCCCTCTGGTGGGAGAGGATGCTCTATATTGCTGCCCCTCTGACCCCCCCCCCCCCCCCCCCCCCAACAACAAAAAACATGGTAACATCGGTTTGGTTATCACGAAGTTATGAGATGTGAACAATAGGCCTGATTAATTAAATGTACCTTTGATATCCTATTCCTAGTACTTTTGTGTCCTCTCAATGAAAAAAGTTTTAATCTAGGTAGGTGACAAGGCAATTCATAGGGATAGCCAATAAATAATAAAACCATGTATATAGGCCTACTAGATACTAGAGCTAATTGTTAATAATGACAGTGTTTTCACCATTATCATTGTTATCTTCAGTAGATAGCAAACTATTTTTAAAAGAGATCCAACCGAAATGCTTAATATAGCTATTGTTATAACACTGAACAATCACTATTTAATAACTATCTTGGTAGATAGCAAGAAAATACTCATCATTCGACTACTAAATGAAATGTTATCCATTACCGACCCTCCAGTAGCGTATCTTGTCAGAGGGGGAAATGGTATCATCCCGGTAGACTTTACACTACCGGGCTAAAAGGTTTTATTCGGATGGGGTGGATATGGAGTGGATTTTGAGGACACCACGTCACGATCCCTGCCCCCCCCCCCCCCCCTCCCCGTTTTCATGCATAGGCGTGCGCAAGATTTTTTTACCCGGGGGGCTTAAAAATAAATTTCATTGGTTCGCACCGCTATTCGCGGTAACGCGGCCAGGGGGTGTCTGAGGGGGGAAGTTCTTCAGTTTTTTCCCTCGAATGTTCAAAGGCCTATACGTACACTTTTTGGCTGTTTTATTAAAAAGATTTTTTGAAAAACTACATTTGGATTTAGTTCTACAATTCCACATATTATTATTTACCAACATTTTTTGGCTCAAATTGTCAAAGGGCGTTTTTGCCTACAGATTTTGGAATTTATTTTTTGGAAATATTTGAAAGTGTTTGGGAAAAACAATAGTTGGACATGGTTGGATGATGAGTAAATGTTTCTTCTTACCCCACAAATTATAAATGATAGTCAGTAAAAGAAATTGCACATCCAGGATTTGAACATGGGACCCATCCGGATGGTTATAGACCAGGGCTCTATCAACTGAGCTAATGAGGAAGATGAGGAAGAACGGCGATAATATTATCTATATGCCTTCAGTTCAATCCCATCCTCAAAAACAACCCAAACAACTAAATACTTGAATACATAAACCATTTAAGTAATATATAATATACGTGAATACATAAATAAACTATTTAAGTAATATATTTTTATTTTATTTATTGATTAAAAATTGCGCTGCGATAAATGAATAGCTTTATTCACAACGTAATAATCACACGAATTGAGACAATAATGGTAAAGTGTACGGTAAAGTGTTGCCTTGAAACACGTGTTCATTGGACACTTTACCGTTGTTTCTGTAGTATAATATTATTACACATTTGGTTTTCATTTAAAAAGGTAAACTGTTATCAAAATGCGTAGATGTGACCCATGCGCTTATATTCGGAGTTACAACATGCATGATTGGTAAAGCTAACACATATGCATATCTTGATAACTCAAAGGCAGTATGAAAACACGTTTAATTGCCTATTTTAAGCAAAATGTTCCAATGGTAAAGTGATGGTAAAGTGTTGGTAAAGTATGTGACACTTTGCAATAATACATTATTATAACATGTATAATAAAACAAATCCACGCTTGTGTAAGCACTGACCGCTTGGCCTAACCAATAGGAGCGTTCGTTGGCACCATTTATAGCCTGCTTAGCGTTGGTTCGAGTCGCTCTCACGGCGTGACTTTTCCCCCATTTCATGCGCATTTGAAGTGCGTTCACAATTTCCGGGAAGCGTAACGCATGAAAGCGTGTGCGTTAATCGACAATGAGCGCAGACGCGCGTGGGATGTTTTGAGTTGGCAAAATAAATGGTGACGCGTGCGCGTTGAACCGGTTGACAAATATTAGACGCTCGTGTATTAATTTCTGTGCGCAACACTCTGCGGCTAATCATCAGAGTTTATCATTATAGGCCTACATGTTTTCTCTTCTTCTACTTCAGATATTAAAAGAGACGGAATCGGGTAAGCTTCTGATTAACATGATTAATATGAGTCACGTCACGAATGGTAATTTCATCATTAGTAAAAGGCCACAACATGCCACCTGAACTTGATCCTCGTTATGCCAGCGCCACTGAAAAAGAAACTGAAATATATGTCCGATAGGTCTAATGTTTAATGAAGCAGGAAAATAAAATTAACGGTTTGTAAAATGACTATATAAATTGTCTATGGGTAAACTGTCAAGCGAACGAGTAACAGTAGCGTATCAGCAGAGTGTCCCCCTCCCTCGACGGATTTGACCGGGTAGAACAGCTCAATCTACCGGGCTAAAAGGTTTTATTTTCTGTAAATACAGTGGGTTGGGGGAGCAAGGGCCCCAATTTGAATCGGATGGGGTGGATTTTGAGAACACCCCCACCCTCCCCGTTTTCAAATGTCGGACTCGGCGGCGGCGGCAATCCTCAGCCTGTAAAGTTAAAGCCTACCGGGAAGATACCATTTCCCCCTCTGACAAGCGATCTCATCAGATACGCCACTGGCGGGTAATGGAGCACATTTCACAGTAGTTAAATGATGAGTATTTTCCATTAGAATGGACTTGGATCCTTTTAAAATTGGTTTGAATTGCTATCTACCAAAGATAATTATTAAATAGTGATTGTTCAGTGTTATAACAATAGCTCTATTAAGCATTTCGGTTGGATCTCTTATAAAAGTAGTTTGCCATCTACTGAAGATAACAATGATAACGTTGAAAACACGGTCATTATTAACAATTAGCTCTAGTAGGCCTATATATACAGTCATGTGGGTATTTCCATTACTGCATATGGTTTTATTATTTATTGGCTATCCCTATGAATTGCCTTGTCACCTATAGATTGATTCTTTTTTTATTGAGAGGACACAAAACTACAAGGATATCAAAGGTGCAACCACACATTTAATTAATCAGGCCTATTGTTTACATCTCATAAATTCGTGATAAACCAAACCGATGTTACCCTATTTTTTTTGGGGGGGGGGGGGGGGGGGGGTCCGAGGGGCAGAAATATAGAGCATCCTCTCCCACCATAATCCCATCCCTTTCACCTTTGCTTTCAGTCTAGAACATTCGGAAGTTTCATTGATTCAAAAATATGAATGATGGGCATTTAGCGATCGAAATGGGAAGATCTCTGTTCTTTGTTCAGTCCGAATTTCATTTGGAATGTTCCAGAATTTTATATTATTCAATTTAACTATGACATTTTAGGAGGATTTTTTAGAAACATGACTTGTTTGGCCGTATAGGCCTACTTCTGGTTATCTTGGAACTTATTTTGTCTCATATTATGGCATGTCACCAACCAAACCGTAGGCCTAACAGCGGGGCCTTAGACCCGAACGCAACTGAAATAAATGAGCTTATAATGGATAGTATATTAAAATACATGCCAGGAGAGGCTGTCCATCCCTGCTCTCCATGGCCCTATACACCGCCCCCCCCCCCCCCCCCCCCCCCAATTCCACATGTCGTGTGTTTGATTGCAGCGTGTGCACATACTATACAAAGTTAGACTATATATAACTATATATGAGATAACCATGTGAACCATTTGATAGCATCGGCTCATCGGCCCGAGGATGCTTCTCCGATCATGCCCATAGGCCTACATGTAGGTAAAACGGCACTTATAATCGATATTATGTTTGATATAACTGAATGACAAATTAGTACACCGAGTTGAACTAATTGAGAACTAGCTCAAACTTAACAACGATACGAAGTAATAGGCCTTGTACAACGGACTTGTACAACATCGAAAGGCCAAACAAAAACAAAACATTAACGTCTTCGGATAAAACCGGTGTAAGTCTTTTTGATACTCCTCACAATGTTTCACTCCGATCATGGATTCAAAATCTTTCTCTGTCCTTTATTTTTTAACTTTTTCCTTCTCTCTTTCCAAACTCCTTGACACTAACGCTTGTGCTAAAGCCTTGTTTTACTAATAGGCCTACTTGCTTCAGGCTCAGCCACACCCCAGCAAAAATGACGGTTTGATTAGTCGGGCCTCCGATGCGTAAACAATGCGTATGAACAAGCCCTCAAACGCGGCAAAAACATAGCGGGTAACGCAGCACGCACTGACGGTTTTCGAAATAACAGCGTCGCGTATTTTAAGCGAACTGGCGCGTGCTAATTTGCGTGAAAACAAAACACGGGATACGCGGCGCATGGGAGTTTCGCTGATCCCCTGCGGGCAGACTTTTCCATTCTACTTTGTCAATGATCACAATAAGGGATTTAAATCCTTCTAAATAGGCTTTTGGAATTTCAAAATTGAAAATTTCTTTGCATGTACTGATAGATAACACTCTGAAGTTTTGAAAAATGAAGAAAAGTGAAATTCCTGGAAAATACGAAATGACACTTGACAGCCCCCTTAAGGTGCGTTCATACTCGCGTCGTTGCGTATCGGTCGACGTCGACGGACAAAAGTTGACATTGCTTCAACTCGCGCACCGATATCCGTCGACGTCGGCCGATGCGCAACGACGTGAGTATGAACGCACCTTTAAGGGTAAATTTGTGATGCATACTTTCCAATTTTAGTTTTAAACACCATTTAGTGTAGTGCACCCTTAAGAGAATTAATATTGTGCTGAATGTACTTGAAATGTGCTAGAATAGTTATCTTGAATCATTTGTAACATTTTGTGATCATTTTAATGATATTTCCATGTTGTTATATAAGCATAATTAATCAAAAATCATAGGCATGTATGCAATGGTGTTACTGTCAAGTATTTTTAATTGAGGATTTTGTGATGCATACTTTCCAATTTTAGTTTTAAACACCAGTCTTAAGGGTAGGGGATACCCTATTTAGTGTAGTGCAACCTTAAGATAATTAATATTGTACTTGAAATATGCTAGAATAGTTATCTTGAATCATTTGAAACATTTTGTGATCATATTAAGCACAAATGATATTTCCATGTTGTTATAATTATTTATGAGTGGAAATTGTCATGCATGGATACCTGCTATCTACTGAAGATAGCAAAGTTAACATAGCAATATTATTACATTTTGTGAGGACAGCTACCATACATTTTAAAAGAAATACTTGTTAGGACAGCAGTCATCCTTTTGAAAGAAATTCTTGTTGAATTGAATGGCTATGTAGTTTGTTTGTTCTTACTGAAAGAGCGGGGTTATAATTATTATATAATTATATAATTTGTTTTCGCTTTTTTCCCCTCCAAAATATGCTCATGGAGTTGACTACCTCTGTGACGAGCTTGGAAATGTCGCCGTAATCGCCAATGTTTCCAGTCAAAAGCACAAATTTGAAAGATCTTTCAAAATTTACGTAGATGATATTCACAGTCTTAGTCAGGGTGCGTGTAGGTGATCAGTGGCGGATACAGGGAGTGGGCTTTGGGGAGGGCGCCCCCCGTAACATTTAACAATATACCTTTTTTTGTGTACGCGCCCCCGTAAAATTTGACAATATACCTTTTATGTGTACCACTTTACCTTTTTCAGAGACATAGGTAGGTTCCGTCGGTACATTTGCCACTTGTACCCTGCGATTTTTTTGCCGGTTTTGGGACAACCACATCGCTATTATTTATGAGTAGAAATTGTCATGCATGGATACCTGCTATCTACTGAAGATAGCAAAGTTAATATAGCAATATTACATTTTGTGAGGACAGCTACCATCCTTTTTAAAAGAAATACTTGTCAGGACAGCAGTCATCCTTTTGAAAGAAATTCTTGTTGAATTGAATGTCTAGGTAGTTTGTTTGTTTTTACTGAAGGGGGTTACCATCCTTTTTAAAAGAAAAACTTGTCAGGACAGCAGTCATCCTTTTGAAAGAAATTCTTGTTGAATTGAATGTCTAGGTAGTTTGTTTGTTTTTACTGAAAGAGCGGGGGTTATAATTATATATAATTATATAATTTGTTTTCACTTTTTTCTTTTTTTTATAAGAAAAGATTCCTATATAGGCTACCCAAAAAAGTTATTCTGAAGAAAAAAATGCTTGATTTATGATTTTCTTTTCGAGATATCGACGATTATGTAAAATTTTCTCTATAGAGCTCTGTATAAAAGCTCATTTTCTCCATGCCACTGTCTTTTAATGCAAGACCCTGCGACATGCGACATAAGACTTCTCGGACACGTGCCATAGACGTAAATGATTGCTTTAAATGATTTAAAGTTTAACGTGTATATTTATCGAAATGGCTGAAATATGAGGGTTTAACTTTCACTAGTAGGAACACAATTCGGAGTATTTTTTTTTTTAAATAACAAAACAATTAATTTTAACCGATTTTAGGTTTAAAATGTAATTATAAACTGTAATTAAAAAGTCATCTCTGATTCTAATACACATGGAATTGACACAAATGATCTTTACCAAATATTTAAGGTTAAATTAAGTTCGGCATACTCCACCCCCCCCCCCCCCCACCCACCCCCCCCCCCCCCCCCCCCCCCCCCCTTCCTCTGAGATTTGCGGTTTGTGTAAAAATCACCTTTTTTTCTCTCTCTATAGCACAGAATTACACAGTTTCCAATAGGCTTACTTACAAAACACGTCAAGATGGGTTAAAGTAAGGCAACAATTGGATCGAAACCATCCCAATCTGGATCAACCAGTTTAGTAACCCTTGAGATAATCTTTGGCAGTTAGGAAAAGTTTCTGACAATCTGTTTTGTACATGGTAAAACTAATAGCATATGGAAAGTGTTACTAAAGCTCTACCTTATCATATTTGAGTTTGGCTTGCCTGGCACAGTGTCATATATAAGCCTAAAACTAATGACGGTCTGTCTGGCACTGAATCATAGTGCCAGAATGAATAAGGACTTTAAAAGTAAATGTTAACACTAAGTAATGTAAAGATCTACCTTATCATATATGAGTTCGGTTTGCCTGGCACAGTGTCATATAAGTAAAATTAAAGACGGCCTGCCTGGCACAGTGTCACAGTGACAGAATGAATAAGGACTTTAAAAATAAATGTTAACACTAAGTAATGTAAAGATCTAACGTATCATATATGAGTTAGATTTGCCTGGCACAGTGTCATATAAGTAAAACTAAAGACGGCCTGCCTGGCACAGTGTCACAGTGACAGAATGAATAAGGACTTTAAAGGTAAATGTTAACACTAAATATTGTAAAGATCTACCTTATCATATATGAGTTAGGTTTGCCTGTTACAGTGTCATATAAGTAAAACTAAAGACAGCCTGCCTGGCACAGTGTCACAGTGACAGAATGAATAAGGACTTTAAAAGTAAATGTTAACACTAAGTAATGTAAAGATCTACCATATGAGTTAGGTTTGCCTGGCACAGTGTCACATAAGTAAAACTAAAGACGGCCTGCCTGGCACAGTGTCACAGTGCCAGAATGAATAAGGACTTTAAAATTAAATGTTAACGCTAAGTAATGTAAAGATCTACCGTATCATATATGAGTTAGGTTTGCCTGGCACAGTGTCATATAAGAAAAACTAAAGACGGCCTGCCTGGCACAGTGTCACAGTGCCAGAATGAATAAGGACTTTAAAAGTATATGTTAACACTAAGTAATGTAAAGATCTACCTTATCATATATTAGTTAGGTTTGCCTGGCACAGTGTCATATAAGTAAAACTAAAGACGGCCTGCCTGGCACAGTGTCACAGTGCCAGAATGAATAAGGACTTTAAAAGTAAATGTTAACACTAAGGAATGTAAAGATCTACCTTATCATATATGAGTTAGGTTTGCCTGGCACAGTGTCATATGACTAAAACTAAAGACGGCCTGCCTGGCACAGTGTCACAGTGACAAAATGAATAAGGACTTTAAAAGCAAATGTTAACACTAAGTAATGTAAAGATCTACCGTATCATATATGAGTTAGGTTTGCCTGGCACAGTGTCATATAAGTAAAACTAAAGACGGCCTGCCTGGCACAGTGTCACAGTGACAAAATGAATAAGGACTTTAAAAATAAATGTTAACACTAAGTAATGTAAAGATCTACCTTATCATATATGAGTTAGGTTTGCCTGGCACAGTGTCATATAAGTAAAACTAAAGACGGCCTGCCTGGCACAGTGTCACAGTGCCAGAATGAATAAGGACTTTAAAAGTAAATGTTAACACTAAATATTGTTAAGATCTACCTTATCATATATTAGTTAGGTTTGCCTGGTACAGTGTCATATAAGTAACACTAAAGACAGCCTGCCTGGCACAGTGTCACAGTGCCAGAATGAATAAGGACTTTAAAAGTAAATGTTAACACTAAGTAATGTAAAGATCTACCTTATCATATATGAGTTAGGATTGCCGGGCACAGCGTCATATAAGTAAAACTAAAGACGGCCTGCCTGTCACAGTGTCACAGTGACAGAATGAATATGGACTTTAAAAGTAAATGTTAACAATAAGTAATGTAAAGATCTACCGTATCATATATGAGTTAGGTATGCCTGGCACAGTGTCATATAAGTAAAACTAAAGACGGCCTGCCTGGCACAGTGTCACAGTGACAGAATGAATAAGGACTTTAAAAGTAAATGTTAACACTGAGTAATGTAAAGATCTACCTTATCATATATGAGTTAGGTTTGCCTGGCACAGTGTCATATAGGCTAAGTAAAACTAAAGACGGCCTGCCTGGCACAGTGTCACAGTGCCAGAATGAATAAGGACTTTAAAAGTAAATGTTAACACTGAGTAATGTAAAGATCTACCTTATCATATATGAGTTAGGTTTGCCTGGCACAGTGACATATAGGCTAAGTAAAACTAAAGACGGCCTGCCTGGCACAGTGTCACAGTGCCAGAATGAATAAGGACTTTAATAGTAAATGTTAACACTGAGTAATGTAAAGCTCTACCTTATCATATATGAGTTAGGATTGCCGGGCACAGTGTCATATAAGTAAAACTAAAGACGGCCTGCCTGGCACAGTGTCACAGTGACAAAATGAATAAGGACTTTAAAAATAAATGTTAACACTAAGTAATGTAAAGATCTACCTTATCATGCATATATGAGTTAGGTTTGCCTGGCACAGTGTCATATAAGTAAAACTAAAGACGGCCTGCCTGGCACAGTGTCACAGTGACAAAATGAATAAGGACTTTAAAAATAAATGTTAACACTAAGTAATGTAAAGATCTACCTTATCATATATGAGTTAGGTTTGCCTGGCACAGTGTCATATAAGTAAAACTAAAGACGGCCTGCCTGGCACAGTGTCACAGTGCCAGAATGAATAAGGACTTTAAAAGTAAATGTTAACACTAAATATTGTTAAGATCTACCTTATCATATATTAGTTAGGTTTGCCTGGCACAGTGTCATATAAGTAACACTAAAGACAGCCTGCCTGGCACAGTGTCACAGTGCCAGAATGAATAAGGACTTTAAAAGTAAATGTTAACACTAAGTAATGTAAAGATCTACCTTATCATATATGAGTTAGGATTGCCGGGCACAGTGTCATATAAGTAAAACTAAAGACGGCCTGCCTGTCACAGTGTCACAGTGACAGAATGAATATGGACTTTAAAAGTAAATGTTAACAATAAGTAATGTAAAGATCTACCGTATCATATATGAGTTAGGTATGCCTGGCACAGTGTCATATAAGTAAAACTAAAGACGGCCTGCCTGGCACAGTGTCACAGTGACAGAATGAATAAGGACTTTAAAAGTAAATGTTAACACTGAGTAATGTAAAGATCTACCTTATCATATATGAGTTAGGTTTGCCTGGCACAGTGTCATATAGGCTAAGTAAAACTAAAGACGGCCTGCCTGGCACAGTGTCACAGTGCCAGAATGAATAAGGACTTTAAAAGTAAATGTTAACACTGAGTAATGTAAAGATCTACCTTATCATATATGAGTTAGGTTTGCCTGGCACAGTGACATATAGGCTAAGTAAAACTAAAGACGGCCTGCCTGGCATAGTGTCACAGTGCCAGAATGAATAAGGACTTTAATAGTAAATGTTAACACTGAGTAATGTAAAGCTCTACCTTATCATATATGAGTTAGGATTGCCGGGCACAGTGTCATATAAGTAAAACTAAAGACGGCCTGCCTGGCACAGTGTCACAGTGACAAAATGAATAAGGACTTTAAAAATAAATGTTAACACTAAGTAATGTAAAGATCTACCTTATCATGCATATATGAGTTAGGTTTGCCTGGCACAGTGTCATATAAGTAAAACTAAAGACAGCCTGCCTGGCACAGTGTCACAGTGCCAGAATGAATAAGGACTTTAAAAGTAAATGTTAACACTAAGTAATGTAAAGATCTACCGTATCATATATGAGTTAGGTTTGACGGGCACATTGTCATATAAGTAAAACTAAAGACGGCCTGCCTGGCACAGTGTCACAGTGCCAGAATGAATAAGGACTTTAATAGTAAATGTTAACACTGAGTAATGTAAAGCTCTACCTTATCATATATGAGTTAGGATTGCCGGGCACAGTGTCATATAAGTAAAACTAAAGACGGCCTGCCTGGCACAGTGTCACAGTGCCAGAATGAATAAGGACTTTAAAAGTAAATGTTAACACTGAGTAATGTAAAGATCTACCTTATCATATATGAGTTAGGTTTGCCTGGCACAGTGTCATATAGGCTAAGTAAAACTAAAGACGGCCTGCCTGGCACAGTGACAAAATGAATAAGGACTTTAAAAATAAATGTTAACACTAAGTAATGTAAAGATCTACCTTATCATATATGAGTTAGGTTTGCCTGGCACAGTGTCATATAAGTAAAACTAAAGACAGCCTGCCTGGCACAGTGTCACAGTGCCACAATGAATAAGGACTTTAAAAGTAAATGTTAACACTAAGTAATGTAAAGATCTACCGTATCATATATGAGTTAGGTTTGCTTGGCAGTGTCATATAAGTAAAACTAAAGACGGCTTGCCTGGCACAGTGTCACAGTACCAGAATGAATAAGTACTTTAAGACTTTAATGTTTACAGTAAGTAATGTTTAGGTCTACCTTATCATATATGAAAATGGCTTATATGGTGCAGTGTCACACAAGTAAAACTAATAACGGCTTGCCTGGCACAGTGTCACAGTGCCAGAACAAATAAGCGATTAAAACAGTTTAATACATAAGAAGGCTTACCTTGACTGATGGGATAGGCTTTCCTGGGACAGTGTCACGCATGAAAAACTAGCGATGGCCTGCCTGCTGGCACAGTGTCACAGTGTCAGCATTTAAAACAGTTTATGTACAGAAGTAATATGAAGGCCTACATTATCTGATGAGATAGGCTTTCCTGGCACAGTCACAGTGTCACAGAAGAATACCTGACGATGGCGATGGCACAAGAATATGTAAAACACTTTAAGGCTCGCCTTGGCACAATGTCACATAAGATAAATATCAAAAAATGGCCTGCCTGGCACAGCGTCATAGCGCCAAAACAAATCAACATGTAAAACAGTGTAATTACAGTAATGGCTATGAAGCCTACCTTTTTCTGATAAAGTAGGCTCGCCTGGCTTGTGTCATACAAAAACCAATCACTTCATTGCGATCCGCAAGCAATTTATATTAAATGTCCAAATTTCGTGCTTTTGTAATTGCTAAGGTATGATTTCGTGCTTTTTACGTTTTCTAAGGTCTGATTTTCGTGCTTTTTAAATTGCTTTGATGAAGTAACATACAGAACATACAAGATTCGTGCCCGGACATTCGTGCGGAATTACACCAAGGATAAACCCTGCTTTCGGACTAATTAAAATAGCTCTATTTAAATACATGACATTGAAAAGGGGAAACTTTGTACGGATAGCTAAGCGGTTTTTTCTTTTCAGAAAAGTTTCAATTTCTTAAAACGTCTAATTGTGTTATACAAACAAAATTGTAAAGGATTTTGAAAATTGCCACTGTTTCTGAGAACATCGTTTTGGGAAAATGAGACAATTTTGGGCAAAGTAAACATGATATTGAAAAGCAGAAACTTTTTGTGGAAAGCCCGGAGCACTTTCTCTTTTCACAAATGTTAAATTTCTGAAAACGATTAATCCCGGATTTATGCAAACAAACTTGGTATAATTTGCGTACAAAAAATATCAGAGAGAGAGTTTTTAAATTTACTGTTACACGCCCTGCTCGGACGATCTGTTGGAAAAATCATCAACGGTCGTGAAATTAGAGTCAGGGTGTATAAAAACATGTTCATTAGCCTACTATATGTTACAAAATCCAATTTTGTGATTAAAAAATGTAATTTCTTGCAAGTTTTTCACCTCGTCTCAGCTTTGCACATGTACCTACAAAAGTAGAATGTTTCACTGGATCATACGTTTCTGCCCAGGATGTTTTAACTTGACCTTTTCGGCTTATAAAGACTCACAAAACCACCCAATGTATAAATATAGCAACACTTTTTGGCTCGCTACGCTCGGCATTGGTATAATTTCAAACAATGAAAGACACAAATCATAACATTGTTGGCCGTTCAGATAGGGCACAAACCGAAATTGCCAACGTATCCATTAACAAAATTCTGAAGGAAAAGATAGCCGGCTATGTGACAACTTGTTTGGTTTTTTGGTGGGGGCGGGAGAGGGGGGGGGGGGGCAAAATGCTTCTGGTTATGTAATTTTTATTTTCAGCTGTAGGGGGGGGATAGGTAATTTTGACAAACGAGTCTCGAATTTGTCCCAACCCGCCCTCCACTATAAATAATGAACGGTCCCTAAAGCTGCCGTTTTCAGACCAGTGAGGTGTTAACATTTCCCTTCAATAGCTATAACATTTTCAAATTACTCGCTTTCTTTCATTCCATCAAGGTTAGTATAAACGATAAAATGATAACAAAAAATGAATGTATAGAATCCTGCATATCGCGAGTACAAATAAAATTGCTTTATTTTCATTCTTTATTTTTAAAGCAAAGTAGATTAGATGTTTTATAATACTCGTCTAGCCTATGATTTGATTGTGTTACATAATACATAATACTCGTCTAGCCGATGATTTGATTTTGTATAATGTCGTCTAGCCTATGGCTTATGATTAAGTGGATGATTCTGTAATTATATGAAAATGTAAGGTTTTGAAAGTGATTTCGTATGTATTAATATTGGACAACATTATATAACATTTCATTCTGTATTCTGTAATTGTTTTGTCAAGGTTGGGTAGTTTGAATAAATGTAAAATTCCAATATGCAGCCATAACTTATAGGACGACCTAAAAATGGGTATTAGTATTTAGTGAAATGCCGTCATATTCCTAACATATTTTTAAAACCACAAAAGCTATCTCAACAAAGTTGGTACTATTTAAAGCGCTAAATAGTAATAACAAGCTATCTGCCTGCAAAATGGCATTGGTATAGCTATACAGAAGGGAGATACAGCTGTTTTTGAAGTTTGGGGACCAGGGATGGTTCAACATGCAGACTTGTCAACTATTTGTAACAACTAACTAATTATGCAATTGCATCCACGGGGGACCCGGGGATTAGGCCCGGGACGTACAAATTGCCGATGTGACGTCCCTGGTACAGTCGTGTATAACGGTACCCCGCAGGGCGGGGCACCATTTTGTTTACTGTCAGCCCCGACGCAGTCCCGGCCGCGAATTTATTAATAACCGTACTCACTCACTGTATAAATGTATTGCTGTACAATGTACATGTGCTATGCACTTTACTCCGTCAGGTATCAAATGTTGTTTACGGTAATAAAGATCGCGTCCCGGCCCCCCATAGCCGGGACAAAGTGTATACACCGACTATCTGTGATACACCCCGGCTGCTGTTCCGGTGTATATTTTGTGTATACATTTAAGCGTACATCCCCCGCTATGTATCTGTACACCCCAGCTACGGCCCGGGATAACAGGTGTACGTCCCTAGCGTATCGCCCCGCTACACTGCCCGGCCATTCCCCGGCTTATTTTTCAGTGATGTACTACGCCCCCGCTACGTCCCGGCTATTACTCTGTTTGGCCATCTCGAGACAGTGACGTAACTGAACAGGCGCAGCTTTTACACACGCGTGTGTATCTTCCGCCTTTCAACGCTCGTGTGTGTACGCCAGCGCCGCGAGTATTCGCGCGCGTTATGTGATGCAATTAGTAGAATACGCGGTTACGTCACTGTCTCGAGATGGCCAAACAGAGTATTATGAATAGCGGGGCAACGTTTTGTACGTCCCCGGTACCAGTAGCGTATCTCCCGGGGGTCAGGGGGGGGGGGGGGGGGGGGGGGGGCAGAGTGCCCCCCAGACGGCTTTGACCGGGAAGGCCAGCTCAAACTACCGAGCTAAAAAAATCGAAGAGAAGGGAAGAGAGGAAGAGAAAAGGGGAAAGGAAAGGACAAAGGAGAAGGAAAGGGAAAGAAGAGAGAAAGAGAAGGATAAGGGAAAGGAAAAGAAAGGAAAGGGAGAAGAGGAAGATATAAGGGAAAGAAAGAGAAAATCTAAGGGATTTATTTAATTCCCATCTAAATGACAACTTTGCCCCTTGCCCGGTTTGATGATGGGCAATTTAGTATAAAAATGGAAAATTTTCTCGCACTTCGCGCGCATTTGTCCAAGAATATCATTATAGAAGCCTGTTTTAAAGAAAAATATTAAGGCCAGATTCGTGTACATAAAGAGTGATTTGATCTACGAAGCAGAAATAAGTCAATGGGCTTGAGTGTTTATCGTGCTGCTTTGGACCGTCATCATTTATATCTGCGGCGGTATAATAAACTTTCAAAATGATCATTGTCTGTTAGTAGTTTGTGTGAAGATTCAACAAAATACGGTACCATTTATTTATAGTAAGTTACCTTTGAACTCCCTGGTAAAACAGCATTGGACGGTTGGACCTTGGTTTAAATATGGCGATTTTGGTGAGACGTTCACGAAAAATACGCGAAGTGGTACGCGAAGTAGGGCACGCAAGCACACGCGACGATTGCGTTTTACGCGGAGAGAGACACTGCTCCTGTACACGCACGATGCTGCATTCGTTCTTTTCCGTGCAGTTCCGAAAAATACCGACATACCTCCAATTTTCCCCCCATGGTGGAAATCCAAAATGGCGACTGTTACATGTATTATAGAGATAGGGCAAAAAAATCGTCTGGATTCTCCTTTATAATTCTGTGATATGTACACATACACAAAATAGTATGCTATGCCCACCCTGCTCACAGGCCTGTCCCCCTCATTCATGCCCCAAACGAATTTCGTTTGTCGATATTTGTACAGACAGTCGTTGTGTATTGCGTACAAAACACAATATTTTGATATTAAAATGTAAGATCATCATCAATAGCTATAATTTTCGGTCAAAGTTTAGATCTAAAATCCTCAACTGGTTGCAATTCAAGCTTTAACCTTGAGACACGAAGCTAACAACGCCACGACTCATTGATTGAGTAGGACATGTTTTAGTCCAAAACGGCCCGAAAAAACGCTTTACATAATTGAAAATGGGGCGTTTTTCGGAAAATTGGGGTGGGTGGGGGCGTTTTCACAAAAAAAAAAGGTACATTAGTAACAAAAAAAGGTACATTCGTACCCAAAAAAGGTACATTGGTACCCAAAAAAGGTACATTGGTACAAAAAAAAGGTACATTGGTACAAAAAAAAGGACTTTTTTCAGATTTGGGGGGGGGGGGGCGTCCGCCCCCCCCCCCCCCGCCCCCCCCCCCTAGTTACGGGCCTGGCTGTCATCATAGATACTTATACACTAAAACATCTAAGTGTGTTAGGCCTACTAATGATAGATTCAGATACTTTGACTGGTGTAACATTTTAGTATAGGCCTAGGTAATAAGTTATCTTCGAATTGTGGGAGAGGCGGTGATTTGAAATCTTAATCTGATCATTGACACACAGTGGCGTGTCCAGGGGGACCCAGCAGGTATTTTTCCATATTCTTTGAACATGAAGAGGATAACGAATTATCGTTTAGTCAAGCGGCTTCGAAAGAAAAAATAAATGGTATTGAAAACACTTCGAAATTTCAAGAACATTTTAGTTGGTGTTGACTACTGTTGTCGGTGGCACAAGTACTCAGGGACTTCATGAACACAATGCAATTAGGAGTTGCGGTCACCCTTTGATTAGGAAATGGGAAATGGACTTATTTTGGATATAATCAGCTTTTAAACGTAAAACTTTGTCATGAATTTACAGAAAATTCCATTTTCGCTATAACCATGATAACTTTTAGAGCTATGACATGAACTACATCTCAGTTTATATAAATATAAATCTTTGTGAAACTACAAACAATTTGGCATATACCTATATAAATTGGACTGCAAAACAAAATAATATCTAACACGGTGACACCAATCAGTATCACTGTGAACCCCCCCCCCCCCCCCCCCCCCCTAGTCTTACCTTGCGGCATTCTCATTACAGCAACGGTGATACCCGATATTATGTCTCCAAGTAGATCATTCCGGATGTTGTACGACGGGATCCATTCTAAAATGGGAACCAGACGCAACACAAAATGCCAGACGGCGTTATTTCAATTTCTTTAATACATCTTTTGATTTTCTCAACATGTGTTTCTTCCTTTTCGATGTGTGCGTAATGTTTCTGAAATTCCCTCTCGGTATAGACGGGTCGTGATACGCGTAGGTGGCGTGTTCGCTTCCTATTTTTTGACTTTCGACGTAGAAGAAGAGATCCCCCATTTCCCGTATCATCTGCATGATCTGAGTCAGACATTTTGGATTTGTGTCTGTTCTCATTCAAACCTGAAGAAATACAATGAATTGTCAGTACTAAACAGAACTGGCCACATTACATGTTACAGCAATTGCGCATTTATCATGTTCATAGCATCTGGATGACACCACCTGTGTTTAAAATAGACAAGATTGTTCGAAACTGGAACACACAGTATATCGACACTTCGGACACTACTGGAACAGTAGTACAATAGGCTATAATCTAATATCGAACAAAAACGTCCCAGTATCGAGCGATACTTGATCAATCAAATGCACCGGATTGTTCGAAACTGGAACACACAGTTTCGGACACTTCGGACACTTCTGGAACAATAGGCTATAGTCCAATATCGAACAAAAACGTAAACGTCCCAGTATCGAACGATATTTGATCAATCAAATGCACCGGATTGTTCGAAACTGGAACATACAGTATCAGACACTTCGGACACTATTGGATCAATAGGCTATAATCCAAAATCGAACAAAAACGTCCCAGTAACGAGCAATATTTGATTTTCTCAAATACACATTATATATAGTACTAGGCCTAGTAGTAGTGCTCGAAACACAATGTTACTTGAACAGTAACATTTTTAACCAGTATTAAGCGCGGATATTGCATGTAAATTTCCAATTTCGTGTACCTATCCTGCGGTATTGAATATTGGCCTACATAGGACCCCTACGTTTACTTTTAAACAAATCCCTTATGTAATACTAGATATCATACCTGGTCTCGGTGATTTCTACAATACTATAATATATCGTCATGCAGGTTACATAGTCAGGAGATATAATTATGTTCCACGACTGACAACAACGTTGACAAAATGATGAATTATCATTATCACTTCATCACCAATTCATCACCAATAACTGGTATAGGCCTTATTGTATAAATAGTGTAAATAGGCGATGTTTAGCTTGTTGTGTATGACGGTGGTTGGTTGTATGCATATCTATCAAATCGCTTGAATCATAATAGCATAATGATAAAAGTTGACATTGGCTATAATCAGACAATAACTGGCCGAGTATGACCGGGTTTAAAGTACATGTACCTCGGTTACCTCGGTTAAAGTTCAACAATATCAAACGCAATTCATTGCCCATCCATGCGTTGAATCAATACAGGATGACCAAATAAGGCAACAGTGCTTCATAACCTTTTACTACATCATATGAATGCAAGTATAAGTGTATGTTCCGATCACTTTAGTTTTATTTTCCACATCAACATATTTTGATATCAGAAGAAAACTCATATTTTTCTCATTTATTTCTGTAAATTGTTAGGCGCAATATGTTCCATTTAGACGTTGTATGCTAATGTAATGAATTACTTCCAAAGGTGGTTACCACCTGGTCAGTTTGAGTAGTACCACCTGGTCAGTTTGTTTACTACTCAAATGGTCAAATTGCATGTCACCTTGTGCTTCTAAAATAAGAACCATTGGAATTATGAAACTCAAACTTTGGAATATGACTATTTTAAGGATTACCCTTCATAGAATAGAAAACATCAAGTTGATAATCGGGCCAGCAATCGGACACCTATACCTTGAATACAATCACATATCACATGTATCATGTCATGAGAGTAAAATCTATCATGTGGGGGAAGTGGGACAATGTATGGCAAGTCGAATGTATAACTGGTCGAAAGAACAAGGTTTTCCATAGCAGGGATCAAGATGTTATACCAAATTAATTTCGTGTCAAATGAAAACAACATTGGTCCATCTTAATGACATTAGCAAGGGCGTCCCCAGACCCTTTTCATTGGGGGGGGGGGGGGGGGGGGGGGGGGGGGGGGGGTGTAAGGTCATCAATTGCCGACAAAGCCATTTGTGCCGACACTAAACAATTTCGGCTTGCTTCGCTCGCCGGAATTCATTCACGCATAGTTTACTATGGACTGTATGGTCAGGGGCGTCAATCCGTTTTCAGACATGGGAGGGGGGACACAAATTTGATAATGATAATTGAAATGTTAAAATAAAGCAGCGCAGAGCCAAAGGCGTATCCAGGACTGTTTTGATGGGGGGCACAAATCCTCAAGCTATCTTGTTAATCTTATAATGTATATTGAAACGTTGAAACGAATACAAAGCGCGCAAAAATTGTGATTTTAAAGGTACAGTATGTCGCCTTTAAATGTCCTCCACATAATATTTAGAATATTTGTTGTGGTTTGAGGGCCATTATTATGTTTAAACCTGCAGAAAATATGCGCACTGAGCCCGCAATTTTTTTCAGTTTTTGAACTAAAATGGTAATGGACAGCTGTCCTGAAGCTTTCTTGTTAAGGTTAAATAATGAAACATTGAAACTAATACGCGCGAAGCGCGAAAAAATTGGAATTTCTTACTCTTAAATGGTCAAGTATGATGTTTTTGACGGTTTGATATTGCATAGTTACATACATATCAAGTCCATATCCAAATCGTATGGTTGTATATCCAAATCATATGCGCGCAGAGCGCGCACATTTTTTTTCAGTTTTTGAACTAAAATGGTCATTGAAAACTGGTTGAAGCATTCTGATACTATAAATAAAGCTTAAATAATGAAACATTGAAACTAAATACGCGTGAAGCGCGCAAAATGTTGCATTTCTAACACTTAAAGGGTCCAGTATAACGTTTTTAACGTCCCCCATATAATATTTGGTTTGGTTCGAGACCATTATAATGTTAATACCTGCAGAAAATATGCGCGCTGAGCGCGCAAATTTTTCCAGTTTTTGAACTAAAATGGTAATGGACAACTGTCCTGAAGCTTTCTTGTTAAGGTTAAATAATGAAACATTGAAACTAATACGCGCGAAGCGCGAACAAATTGGCATTTCTTACACTTAAATGGTCAAGTATGACGTTTTTGACGGTTTGATATTGCATAGTTACATACATATCAAGTCCATTTCCAAATCGTATGGTTGTATCCAAATCATATGCGCGCAGAGCGCGCACATTTTTTTTCAGTTTTTGAACTAAAATGGTCATTGAAAACTGATTGAAGCATTCTGATACTATAAATTAAGCTTAAATAATGAAACATTGAAACTAATACGCGTGAAGCGCGCAAAATGTTGCATTTCTAACACTTAAAGGGTCCAGTATAACGTTTTTAACGTCCTCCATATGATATTTGGTTTGGTTCGAGACCATTATAATGTTGATACCTGTAGAAAGAATGCGCGCAAAGCGCAAAAAGATGTTTCCATTTTTAAGCTAAAATGGTCATGGAAGCCATCTTGTTCAGCTTGACTAATGAAACATTGAAACTAATACGCGCGAAGGGCGCAACATTTGGCATTTCTAACATTTAAGGGTCCAGTATGACGTTTTAACGTCCCCGGCCCCATATAATATTTGGTTTGGTTTGAGATCCATTATATTGTTGAAACCTGTAGAAAGAATGCGCGCGAAGCGCACAAAAAAATTCAGTTTTTAAACTAAAATGGTCATGTTTAACTTGTTTAGTTGAATATTATGCTAACAAAACATGGTCAAATGTTCAATATAGGCATGATAGGCCTACAGTCTGTATGTCCGACATCGACATAATAGACCTATACCATTACGTGAGATATCGATTGTGCCCCTGGTGTACACACAAATTCTGGTCTCAAGCAAATAACGACAGTTGTGCTTATTGTCTTAATTATAATGATAATTTGCATTGTTCAAGTCGAAGTTAGGACAGAGTCTACTTATAAGCTCTTACATTGCATCGACACCTAAACGTTGAATTTGGACTTAATTTTGCGATAGACTGATATGTGCCAACATGATTGGCCATTGGCGACATTATTGACTTGGGTTTGCATTGACAACGGCAATGATATGCCTAGTTAGTATAATTAAAGAGCAATACAGGTCCCACACATTGCCCATTAGGCCTAGTCTATTATAGGCCTATACTCTGCCGACACAATGTTTTGCTAGGTGTCTTGACAATAAGCAAAACAAAGACTTGGGTTGGGCCTAGGCTGTTCACGTGCGCCGACACAAAATCTCATAAAAATGGACTCGTTCACAGTGCCTACAAATTCATACCTCCATTGCCTTTGTTCATTTTTGATTTATGTTAACATAGCATATGCCGACACAACATTATCATTTTCGCATACGATGTTATAGGGCTTTCTTTCGTTCTTCCCTTTTCCTTTCTTTCTTTCCTCTTTCCTTTCTCTTTCTCCCCTTCTTTCCCTTTTCCTTTCTCTTTCCTTTCTTTTCTTTCTCCCTTTTCTTCCTCCTTCCTTTGATTTGCCCACAGCACCATGATTTTGCCGACAGATTTGATGAATGGGGGGTGTCACCCCCCCCCCCCCACCCCCCCCCCCCCCCCCCCCCCCCCTCTGGGGACGCCCTTGGACATTAGGATGAGGGTTGCATTACTTTTTTCACATGGCAAAGGGGTCTCTCTCTCTATTCTCTCAATTGAAAATGGATTCCAATAATCATTGTCCTATATTAGTCCAGAAGCCAAGAGAGTTTAATCAGCTGAAAAGGTACACAAGGTTTGATGGTTTGATTAAGTTTAGGGGCCAAAAGTCAATTTTATTTTTTTCATTTCCGTTCAAAGAATGAACTTTGAACTGTTTAATCGAATGAACTTTGAACTGTTTAATCGAAACAAAAACGTACAAAGAATATAGATGGTGCAATAGCACAATTTACACCATTTGACGATAAAAGTATAAAATACATTTATATAACAATATTTATAACGTTTATTTATAAAATAGACATATTAAAAAAGGAAACTTTAAGCATGCAGAACAAGAAAGGTTAATAATTTTAGGAACTACATTTTGAAGAGATATCTTTGGCGAACTTGCATAGATCATTGAGCACCATAACATTTTTAGAATTGAAGAGCTCACACATTTTGACAGTGTTGGGCTGCTTGACAAAGTGTGCTTGAAGATATTTCCATCTATCATTAGCAAAAAAAACTGTAAAGGAAGAGATAATGGAATTTATCTCCAATCATATCACCAGAGCAAAGTTTACAATTCTTGTCATTATCATCTGTACTAAATCTACATAAATTTATATTTGGTAATTTAATATTACCACATCTAAGCTTATATTAGTCTACTGAAATATAATTCTAATATGTATCACTCAAAATGAAGATTATCTTTGAAAGTACTAGGCCTATAGTTTTTGCCAAATCTATTATTTTCAACGTCACTACGCCAATTTTGCTTATTTGTATCGTTAATTCTCAGAGCCAGGGAATTGTTCAGCCATTTGGATTTGTGATTGCTTTGAGATGTCCAAATGTTACTAAATCCACAAAGATAAAATGTGTTCTTAAATTTTGCAAATCCACTTTGGGTTGTAGGGTTTCTGAGAGGCTCTCCTGGGATATATTTTATTAAGATTAACTTGCAATTTCTAGAAGAGAAATGTCAAATGACATAAACATTTTTAAGGTGCTTATAAAAACAAATTTAAAACGATGACATAAAAATTGATTATTTAAACACTAAAATGGTCCAGAAAACGTTCCTGAAACCATGTTATTAAGCTTGAATATAACATAAAAAAATGGCTATTGTAACACTAAAAAGGTCGAGAAAAAAGTACCTGAAGCCATCTTGTTAAAGGCATATTATGTGATCTTTTCCAGAGAGCGCCCTCTATTCATGATTTTTTTTTAGAAAGTAGATTTTCTTGCAGATTTACATTTCCTATCATAAATCATACATACATTCCAAGTTACAGAGCGATACGATTCCTAATTACCTCAAAATCATGGTTTTAGAGTGAATTTAGAGCGAAAAATATAAACTGTCGGGATTCCGACAGTTTATTTTCACTCTAAAACCATGATTTTGAAGTAATTAAGAATCGTATCGCCCTGTAACTTGGAATGTAAGCCTGATTTATGATCAAAAATGTAAATCTGCAAGAAAATCTGCTTTCTATTTTTTTTCTCGATGTTGAGGGTGTTCCCTGGAAAGATCACATAATATACCTTTAAGCTTGAATAATAAAACATCGAAACTAATTCGCGCATAGTACTCCGAAATTGGATATTTAAACACTAAAAAGGTCTAGAAAAAGTTCCTGAAAATTTGCTATATTTTAAAAATAAATGGTCAAAAGAACGTTCCTGAAACCATCTTGTTAAGCATGAATAATTAAACCTTGAAACTAATTTGCGCGAAGCGCAACAAAAATACCCTTTTAACACTAAAAAGGTCCAGCCATCGTGTTTAACAATTGATTTTGATACGTCATGTTTTAACAAGTTGTCTATAACTTTGTATTATCGATACGTGGTCAGTCCCTGTTGCAGAATATGCCACGTGTTTCATTATGATTATTTACTGGGATTTTTTATTAAACAAAACGCCTAAAGTTATCAAATACATTTTACTTTAGGCATGAAAATATTAATAATGTTTTTCTGCAGTAGAATATGCCACGTGTTCCTTTTGATTATTTATTGGTATTTTAATTAAACAAAACGCCTAAATTAAGTTATCAAATACATTTTACTTTTTGCATGAAAATATTAATAATATTTTTCTGCAGTAAAAACTGACACGTGTTTATGTCATTACATGATGTCTTTTCGCCCAGTAATCTGGGCATATAGTTTGGCTTTCTGATGGGTAGGGGTCGATTGCCGGTGAACTCTGGTGGTAAACATGTACCTTTTTTGTGGCTAAACATGAATTAAGTGGCAAAAATGGCAAAAACATGCCTCTGTTACATCAGAATAATGGTCGAACGAGGAAAAACGATGGGGTATTTCCAGAGTTATCAGAAAGAAAATGTTACTTTTTACCCAATTCTCTCACCAACGATCTATGCATTGACTGAGTTATCTATAAATAGCTTCACTTAAAACAGTTTGTATTATGAACATTTAGAAATCAGCAGGGAGTGTGACCTCCACACACCATCAATACATTGACATGCAGTGTACTCTGTAATCAGTGACAGTTAAGAATACACTGCTGTACTCGAGGATCTATAGTAAAACCATGGAATACGTAATAGTGGGTTGGTGACATGACCTCAATACATACTATACTCTGTTTGGCCATCTCGAGACAGTGACGTATCTGAACAGGCGCAGCTTTTACGCCCGCGCGTGTATCTTCCGCCTTTCAACGCTCGTGTGTGTACGCCAGCGCCGCGAATATGCGCGCGCGTTATGTGATGCAATTTGAAGAATACGCGGTTACGTCACTGTCTCGAGATGGCCAAATAGAGTATAGTAGTGCAATTGCTAGTAGTGTATGCAGCCATAAACTGATGCAGCCCTCTGATCTTATTGGGTGAATAAAGTTTCCCTTTAAAGGGAACGTCAAACTAAGATATTTTTGTCAGAAGAATGAATAATGCCCACAATATGCGCCCAACTACGTTAAAGATTTTTTTTCAGACTCACAATTTCATGTCTGTCAATTTTGAGACCTATATCCTTTTGTCGTGAAAAGCTTTTACGAGAACAATATTTGAAAAATGAATTTTCAACTTGCATTTTGCCGTTTTCCAACCATGGACAGTCTAAATTTCTGTTTTAACGAACATATAGCCTACCCGAAACGAATCGCGGCTCGGTTCAATTGTTGGTATGATGCTATGTTTAGCTTATAAAAAACACCTCTCAAATCGTAAAGTGTTACTTAGTTAATACGGATAATTAGTATAAGTATCATGACCAGCTTCACAAAAATTGGGTTAAGGATCCTTTCCTTTACCAACGTTATAGGAATTGTTATGACCCTAACAAGCAATAATAATAATCCGAAATTCCTTATGAAATTTACTTTCATGGAGTTCCGTTCAAAGAAGAGCTTTAAATGATCTTATTCTTTGAATGGAAATGTGTAGCGCAAACCGATATGCACCGCTCTCAAAACTTTCGGGTGCCACCTTTGTGTGTAAAACTTCACTAAACAACATGAACAAGGGCGATGTCTTCTCCTTAATCAAATATTTGTTAACTCATTTTTTTTTCACCCAACAAACTTTGGATTGACATACGGTATTGCAATTATAGATGACAGTTAATGTAAAGTCTGAAAGGGTAAATTTAAAAGGCTTCGTGATTACACGAATAAGGGGGTATATTTCAGTGGCTGTGTGATTTCTAGGATTAAGGGTATATTCGCTGTAAGAACTTGGAAGGGGCGCGCCAGTATTTTCAATTACTTGACATGAGATGCACGGGTACTCGAAACGTGTTGGGAAGGGTAGTTGGCCTACCGGGAGAGCAAAGGGGGTGTATGGACATACAACAAAATACTCTATGAATGTAACAAGTTTCACCTTCAAGTGAAATGAAATAAAATTTCCCAAATTAAAGGGAAATATTTATGAGTCTGTGTTATCCTTAACGTTGTGATTAAATAAAGTTGTTAACTCTTTGAATGATTTAAAATCGCATGATATTGATAGCTTTCTGAAATTATGACTCTATCACTCTATATTTGAAAGAATGATAATGATTGTTTAAAAACCAATCACAGCTTAAGAATGTTAAGGATTCCAAGAGTCCTCCCAGTCCCTAAGATTCTTTCAAACAGATTTGCATGACATCAATGTTGATTCTTGACAATTCAAAAATGTACCCCTACCAAGTGTATTAAGTTCACCTTGCAGACAAAGTCCGATGGTTCTATTGTCTGACAATACAATAAAGTTCCATAATCCAAATTTGTAAAAGTGTTAAAGAAGTTGACTTATTGTACATTTTTATAGTCTGAAAGCTGAAAAGGGTTTCCACCAAACACACGAACATGGTTCTATAATCCATTGTGAGATGAAAGGCCCTACAGTTTATAAACAAGTTCTGAAGATCGACTAAAAAGAACCCATGGTAAGATTCAGACTAGAGAACACTTTTCTATGATTCGGAATAAAGTCAAACAACCCTATTTCAAATTTGTACTACAGAACCTGCTTTAATGTTCGGATTGCAGACCCTTTGTTCATAATCAGATTATAATACATGATATTGGGACTATTTTCAGATTATTGAACCTTATACGTTCAGACTATAGAACCTTTGTACTTTATATAGAACTTTTTTCGTATTATAGAACCTGTCGGACTACGAACTGTGAGTCGATAAACATGAAACCGCGAATGCAAAATGGTCTTCACCTCATTGCAAGGGATTTTACCTGATACTGGGTTTTCCCTTTTAAAGGGAATTTTTATTAATTAAAACAAAACCCATCCAATCATTTCAATCATACAAAACACACACACTCCTCAAAACTTTATTTTAATCACCATGATCAATAGCATAAAACTCTCTTACGTGACCTCACGTTTCCTTTTAGTTTCGATTGAATTTAAACTTTAAAGTATAGCCTATCATGAATAGTAATATGTCAGTATCTCAATTATGATGGTCATCGGTCTTTCCTTCTAACATGTCTAAGAGCGTGTTTCTACTGTGTAACTTAACAATAATTACTGTTCAGTTGTCCATTAGAAACAGCCAGATAACGCTAATTAACGCTAAGTTTTCCCAACGGCAAAAACCTGCACAAACCAGGTTTGTTCGGTAATTAACTTGCCCAGTAGAAACAGCCACCCGTTTAATCTAACGCTAAGTTAATTGTGACCCGGAGGTAATGTATGTATACACGTACACGCTGGATTCTACGCATTGTGACTCTGCGTTTACGACGAATTTCATGTTCGTTTATGTGTTTTTTTGTGGTTAACATGCCATATTAAAAGAAAAGGAATTACGAAGGCAGTCTTTTTCAGGTGGGGCGTCATTTTTGGTATAACACGGTCAAATGTCGTAGCCCATCGGTTAGGACGCCTATACACTTAGCGGCAACTGTGTGCGCGAGTAGAACTACGTGGGGGTGTGGGGGGATTAAAAAGTTAACGTTAATTACCTTTAAGTTAACGCAGCGTTAACTTTCCAGCGCCCCAGTAGAAACACGCTCATAGTCGAGTCACATTCTGGGTGAGTATGTCTTTTCACATCGATTTTGAGTGGCCTGAGTATAGAACTGGGCCACTGGCCATTGATATCTGACCTTACCATGGACTGGATTGGGACGCTTAGAGGTTCGGTTGAACATTTAGCTTGTCATAAATATTGCCTTTATTAATGTTTACCTTTGACTTCTAAAGGACCATTAATAATATTCAATGTCACGTTTCATGTTTGTATTTTTCACAGTTTTCAGGTTTTGAAATCCACATCGGAGTTTGTTAAATCTTTACAAGCTAGCTTACACTCTACATTAATGCCCTTACTACCGAACCAGCTTTTAATATCATTTCATTTTCTAATAATTATTGAAAACGTAATTATTTTGTTTGTAGCATAAACCGTGCCGGCATACAGATGTTTGCCACATGCATTACAGGTTAATTATATTTATACGCACTGCCCTCTTTGGTAGAGAAGCGGTAAATAGTAGCAGTAATAATAGCCGATGAGGGCCACATCTGGAACTCTGCGTGTAACCAGACGACGGTGGCTACGAACGGCCGTTAATTTTGAATTTCCGTTGGTTTCAATGTAACAATGGATTTTGATTATATGACCCCATAAAATTCATCATAGGTTAGAAGAAAATTTTTCCAATCCAAAACCGTTCGGGATGGCTAATCATCCCAATTGTAAATGCTATTTTTTGAATTTAAACCGTTGTTAAGCGGTCGTCCCATTCACTTGATCAGGTAACCTCGTTCGCATATTTTAACCTGAATACTCGTGAATACGCCTATGTCCAGCGTCGTCTGCGTGTAACGCTATAATATGGAACTTACACATTTTTGTGTGTCAATTTTATGAATGAATAAAGTATACTTCATCCATTTTTGAAGAGTGGAATACAGGCTACCGGCTGGCGTAATTTGTTGATACACATAGATTTGCAATGAAAGACAGTGAGCAAGAGAACAGCGATGACATGCTAATTAAGTGAAACTTCGAACTTTCAGGCTAAATTTCTCAAAGAGAGTAGTTTTAATTACAGAATAAGCCGTGGTAGCTGATAAAATGTGCTTTAAGCTTTTAATTTATATCAAATCTGTGATAGCCTAACAATGTGTTAAAAATGTACACCAAGGAATACCTTTTGAGTTGACCTTAGGCGTGAAAAGGTATGTTGATGTACAGCTATGTACAGCTATGTACAGTCTCACGGTAAACTATAGGGACATGTACATTCCTATGCACCCCATGTATTTGTATTTGGCGCGCATATTTAGCCTGCTAAGGCCAAAAAAGGTGTTTGTTTGTCCATAGAGGGTCCTCAAAAGGTAGGGTCGGTAGGTCGGATTTTGTTTTGCTTTTTTATATTTTTTAAACGGATATTGTATTTGGGAATATAAATTCGGCATGAAATTCACAGTATTCATTGAATACTGTGAATTAAAGTCCAAACACAAACCAAAACACCTCACTTTTCATAAGTTTGCGACATTGCTGCTTTACTCTTCACACTGCTGATTTTGATCTCTTTCTCCTGCTGGGGCAGATTGTCAATGTAAAGTTCCAATATTGTCGCATCGTATTTATAGCAATTTTTGACTACTATTTAGTACACAATCCTATGGAAATATAATTTTTAGGCCACACATTTTTGGATTGGAGGCACTACAGATTAATGAAATGAAAAATAGGGTCACCAGCTTAGTTTTCTAGATACTTCCATAAAAAGGACGTATTTTTTGTTCAAAAGTCTTACAAAAATGAAAACCGCGTTATGGTAGGGCGTAGGACGCGTCGTAAAGTACGCGCTCTAAAACGCAGAACTGGTCCGCGTTGCGTAATGCGACATAGCACGATCGCACTGTCATCCAGACTCATCCTGCGTCACACATGTCGCTTCGTTCATAAAGGAATTGGAAGTAGGCAGTGTTGGGAGGGGAGACTGGGCCTCTGGCCATGCATGTATTAAACTAAACGAATACGGGAACTCGTAAACAGACAAAATATCGGGGGAAGTAAGTTTCGATGAAAAAAGGATAGTATAAAAATGATAAAATCAATCCCCTTTCGCAAACTGATGAAGGGTGCTCGTTTTGATAAACGGTGTTTCCGCAGTTTGTTCGTGAATTTAAGGCCCACGTTTTAAGTCTAATTTAATGTGGATTTTAATTGTGCAAAACGAGTAAATAAAAGTCACATTTCATAGACCTAGCAATCGAAATGATTATATTATAATCCTTTTTTCTTGGAGGTCTTCATTTGATAGGCCCTTCATTTGATAGGCCCTTGACATAATTCCCCCCCCCCCCCCCTACCCCAAATTGAAGACCCCCATGGCCATTACATAGCGGCCTTTTTCTTTCATATTATTTTCAGGCATAGCCTACTGGTCGTATTTAAATTTAAGGTCCTCCTAGATTTTGTTCCGAGATACAACAGGCAATATTTTCCGAATGCATTGAAAGAATCGAATACGCGCGGGAGCCTAGGCTGCGGAAGGATATCGTTGCCGGAACAGGTGAGGAAGCGAAAATATCGGTTTAAAATGGTGAGGGCGCTGTTTAGGTGCTAGTAGCGGAAAAGTTTTATCTAGATCTAGATTGGTCAAGAAAAATCAAGTTTAAAATAAAATTCAACACATATCTAAGACATTCATGCGAAATAAAAACTTCCAACATTGTTACGTGGGGTAAAAACACGGTCTTGAAAAGGGCCGAAATGCGTGTATTTCAATGGGGGAATTATTTAGTGGTGTGCCCCCTCCAAGCGAAAAAGGGTGACGGGCGGTCGCGTGACGTGGGTGACGTCACATCTGGGGACGCCCGTTAGTAATTCTAGTCTTTGAAATATTAAAAAAATACTGCAAGTCACGACTTGCGAATCCCCCTGGCTGGGAGATCAACTAAATGAGGTCAACGGTCATATATGGGTCATGTTCCCCCGGTGTTTATGTTTCTTTTCTTTAAGTTTGAGGTCAATCGGTCAACTTTAACGATTTGACCTCTGGATGACCTTTGACCTCAGATGACCTCTAATTATTTTTTTACATGTTCCCACGGTGTTCATTGCACAAATTAACCCCTTGTTGACCTTTGACCTTGGTTGACCTCTAATGACCGTTGACCTCGGATGACCTCTAATTTATTGTAGACATGTTCCCCCAGTGTTCATGTTTCTTGTCTCCAAGTTTGACGTCGATCGGGCAACTTTTACGATTTGACCTCTGGATGACCTTTGACCTCAGATGACCTCTAATTTATTTTAGACATGTTCACCCGGTGTTCATGTTTCTTGTCTCCAAGTTTGACGTCAATCGGGCAACTTTTACGATTTGACCTCTGGATGACCTTTGACCTCAGATGACCTCTAATTTATTCTAGACATGTTCACCCGGTGTTCATGTTTCTTGTCTCCAAGTTTGACGTCAATCGGGCAACTTTTACGATTTGACCTCTGGATGACCTTTGACCTCAGATGACCTTGGATGACCTCTAATTTATTTTAGACATGTTCACCCAGTGTTCATGTTTCTTGTCTCCAAGTTTAACGTCGATCGGGCAACTTTTACGATTTGACCTCTGGATGACCTTTGACCTCAGATGACCTCTTATTTATTTTAGACATGTTCACCCGGTGTTCATGTTTCTTGTCTCCAAGTTTGACGTCAATCGGGCAACTTTTACGATTTGACCTCTGGATGACCTTTGACCTCAGATGACCTTGGATGACCTCTAATTTATTTTAGACATGTTCACCCGGTGTTCATGTTTCTTGTCTCCAAGTTTGACGTCAATCGGGCAACTTTTAAGATTTGACCTCTGGATGACCTTTGACCTCAGATGACCTTGGATGACCTCTAATTTATTTTAAACATGTTCACCCGGTGTTCATGTTTCTTTTCTCCAAGTTTGAAGTCAATCGGGGAACTTTTACGATTTGACCTCTAAATGACCTTTGACCTCAGATGACCTTTGCAAATTAGACCCCCAAACAAGCAGCTACAGTGTTTGACCATGGCCTACCTATCACTGAAGGTTTGAAGTCAATCCGTCCATCCTTTCAACAGATACAGCATTCGGGCAACTTTTACGATTTGACCTCTAGATGACCTTTGACCTCAGATGACCTTTGCAAATTAGACCCCCAAACAAGCAGCTACAGTGTTTGACCATGGCCTACCTATCACTGAAGGTTTGAAGTCAATCCGTCCATCTTTTCAACAGATACAGCATTTGGAAAAAAGGCTAACCAAAAGGCACACACATACACCCCCCCCCCCCCCCCCCCCCCACCCCCCACATACCAGGGGGATAAATATGTCAAGTTTTGGAGCATGCACATCTCCTCAGATCAACATAGGATCTAAAGGTAAGCAACTCGGTAGGGGAGTATGAATATTGTTGGATATTATGTTATAAAGGTTTCTCTGTCACGAATAAAACAGAATCTCTGTAATTAAGGAATGAAAATAAGGAGTTTTGTCTGTTATCTACGAGGGTCATTCAATAAGTACTACCTCCTACCTCATAACTTTGCTATTATATCAGCCAGTTTTTCTGATAATTTTGATACCAAAATCTCATATTTGAAAAAATGGAGATGAGGCCTTGTGTTTCTGAGCCCATGACATACGCAAGATCATATCGTTTTTGTCTCGGTTGATTACGAAGCTTGGTCTAATTTAACCTTTAATAAATCATTCCGCAATCAGTTTCATACAATCACGAATTATTATATTGATATTAGTCGAAATTAAAGATAGAGGGCCTTTTATGAAAAAGATTGCATGCCTTTAAGGTTCTGGACAATACCTCGCTTGCTCTTTCTCTATTTAAAATCTTGCCACTATTTGAAACCTCTCTCTCCGTTTGAAATATTTTTCGTAAGTGCTTGAAATTGATTTTGTTTCTTTTGAGATGTCGTTCGAGGCCTTTAATCTGTTTGATGAGATATTTCTATTTTTTTGGTTTTTTGTTTATTAAGATGTTTCAAGCTTGTCTCTACTTCTCCATGTTTGGGACCTTTAGCTATGTTTTAGTCCTTTCTCTGTTGATGCTTTCCTATCCTTTCTTTGTTTATTTAAACATTTAAAAATAGTTTTCTTTGAGATAGTGCTCTGCGTTCTAGCCCTTTCCTGTGTTTGAAATCCTCCTTGTGGTCTGCTTGAGACATTTCGCTATGTTTCTCTCAGTTTAAGTCATTTCTTAGTATAACATTGATATGAGTGGAATAAATGACCAAATGTATTTGTTCCTCCTGAAACACTTTGTTATAATTATATATTGCAACTCGTATATACTTTTATTTGTATTAAGTTTTATGGAGGTGCCCTTAAAGTGTTATTTTACCAAACTAATTACCCAATACAGTGTTCAATAACAAGTGTGAGCTTGATATAAGCGTAAGTAAAGTATATCACAATCATCAACAAAATTGTAGCTGGTAGAAATAATGTAAATCTTGCATTTCGGCTGTAGATTCGTGAAACATAAGAGTCTAATCTTTCCACCATTGTCATAGTTGTCGCGTTATGATCGTTATCCTGTGGGCGAAAGTTACATCCATTGTGAACGATGTCGGTTGTCGTTATGTTCACCAGATGTCCTTCGCTCTCCACAGAATAATCGCTACACCGGGGTGACGCAATCGTATAGAAATGCTTATAATAAATGACTACCAACTATACAGCTGCTACATCTAACCTAAAAGAAAAAGAAAAACATTTTGGAAATTTTAGATAATACATAAAATGTGCGTCTAATCTATATTTTAGATACTACATAAATGTGCATCTGATGTGTTTTACTGACTTGGTAAATATGCCTCTAATCCAAATATTCCTCGTGTTGGACTTACAAATAATATTGAAGCAATGATGACTTGTGAAACAAGACATGATGAACAAAATTGCTCTCCATCAACTTTTCTATGGGATTTCATTGTTTTGTATATTATGCGCTAAAGCGAGCAGTCAGGTATTTGACTTTTCACATTTCAGATTTCTTTTTGATACGAGCTAGGAGCTACAGATCTTGATTGCAATGACATAATGGCACCTGATCAGGAACTTTTGGGTTAGTTGTATTAGTAATATACCTTCATGACGTGTAGCCACATTCTGGCGATGCTGCTCTTCCCAATGAACTCAATACAGCGTCATGAAGAGACACATACATCCTATCCAGACCTATCTCCTGCGATTTATTGATGGTTGCTGTAGTTAACAGTGCCTTACGAACTGCCGCTGAAAATAGTACAAAACGCTCATATAATGGAGTAATGAGTTGTATTTCCAAATCGTATTTCATTCGAAAACCGTTGGAGTTGAACATAAACTATATTCTTTTGTCTAGTTTTACGCAGCCAGCCACTATCTGGTTTATTTCTTATAAATTAGATTATCACTATGTATAGTTTATTGAGATTTGATTGACAAAAAATGACGGGGGAACGATTCGATTCATAATCAATTCATGTCCAATGCAACATGGTGAGGCTTGAATGCATATTGGCAGATGTCCGGGCGCGATTTATTTTTCGTAACCCAGCCCAGCGAACGTTTACGTTGAATCCAATTACTTGTTGTAATGCAATCATGCAAAAACTGGGACATTTTTCAGTTTTCAAAAAGTATCAAACAAAGTTGTTGCAAAATATTCTGTCACACCGGGATTCGAACCAGGTAGGCCTACCTTTAGCTTATAATAATAATACTAGTGGATATTTATATAGCGCCGGTATATATATATATATATATATATCTATATATATATATATATATATTTATATAGCGCCGGCAAGCGACGCTCATGGCGCTGTAGCCTATATATATATATTATTACACTGTCGTTAAGAAATCGTCACAATTCATTTCGCTTTCATCTATCGTAGGCTGCCAGCTAGGCGCACATCAATATCAGCACTTAGATTGTAATATCACCCTTTTTGACAGCTCCCCAATCTCGCTTGGGTCGACGAGGCAATTGAGACTAAGTACCTTGCCCAAGGATACAAACATGTTGGACCAAGCGGGGCTCGAACTCACAACCTTTGCATCGTGAGACCGGCGTCTTATGATCTCTAACCATTGACCACGAGGAGTCGGCTGACAGGGTTATAATTTTAATCAATAGGAAATTTTACGGATTGAAGCCAATTTGTTAACACATATTGTATAACATAATAATAAGAGCGTACGTCGAATATGTATAACGTAACGTACATACAGTGAACCTTCTGCGCACTAGATACACTGTAAATTCCAGGTTTGGTTACGAAAAGATCAATTGCGTCCGGGCCAGATGTGTGGGTATCAGATTCCAAAAAGATTTCTTGTGTAACAGAGCTTGCTTTGCATCACTATAAAGGTAAAGCGCGGAGTGCCTATCTCTCTTTCTTTGGCGTTTAGGCCAGACTCCTCTTTTTGTAATCACATCACTATTCAGAGGCGTAACTAGAGAGGGAGCAAGCCCCCTGATGTCCCCTAAATGAAATGACAAACTCTCTCTATATACAGGGTGGTTCAATAAAACGTTGACAGTTTTTTGAAGCCATTTTTTTTAAAATTCTGTAGATTTAAAAATAATATTTTTCAATATTTATCAACTTTATGATCTTGACCATCTATGCTGAAAATGTCGTTACAAATAACCTTTCGGTTGCAAAATAACAGCTATATGAACAAAGTCTGTCCCATCTGTGTAATTGTTAACATATTAACTATCTATTCAGGTGTGAAATGAATACGTAATAATAATAATAATAAATTATACCACGAGTGACCCTAATTAGAATTATTGATTTTCATAGATTGGAAGTGTAATTGTCTATACTCTATGCCTTAAAAGTGACGATGCCATTTAATGTTATCTTGCTGGTCATTTCCCGTAGACTTACACGTACACCCGTGGACAAAGAGATTTTGGAGAGATTCTCTTCAAATAGCTATCATTTTGCCGCCATAGCATTATTAACATTGAGATTTTCACCATAGATGGCCAAGATGATATTTTTAAGGAATATGAAGAAAAACATTTAAACCAAATCCCACAATTTTGAAAAATATGGCATTGAAAAACTGTCAACGTTTTATTGAACCACACTGTATACAAAAAATAGTCCGCCCGCGATATTATTTACCGTAAACAACATTTGATATCTTAACGGAATAAAGCGTGTAGTATTCAATCATGATGAGACTGATAATACATGTATACCGTGTTTGGCCAAATGTTGTTTACGGTTAATTAAATTCGCCCCCCCCCCCATCCTCCTCCGATCACAGGCCTGTCCCGCGTCACGCGATGCACAAACCCGCGTGAAGCCACCGACGCAGTGTGGCGTGATAGTGCGTGGTGAGAGGAGAGCCCCACTTCCAATGGTTCCATATGTACCGTGCAAGTAGCGTATTCAAGAACCAACTTGACAGATTTTTGGTCCAAAAAGGATATGGGGACCTAAAAGGCTTACGCCTATAATTGTTTACTCATCTAAGTGTAAGTGTAAGTGTAAGTATAAGTGTACACGGACAAGTTCTTAGATCGAGATCCTGATCATAATTCGAGATCCCCTTTTTTAATCTGGGATGAACTCCATTTAACGTAAAAGCCAGCAAGATCGTTCCACCCTCCACCTTGTGAATCAAAAAAGGAGTTACAGGGATACATAGAGTATCACATTGATGATATATGGAAAATAAACCTGATAGTGGCTGGCTGCGAAAAACCCGACAAACTGAAAAGTTTGTTAATACCTGAGTGTAATCCGATGACTGAAATCTTTAAAAAGCCAAGTATTAAAGGTATATTATGTGATCTTTCCAGGGAACGCCCTCAACATCGAAAAAAAATTTGAAAGAAGATTTTCTTGCAGATTTACATTTTTGATCATAAATCGTACATACATTCCAAGTTACAGGGCGATACGATTCTTAATTACTTCAAAATCATGATTTTAGAGTGAAAATAAACTGTCGGATAGTCCGACAGTTTATTATTTTCACTCTAAAACCATGATTTTGAGGTAATTAGGAATCGTATCGCTCTGTAACTTGGAATGCATGTGTGATTTATGATCAGAAATGTAAATCTGCAAGAAAATCTACTTTCTAAAAAAAAAAATGAATAGAGGGCGCTCTCTGGAAAAGATCGGATAATATGCCTTTAATAAAATTCCACCAGAGGGGAACTAGTAAATCATAGGTTTCAAAAAATATGAAACAGCATTAAGGGGGGACTCAAGGAAGTTTTTAATTTGATTTTTTGAATTATGTGAGTGCTGTAATTATTGAACTATTAATCAAATGCATATAAAAGTATACATTTTTGGAAAGGAAATAATCAGAGAATCTAAATTTGGCGTAAATTTGGTCGATTTTTTGAGAATAACATAAAATTAACTTTTTAATGATTTTGAGTAAAAAATGCCCAAACCGCTTGATGTTGATGTAAAGACACTAACTTTAGGGACTGTTTCTTTTTTAACCTAATCTAATATTTTTGGAAATTTTGACCAAAAAGTGCCAAAAAAAGTTTTAAAAAATTGATTTAAATTTTTTGGGCACTCAAAATTTCCAAGAATATTAGATAAGGTTACAAAAAAAAAATCGTCCCTAAGTTAGTATATTTACAATTTTACATCATCATCATGCGATTTGAGCATTTTTTTACTCAAAATTATTTTTGTTAGCTTTGTTAAAAAAAACTGGGTCAAAAAAGTGATTTTTTGTGATTTTCTCCAAATAAAATCAACATTTTTGGTCAAAATTGATGCCATTTGGATTCTCTGATCCAATTCCTTTCCAAAAATAAATACTTTTATATACATTTGAGTCATAATAGTTCAATAATTACAGCACTCGCAAAATTAAACAAAAACTTCCTTAAGTCCCCCCTTAAATAAAAGAGGCGCATACGTCTACGGGCACTGATATGACGTGTAACTACAACGACGGGATAATCAAGCTTTGCCTTCAATTTCAATGATGACGTCATAAAAAACAACCACGCCCGGGCATAGTCGCGACTATGCTCGGGCATAGTCTTTTTTGATGACGTCACACCCCATGGTTCACGAGTCAAGCAATCCGCATTTCGTGACCCGTTTGAAACACCCGAATAGCCCGGGCCCCGATTGACGAAACGTAATAAGACGGCGAACAATTTCGTTTTGAACACCCTGTATATATTTACGCGGTGCTTGAAAGATGACCTTTGACTTTTCGTATTTATTCGTCTGCTGCGTAAAGTTTTGTTTGCAATTTTACAATTAACAGTTTCGTGTTGTTGTACCGTTTTAAGAAAAGACTCAAAAGCAAATAGCTCTGGTTGCGCTTGTTGACGAAGAAGGTATCAAAGATATCATGAATTCAGCTAGCCTAAATGCAAAGTGTCAAGTGAAATACGCTGTTAGAATCGCTACTTCTAGCAGTTTAGCGGTAAGAATATACATTGAAAAACCTTCCGAATTCGGGAATCGTTATTTTTGTCCGATTCTACTTTTACCTGAGGCAACAGAACAATGAAGGTTTGGTCTCGTGTACCTTCATTTCATGAAATTTTGGTTGGCCTAAGGTGAATAAGTCTTTAGGAAATGTTCTTTTATTCGATCAAATGAAAACAATCTATATATTTGGTATATAAATCAAATATCGACTGCTTTCATTCGGGTCACGCCTCGGGGCATAGTCTGGTTTTCCAGATCACCTTGGGCCTATAATTTAAACCATGCCCCTCATTGCAGTCAATATTTGTATATTTGATAGACGACTAATAGGATTTACCAACAGAGTATTTCTTTGAAAACAAAAATATGGGATGTATTTTTAATTATTTTTCTTCCTCATGGGACACTTCTTTTGACACACCCTGTACTATCGTACTTATTACCGTTGCATTTTGCAAATATAACACGCACGGAGACTGCATCGTAATCGGTAACAATCTCCTGTAAAGTTTTCACGCCCACTACGTCGACATAATTAAACATGCTACACTCGATGATTACTGTGTGTAGACCGCTTTCTAAATGAAACTGCTCCTCCGTGGATCTCGCGTATTTCGTCATTTCAATGATATTGATTGGAGTTTCTTCATCTTGTTCATTGGTCTGTAGTAATAGATTAATTATTAATAGATCTTATTCGCGATTAGACGCTTACCGCTTATATGGCTGTCACACCTACGGCGATCAGGCCTTGCGCTTGCGTTGCACTGAAATAAGTATCAAAACGCCAAGCAAACGCATTTTAATGCTTAAAAGGTTTCTTAAAACCGATTGAGGACGCAGTGGACACAGGCTAGAGCGGGAGAGGGTCCCCATGTAACACGCAGGAAAACTGCTCAAAATTGTCAATCTTTTAAAACAAGGTAGCTCTTAGTACGTTCCTATCCCCTGCATCACATTTTTACGGCCCATTGTGTTTCTACTTGAAAGTCTCACGGGCTCTCACTGCGCTTCCGCTACGCTGTAAACGTTCTGAGTGCGTCCAAGTCGCTGTCTGCGTATTAGTACGTCCTCAATACGTTTGCACAACGTTCTCTGTGTGTGCGCAGAGGGTAGGCCTACAGAGCGATTGCACGAAGGTTCTTAGATTCAAATCATCCCCCAAGTACAATACCAAACACCTGCTAAACTATTATTGATCCAAGTGATTGGACTCCACCCATGCATGTTTTCGTCTAAAGGATTATTGAACTAACGACCCTCGTGCAATCGTCTTATAAAGAGAGCCTTCTGCCTGCTCAGTCTGTGCTCGGTGTTTGACAAGTGAACAACATGTATGAGCGACATAGACACCATGGGAAGACTAAAAGGCATGGCTTTAGCACCCAAGGGCAGCGCTCTGAATTGAACGCCGGACCTCCGCGCTTATTTTGTACATGCAAAAAACAAGCGCGGTGCATTGGCGCTCAATGGCCACCATGTGGACTCTCTCGCGAACCTCTCACGTCCCAGTCAGTTTCCACTGCGTCACCGAGGGGTTCTTGGAGACCTTGATGCGCTTGGCTTGGCGTTTTGATAATCTTTCAGCGTAATGCAAGCGCCAGCCTGATTTAAAAATTAACCATTTTTGACAGTTTTCCGCGCAGTGCAATCGCTGGCCTGATCGCCGTTGGTGTGACAGGGCCTTTACTTGAGAAAGTAAACAGGAGAGTTTTTATCGCAGACAATGGCGGCTTTCTTTTTTCAAACCTGGAATCTGACCTGGCGAAAATGGCAGATGTCTACGAGCCTTAAATTATTTGAATACCGTATACGTTTGACGGTAAACTAAAAAAGAAAATCAATACAAATCATGAACTGGAATTCATCTTTCTACTCCGTCGGTTTCAGGATAAAGTAACTAAGTTTTTAACATCATCAAGTTTCTCGAGCTGTCTTCCAAAAGAAATGAAACAACCTTTTACGATTTTTTGGGCACTAATGTACCTTTTCCGAAAAAACGCCCCCCCCCCCCCCCCCCACTCTTCCCCCCCCCCCCCCCCCAAAAAAAAAGTCTGGTTACGGGCCTGGATGAGAGAGAGACACTACTTCACTTGTAAAAGGAAAACATTTGGTCGATCTTTCGTAATATAAATCCTCATTTCTGATATTAGTAAATCTGATGGCTTACGTTGAAAAACAATTATTTCTACAATTGTAAACGATTCATGAGTTTATAAAATTCTCAATACATCTTATTATTAGTTCATACCTTGTCTTTTGTATTCGTATTGTTTTCCGCTCTTGCAATCATTATTAATTTAGGATTGACACCGACAATTTTGTAGAGAGAATCACGGAAATGCGTAGCATTAATGAAACTCAATGAAGTGGAACATTGGAATATCTTGATACCGCCGAGTTCTTCGACCTACGAAAGACACAATTAAAACATTTATTTGTCAAATTCAGTCAAGGATAATGGCCGAGTATCACACCATTCTGGGAAAATAACGCCCGAGGCGTGTGTATTAATTAATATCAAATAATCAAATATTATAAAGTGCATGCATTACTCCGTCACTACATGTATGTCCTCATTTGAACTGTGCCTCCACGATGAGCGCCACAGAACAATATGATTTGATTAGTTCAGAACACATAGAGCGGGAAATCTAATTGTCACTCCAAATACGTGACTAGCCTATACCCTAACTGCCCAAATCCATTGTTATACCGTTCCGGTTGGTTTAGTGCATACACTCTACAAACAAGACATTCTTAAATCTTAGAAACATTATCTTCACTAAAATAAAATTATCAGATTTATACACACTTTAACGTGATAATATCACAATAGTTGAGTAATTTCTGGATTGAGAACAATTTCAGCGCTTCATTATCATCAATTTGACAGTAATTAAAAGTACGCTTGCCGTGACACAGCGAGATCTGTTTCCGAAGAGGTTTAGCCACAATCTAAACTTTGCAGTGAGTGCATCACATCACTTACGCAATTGCATCACGTAACTTTATCTATATAACAGTGAAGCTCTTTGATCTGATGATTGGCAGTTTCAATAAATCACAGCAACTATACTACTAAACACAACACCAAAAGTAAGTCCCCCCCCCCCCCCTAAACAATTTGTCATAACATCGTAAGATAAAACATTTTACCAATAAAACTTAGTTAGAAATAATCCTATGACTGTTTCCTAAGTGGTGTTTGAAAATGAAAGATGTCCATGACTTCATGGCTGAATAAGCTCAAAAATAAGACAAAAACTGCCCTTCTCAAAAGTCACAACTCACTATGCTAATATCTGAGCCAAGAATGGGATTTACATGGCTGAATGATCATGAAATGATTACACATTACAGTAAATTTTGCTCAGCCACGGGTACTTTTCCATTAGTGAGAAGCAATTCATACACTGTTGTGACTTTTGAGAAGGGCAGTTTTTGTCTTATTTTTGAGCTCATTCAGCCATGAAGTAATGGAAATCTTTCATTTTCAAACATCACTTAGGAAACAGTCATAGGATTATTTCTAACTAAATTTTATTGGAAAAATGTTTTATCTTACGATGTTATGACTAATTGTTTAGGGGGGGGGGGGGGGGACTTACTTTTGGTGTTGTGTTTAGTAAACAGTGAGTAAGAAAGATCCAGCACCTTTTGGTTTTGATAAACGCCTTGCGAAAATATCATGAAACACAAATCAATAACAGTGGACACTGGTGGAGGAATGATCATGTATATCAAAAATATAATCCATGGCAATAACAGTGCCATTCTTCATTTTATTCAAATATAGCGCACATTGGGCCTATATATCAGCCATCAACGACGGTACCATGTTATTGCCAATAGTAAATCGGATCTATAATAGATGGATTTACTTTGTTTAAAAGAGAGTTGCTCTTTGCACGGATCCGCCATTGCGAGAGAGCCTCGAACTGGAATCAGATTGAATGAAAGTGTTGCATCATTTCACAATGTTTCACTGCATGACGACCAGTCATAGTGAGCAGAGAAACTAGTTACATATAATGTTATGCGGAATAGTCCCATTCAATTTTTCATTTCATTTTTATTGATAATGTGTCGTGGCCAAACGGCCAAACGGCCAAATTGTACATTATTGACAGATTTAAAAATACATTAAAATACAAAGATTATAACACCAAACAATACAATATCATAAATAAGACTTTAAAAAAAATAAAAATATTTATAAAAATAAAAATATCACAGCCACACCAAAAAAAGGCTGTTGCATACATCAATAAAAGGATGAACACACCCACCCACCCTCGCTCACTCACCCATCACCCATACCACAGTCAGTCACATAACACAGCCCCCCCCCCCCCCCCCCCCCCCCCCCCCCCCCCCCCCCCATCACACAACCCTAACTAACAAACTCTCAAGTCACTGGAAGCTCTCACACACATTTAGGCATACTAAGAATATATATATAAACACACCATTATATTGCGATACCAGTTCGAGGCTCTCCTCGCTCTCCTCAGCGGATCCGTGCAAAGAGCGAATACTAAAACTTCTATTAAAGGTATATTATGTGATCTTTCCATGGAACGCCCTCAACATCGAAAAAAAAATTGAAAGCAGATTTTCTTGCAGATTTACATTTCTGATCATAAATCGTACATACATTCCAAGTTACAGGGCGATACGATTCTTAATTACTTCAAAATCATGGTTTTAGAGTGAAAATAAACTGTCGGATATCCGACAACTTATTTTATTCTAGTCTTAATTCACTCTAAAACCATGATTTTGAGGTAATTAGGAATCGTATCGCTCTGTAACTTGGAATGTATGTACGATTTATGATCAGAAATGTAAATCTGCAAGAAAATCTATTTTCTAAAAAAAATCATGAATAGAGGGCGCTCCCTGGAAAAGATCACATAATATGCCTTTAAGTTATCTCTCAAGCTGGTTACTTAGCGCATTTTCTTCTGTACAAAAGTGACCGTTCCCCCTAACCCACTCCCTATGTAATGTCATAAACTTACACCCTGTACGAATGCTGTATCCCTGTAAATGTCCGTGCCCGGTACCCTACCCATAATGGCACAATAAGGACTCTGTGACCGAACAACCACCGTAATCAAAGCAAATATCACTCCGAGAAGCAAACCTAGATCCACTCCAAGGAATACTACCAGGAGAAATGTCACGAGCCATAAAAGCTGAAAATAATTATTTGAAATATAAAAATGACAATATTATAACATTACTTTTAAAGTAGTATAGTCCTAGGTTGCAATGCAAATGGTATCTTCAACTACAGTGGCGGCGGAGACAAACACATTTAGGGGAACGAGCACACATTTTGTCTTATAATGTTGGAACATGCAGAAATAATGCGCATACAAGGATTTACAACCTGCACATTTTCATGCCATTGCCTTACGTGATTTGCACAATTGCATTTACACCGTTTAATGTTGAAGAGTGAAATTGTAAACTATTTTTGAATCGAATGTGTCAACTAAATGATGGTTTAATTAATTGGAGAACATTTTTTGTTCTCTCAACAAAACAGGACCGATCTATGGAAATAGTAACTCGGTTGAAAGGCACCCTATACCTTATATGGTCAGAGTACACCCATGAAGATCTATAATATGTATATAATACTTACAAAATCAACAATTGATACTCTCCATAGCAGGCGAAGTTCTGTTATTTGACGAAACATACCACGCAATGCAATGACAATTATAGCGGCCAATACGCACTGTGGAAAAAGTAATATCGATATTTTGAAATACGATTCATCGGAGCGTAAAGGTTTCGAATGTTTTTTGTTTTTTGTGTTTTTTTGTGTTTTTTTCCCTGCTACTTTCACAATATGATAAAACATTTTTTATATCATTTTTACCCGAATTTGATCGAAAGTTGTAGATTACATTTATATTCTTTAAGGCAGGTGTAACTTAATATTATCGCTTACTTCAGGTAGCTGTGTGAAGAGTGGTCCCAGCCATAGTAGTGTGATTAACAAGATCATCGACGAGATAATGCCAGCCAACTAGAAATGAGAAATTCATTGAGTCAGTGATTGTTAAGGTAAAGGGAAGTATTTTTCTGAAAGCTGGTAGATTGTTTGTAAATTGGAAACCAGATGTTCAATTTTAATGGAGATTGAACCCTAATGTTGAACCTTAATATTTGCCGTTAAACGATGCACGGAATTAAAATCGAAAATTCCTGACGAGTGACCCATTGGATTACAGTTATATGATTTATTTTTTTAAATGGGCAAAATCGACGGATTGAACTCTTTTGTTTTCATTGTTTGTTAAAAAAATAATACTTTTAGATCTAGGTATACGAACCTGTGTTCTTACGCCCGCACCTTCCTGCACTGCGGTTCTAGACATAGAGGTAGCATTTGGAAAACATTGAAAGAATGCGCCGACCAGATGAGCGCTACCGTACGCTATTAGCTCCTGACGTTTTATAACAAGAAAACGGTGATGAATTTGCAGATATTATTAGTACATATATTGTGTGCATAATTCGTCGTCATAATACCATGAACAGAAATCCATACTAATCCGTACTTTCGCGCACTGACTTCTCGCGCCTGCAGCGCTTGACAGTAGCGTAATTCCCGGGGTCAGGGGGGGGGGGGGGGGGGGGGGCCGAGGGGCTTTGACCGGGAAGGCTAGCTCAAACTACCGGGCTAAAAAAATCGAAGAGAAGGGAAGAAGAGAGGGAAGAGAGGAAGAGAAAAGGGAAAAAGAAAGGAAAAAGGGGAAAGGAAAGGGAAAAAATGGAAAGAGAGAGGGAGAAAGAGAGAAGGAAAAGAAAGGGAAGAGAGAAGAGGAAGATAAAAGGGAAAATCTAAGGGATTTACTTAATTCCCATCTAAATGACAACTTTGCCCCTTGCCCGGTTTGATGATGGGCAATTTAGTATAAAAATGGCAAATTTTCTCGCGCTACGCGCGCATTTGTCCAGGAATATAATTATAGAAGCCCGTTTGAAAGAAAAATGTACCTTATAATGGCCAGATTCGTGTAGATATGTTGTTAACATTTCGCGCGCGCATCAACTTTAGGATGCAACGTCATTCGCTGGAATAAACAACCCAATTGTTTTTACTTAATAGGGTCGAACTGGTGTTCACCGGGAAAAATACCCCCCCCCCCCCCCCCTGAAAAATACCCCAGATACGCCACTGTTCTTTTCTCAGTGCAACATCAGCGTTTTGTGAAACTGATTATGAGCTATTGGTTGACGTAGTGCCCGTTAGTATCTCATGTTTACTGGTTCAAACCGCGGCCCATACATCTGTTTCGAATTATGATACTGCCATAAACTATGTGCTATGATAAATGTAATCAGTGGTAGTACAGAATATTCATATCTTAAAATGATTTACCTGGTTAGCTTCCACTTCGTAGTTATGTTTTTTTGCAAATAACTGAGCCATCGATATGGATATGGCAAAACTCACAATAGCAATGGCGAAGGCAGGGCCTATAAGGGATACCAAGTATTTACTTGGTGGCACCATTGGGGATGGTAAACTGTGGAAAATAGAATAGATAGTTTAAAAAATGGTCAGAATTTATATTCTTTTATAACTCCATGGTACGATGATCGACAATATATAACATCTTTCCAAAATTACTCAAGTTGTTCGTATTGATTCGTTGAGAAAACAGGAGGAGTTTTTATCAATTGAAAATGGTCATCATCAGATGACGTCATCAAGAAATAACCAGGACATGCTGGCTCTGGGTCAAACAAAATCCATCGAAGAAAACAGATAGATTGATCGTCGAAACGTTGAAAATAATAAGATTTTCAGTTTCCAACGAAAACTCATGAAATGTTCTTCTGAATTCCTAATAAAACTATTCCATATGTTGACAAAAGGTTTTCATACATTATAAACTATCACTTTCCATACGATCTTTTTGTATAGAATACGTCAAATGTGAAGCATTTTTGTTGCAATCAATATTTGTAAATATCCTCACATATTTCATTCGGTACTCATCTTCATCATAATTTTCGGACATAGCATCTAAGGCGGAGGCTGCGGAATCAATACGTTGTGCTTCAAGAGTAACTCTACAGAATAGTAGTTTGCATCACGTAGAATTCAAATATTTTCTTTTTTTTAAAGTTACAGCGGATATTCTGGCCGAGGCTGGAGTAAAAGTAGTAAAGAGTAACTATATTGCTGTGGAGCCCTGCGTATTGATTTGTCAGCGACGCCTTAATGACACAGACTGTGACTCTCTGTCGCCCTCTACCGTCGCTATCTGGTCAGGCGACGTGATAGTACATGTACACCGCAGCGACATAAGATTGGGAGATGTAACCTCTAAATGACTTACCCCGTTGGAATGTCACCGAATACTGGGAGATTGTATATCGTTTCATAATCTCCAAGATATGATGTTGTAGTTACAATGATTACCTGCCAGTGAAGAACGTAATAGTACGTACAGCGCAGTTACCGTACGGACTGAAGATTGGGGGATGTAACCACTAAATGACTTACCCCGTTGGAATGTTACCGACTACTGGGAGATTGTACGAGTATATCGTTTCATAATCTCCAAGGTATGATGTTCAGTGGTGGATCCAGAATTAAAATTTACTGGGGGCTGACCAAGCCCATTTTTTTACAGGAAAGGTACATTGGTACCAAAAAAATCGTAAAATCTTTTCCATTTTTCCAAGGTACATTGTAAAATTGCGCCCGCCCCTCCGCCCTCCTGTATCCGCCACTGATGTTGTGAATACAATGATTACCCGCCAGTGAAGTACGTGATAGTACAGCGCAGTGACCGTATACATGGTATATACGGACTGAAGATTGGGGGATGTAACCACTAAATGACTTACCCAGTTGGAATGTTACCGATTACTGAGAAATTGTATATCGTTTCATAATCTCCAAGGATGATTGTTGTGGTTACAATGATAACCTGCCAGTGAAGTAATTGATAGTACAGCGCAGTGACGAAATTGGGGGATGTAACCACTAAATGACAATTTTCTTTTCTGCGCCGGACGTTAAATATTGCAAGTGAACAAATCATCTACAACTTCGTCGTTTGTGATTTGCGAACAGTTTTGGGAGACGGGCTGTACTACATAATTGCCTACGGCTGTTTCTACTGTTTCGCGAACCTGGTGACTGATGTAAACAAATCGGCGAATGAACTGAAGTGAATGTTTCCGATGGAGAAACTGATTTACTTCTGAACTAAAAGTTTCCAGTGGAGAAACTATATCATCCTGATTTATTGTTTCCGATGAGAAACTACTGACTTTCCAGTAGAGAAACTGTTTTATGATCATGATTGTTTCCGATGGAGAAACTGTGACTGTTTCCAGTGGAGAAACTACTATACTACATCATCTTGACGGCTTCAAATTGGTCTATTACCTATTAAGCTGATGTACCATTCAACAAATTGACTGCCTGAGGTAATGTGTTACCATATAACATGCTGTTTGGAACTTCGCAGATATATTCAACATGCATCATGTTCGGAACCGTACTCACCTTTGCACACCTGTTAGAGTGCCATGTCTCTAAAAATTAACATTATGTTTGGTTTGTCGCAGAGACATTCAATTTAGCATGCTTCATGTTCGGGACCTGTTCACTCGAGACTCGAGAGTGTTAACGTTGCCACATAACATTATGTTTGGTTTGTCGCAGAGACATTCAATTTAACATGCATCTTGTTTGGAACTTTTTACTCTTGTTTTCGTGCATATTCTACAATTTGGCTATGGTGACGGTAAGTCCATTAAAGTCAAGTGCAGCGGAAATAGATGCAGAACTGAAAAACAGCATCTTAATTTCCTGATAATATCGCTGTTTAAAGATTGGATCTGATATTTTCAAAACCTAAGATATCTTGTCCAAAGCTGTGCCTTTTAGGAATAATAGTTACCCATATGGACAATAGTATTGTACTTCAACATTTTCATGTGTTGTAAAAGGAAGGTTAATGCACAGTACTTAAAATATCACAAACACCTGGTATCTAAAGATTCAATGTGTTTGGCATGTTTCATCAATCAAAAGTTAATGACCAAAATGAGCCAATTACTTTAATAATTCTTTTGCTTTAGGCACCTTCATGTATTATGAACTGTTATGATATGAAGGTTATCGATTTGATAACTATGGAGATTGACAACATCTGGAATGGGCAATATATATAAAAAGACTGTTATAGAACTCTAGCAATTAATAACATCAGTTGCTTTTCTCTCTAAAAGAGAAAGGATGTAACGTGCGGCCCAACACTAATAAAGAGGTCGGGAAGTTGCTATAATGGCGGGTACACACTAAGATCTACGTGTCTTGACTCCTGATTAATGTCTATAAAGACACACACATACTTACTATATATTATAACACCCCGTTGGAATGTTACCGACTACTGGGAGATTGTATATCGTTTCATAATCTTCAAGGTATAATGGTTGTGGTTACAATGATAACCTGCAAGTACGTGATAGTACGTACAGCGCAGTGACCGTACGGACTGAAGATTGGGGGATGTAACCACTAAATGACTTACCCCGTTGGAATGTTACCGATTACTGGGAGATTGTATATCGTTTCATAATCTCCAAGGATGATTGTTGTGGTTACAATGATAACCTGCCAGTGAAGTACGTGATAGTACAGCGCAGTGACCGTCCGGACTGAAGATTGGGGGATGTAACCACTAAATGACTTACCCCGTTGGAATGTTACCGACTACTGGGAGATTGTAGATCGTTTCATAATCGCCAATGTATGATTGTTGTGGTTGCAATGATTACCTGCCAGTGAAGTACGTGATAGTACGTACAGCGCAGTGACCGTCCGGACTGAAGATTGGGGGATGTAACCACTAAATGACTTACCCCGTTGGAATGTTACCGACTACTGGGAGATTGTAGATCGTTTCATAATCGCCAAGGTATGATGTTGTGGTTGCAATGATTACCTGTCAGTGAAGTACGTAATAGTACGTGATAGCAATAAAATAAACTCATATCAAAAAACATTCCTTATCAAATCAAATATTAAAGTGAACTACAGTTACAATATAATATTCCATTGATCACGAAAGTTGCAACTTTCTGCATCTACTTATCTGTCTTAATTTCAACGCGTAAAATATGGGCGGCAGTCCCTGGACTACATAAAACATGTTTCCCCCAACATTTAATAAATTGACCCCTTTTTTCTTTCTATTCGGGCCCTTTTGGCTCCTTAGGGACCGTTCATTATTTATGGTGGAGGGGGAGGGGGGGGGGGGGGTGTGGGACAAATTCGAGACTCGTATGTCACAATTACCTAACCCCCCTACAGCTGAAACTGAAAATTACATGACCCCCCCTACTAACCAATAGCTTTTTACACCCCCCCCCCCCCCCTCAAAATCAACTTGTCACATACTTAGGGGATGTATTTTTCTTTTGTCCATGGATTCGTTGGTTGTGCCCTCTGAACGGCCAATCATTTAATGACTAAATACATTGCGAGCGTAGCGAGGCGGAAAATTGTCATACATTTATACATTTTGGGTGGTTTTGTGAGTCTTTATAACCCGAAAAAAAGTTAGAACATCCTGACAAAAACGTATGAAATATTCTACTTTTGTGAGGTTTGGTGCAGAGCTGAGAGTGAGATGAGGTGAAAAGCATGCAAGAATATACCGTTTTTAATCATATTGTTGGATTTTGGAACATAGGCCTAGGCTAATTAACATGTTTTTATACACCCCATGGCTCTAATGTTTTCAACCATTGATGATTATATAGGTGTTTTTCCAACAGATCGTCCGAGCAGGGCGTGCACAAAAAAGATTTGCAGTCCGAAAGTAGTCTTATCAAAGTAGCCTACATGTTTTGAAGTTCGTAAGAAAATGTGAGCGAAGCGCAGAAAAAAATGGCATTTACACTCCAAAATAGCCTCTAAAATCACCCCAATCACCACAATCTTTAGAGTAAAAAAAAGTTACACAACCTCCTCTGTTTAAGAATAAAAAGGTTACATAGCCCCTCCCCCTATTTCAACATAAAGTTACATGACCCCCCCCCCCCCCACCCTATATTTTACCCCCCCCCCCCCTCCAGCATAAATAATGAACGGTCCCTGATGGCTCAGGTGCCCATCCATATGAATACGGATCGATGCGCTGTATGCGCATATGTAAAATCATCCTAAAGATGTACTACATGTACAAAGAGAATATTAATTCGTCAAAAATGTGGTCTTATTTGACAAATTAAAAACTTGTCATAAGAAATGGCAGGTTTGTGATTCAAGAAACATTCTGTAATGGTGCACATTGATTTGTGATGCTAAAAGAACAATTTAGAGTGTTTCTACGAGTAGTTAATGTTCATCGTAATAAACATTTCCTTGACTAAAATATATTTAACTTTTAATGACAAATTAACGAATGACAATTGAAATGACAAATTAAATGACTAATAGACGTTATTCATAATTGGCGCATTTACGTCAAAAGAGGGCCGTGCAATCCAACTGAGCATGCTCAGAGCAATTAGTGCTCTGAAAACGAGGCTAACGAGTGATGTAGTTTTTTAATGTGGTGAACTTTGCAATGATCATAAAATTGGTCATTTATCATTAGAAAAATAATGTTTTAGCATTGCAAAATATTTCTTAATTGACGAACCTTCCCTGACAAATGTTTAATTTGTCAAATAAAACCACATTTTTGACAAATTAATAATTTATTCTCTGTGTATTTCGGCTGCTAGAGATTTCACACCACTAATGATTGTTGTCCTTGCCGACGACATTCGGCTTTTCTCACAATCTGACCATCCTGTGGCCCAATTATAATCATAAGTAATCAGGAAAGGTACATATTGCCCTCAAATGATTAAAGTTGGAATATAATCCTGATTTTAGGACTTTAATACCTATTACCACAGTGCAAAAAGATATATTTTCAGTACATTTTGCAGGTTTTTGCGTGATTTTGACTGAAAATGTTCTGTTAACACTGCTCAATTTGTTGATGATATTATGAAAGAGATACGCCAGCTGTCCAAAATCGGGGGTTTATTTCTCGGAAGTTTCAGGGTTACGTTGAAGTTTCAGGGTTACGTTGAAGTTACCCTATATAAATTTAGTACTTCAATGATCACAAATATCATGAATTTGAAGAAAAGCGACGTTTTGTAACACCCCTTTAGGATGTAAAAGTGGGTGCAGGTCGGTATTCCGACGTGTAATTGATCCGAAAGGTTTTCATTCCGAACGGTTTTTATCCCGAAGATAAATATTCCGAACGGTGAACTGTTCCTATTAGGAACAGTTCACCGAAGGGTCATTTCTCCGAAAGTCATTATTCCGATAGGTTATTATCCCGAACGTTAATTGATCCGAAAGGTCATTTCTCCGAAAGGTTATTGCTCCGTCTGGTTTTTGGTCCTAAGGTTTCACACCACTAAATAACGTCTGGCCCTACCCCCTTTGAGGCAAAAGTCCAAAACCGGCCCGTTTCTGTGCCGAAACGGGAGACCTATTGTAAATTACAGTTTAAAATTAGGGTATTTACTACATGTTATGGCGAAATTGATATAGTGTGAATTTTGACAGACACATCAGCGTTCTTCAGGTCCAAAAAAATTGATGCAATGATGATTTTTTAATATTTTAACAGAGACATTTGTGTTCAGGTCATTTCCGGTATCTGACGCAATAATCTTAATCAACAATTGCGTGTGACCAGGAAAACTCAACTCGTACTTTTTGAAAAGGCTCTAGCTCAAAATTATGCCGGTCACCCCCCTAAGGGTCATTTCTCCGAAAAATATCTGAAAAAAACCGGTTTTTACACCTACCGGTCATTTCTCCGAAAGTTTTTTTCTCCTAAAGGTTTATTCTCCTAAAGGTTTTTTCTCCGAAAGTTCGGAATAAAGACCTTTCGGAATAATGAACCTTCGGAATAATGAACCTTCGGAGTAATGACCGGTAGGAGTAAAAACCGGTTTTCAGATATTTTTCGGAGAAATGACCCTTAGAACCAAAAACCTGACGGAGCAATGACCTTTCGGAGAAACGACCTTTAGGATCAATTAACGTTCGGGATAATAACCTATCGGAAGAATGTTTTTCGGAACCCTAACCCTAACTCCTAACGGTTTTTGCTCCGACAGACCAAAACTCCTAGCGATTTCTTCTCCTAACGGTTTTTGTTCCGAAAGGTCAATATTACGATTTTTTTTAGGAAGAAAAATCTTTCGGAATTTTGAACTTCCATTGAATAGCGTGTAGGAGAAATGACCCTTCGGAATAAAAACTATCGGAGAAATGACCTTTCGGAATTAAAAAAAACCGTGAGGAGAAATAACACTTCGGAATATCGATCTGAGCCCGTAAAAGTATAGGGGGGACTATTTAGTAGCGTGGTATCTGCAGACTCTCAACAAAGGCTTTGTATTATAAGTGCTCGTTCTTCTGGTGTCCATGTAAACACAGTCCCCTGTGGTCTATTGGATGATCCTATCGCCGCGAATGCGAGAGGGACCGGGTTCGAGACAGTGTATTTTTAAGGTCTTTGCTATTTTAATTCACGCCAGTTTGTCAGAGTCTTTATATTATTTATTTATAAATTAAATGTATAATTGTCTTTGTGAAAAAGGTACACACCGATCAAAAATAGATTATAAATTTGGACAAAAATGGCATAGCATAATGTATTATTATCTAATAACTACCAACCACTTACGACCAACAGCTCTGAGGGTACGGGTATTTTCTTTCCCTTTTCGCCTTCTGGTCTGCACCAACCTTTAGCGGCTTGTCTATCGTTGATTTCACTAATAAATACTAGTATTAGCAACGATAGAACGGACATGATGGTAGCACAGATGTTAACTGATGACAGCTTGGAAAAGAAATCGACGTATGTCTATGGAACAAAAGATTAAATTAATAATAATAATAATAATAATAATAATAATAACCATATTTGTATAGCGCCTAACATCGAGATCCCTAAGCGCTTTAACATAAAAACATAATAACAAACAAATACATGGATATGGACTACAATTAAAAAGCCTTTGTGAACAAATGAGTCTTTAAGGATTTCTTAAACTGAAATATAGTCTCTGCATAAATAATAAATAATAAATAAATAAACAACAACGCCATGAAGCTTGTACAGTGATACTTGCTAAGTGACATTCAAATTTTAGAACGTTGACGTTAAGAATTTAGAATAGTGACATTTAAAGCGACATTTCAAATAGTGACATTAAGAATAGTAAAATTTTAGAATAGTTACATTTAGAGTATTGACATTCAGGATAGTAACATTTTAAAATAGTAACATTTAGAATAGTGACATTTAGAATAGTGACATTTAGAATAGTGACATTTAGAGTAGTGACATTTAGAATAGTAACATTTAGAGTAGTGACATTCAGAATAGTGACATTCAGAATAGTGACAATTTAAAATAGTGACATTTAGAAAAGTGACATTTAGAATAGTGGCCTTCAGAATAGTGACATTTCGAATAGTAACATTTAAAATAGTGACATTTATAGTAGTGACATTTTAAAATAGTAACATTTAGAATAGTGACATTTAGAATAGTGACATTTAGAATAGTGACATTCAGAATAGTGACATTTTCAGAATAGTGACATTTTAAAATAGTAACATTTAGAATAGTGACATTTAGAATAGTGGCATTCAGAATAGTGACATTAAGAGTTGTGACATTTAAAGAATTGACTATTTAAAAATAGTGACACACCTATAATGATAGACGTTTTTCTCAAAGAACATCAGTTGCCACCAGTCCGATTGAAATGGCAGCAATTATTATAATGGTAGCCTGTGGCGTAGCCAGAGAGGGGGTCAGAGCGGGGGTCAGAGGCATTTACAATCATATAGGCGAGTAGGCCTAGCATTCAGATGGCTGAAACGCATATAATATCGAGGGTTGAGCGACAGAAGGCCTTAACTCAAGAAATGCTATTTTGAGATAATCGACTTTCAAATATTTGGGACTCATTACAATACACTGTAGCACCCAACTTATAACTCTAATTTTAGTCAAATCTAGAGTGTTTATGAGTTATCTCTTTATAGTTCTGAAAATCTAGGTTATATGGATTATTTTTGTACCAAAATATCAATTTGCCCAATGATTTACGGCCTTCTGGCGCTCAACCCTTGATATGACCCGACAAGCGCTGCAGTTTCATTTAATCCACTAGTTTTAAAGCGTCTTTTGACATGAGTGAACCCCACAGGACCCCTCCCAGTGCTTGGCCTACTGTTTATCATCATTCAAAAACACATAGATCTCTAGAAATAACAATAATAGACTTATCGACCCCCCCCCCCCCCCCCCCCTCCCAAGCCCCAGCTTTTTGAACATGTTGAATCCAATTTGCATTGGAAATTGGAATTGTGTTAGAACTTAACCGTGTTGAAGAATGTCGCGTCTCAACCAAAATATATCATTTTACTCGTTTTTTAAAATATAAATCATGGGTTTTAATTCAAACTCGGGTTGATTCATCATTATGAAATCCAAAATGTCCTTACTTTTTGAAAGTGTTTCTTGTTGAAATTCTCCAAAGAGAACGACATCAGTTAGTTGATTAAAAACGATTTTTGAAAGGATTAAACAACTAGACCTTGCCCCGCGTGTGGATCATCATGTGTACGTGTATGAGATTTCATTGAGAATTTTGTTGATCCCCAACGTCTTTTGGTACCCAGTTGGAGCCCGGTCCCTTCAAGTGTATACACCACCAATGCGCTCCCCATAGACGCTACATGCAATGTAAGGGTCAAACAATCGGCTCTAACTTGAGTTATCCCATACGTCCTTATATGACATTTACAGAGATTATGTCTAAGGGATGTCCATAAAACATATCAAAAGTATACCCCAAAGTGCTTGACTATAGATTTTTCAATATTTCGCGATTCATTTGATGTAGCGATTTCGGCCCTTTATTTACGCCCCAAAACTCAGGACGGACCTTACGCCGATTTCAGTCGTTTAAAACTATAAAATGTTCAAACTAGTGCGATTCTTTTGGAATTTTTTTACTGTGCACACTCATAAAAATGTGTAAAACCCAAAAGTAATCGATATAATTGAAAAAGTCCATCAAAATCTCGCAATTTGTACCGAAAAAAAAAGGATCTCTTGCTGCAGTGATAAACTTTTACCGGACGTGCTATCCCATAGTGCATTGGTGGTGTATACTCTAAAGTTGACGAGTTGACATTACCTGTCGGTAAACAGTAAAGAAGAAAGATACTACTTTGCAACACTTAAGGGGTGGGGGGGGGGGGGTCTGGGGGTTGATATGTGTTTTTGGCTAGGTAAGGAAAAATGAGATATTGCAAACATCATATGCAGTAAAATGTTAGCTTCAAAATGCTTTTTATTTGACTGAAATCGGACATTTCGTTTTAATGTTGTGTTTGAACAAAGTTATATCGGTGAGGCGAACTTGTATTAAAATAGCAGTTTTCGTATTAGATTACATGTAATAATTTTCAAGCAGTGATATTTAACTACATTTTGGGGGGGAAATATTATCGAAGGTTTAATAAAACATCTTATAGTCAAGAATGGTATTATAAATATTGAAATTACATTTACTATGAAATTTGATTCATATTACGTAATTTTGGTGTATTTCTTATGTATTTTATTGTTTTTTCACCTGCTATATTTAACGATTTGCCATGGCAATGGTATAAAAAATACTATATCAATTAATTTACTGCATTTATCTTAGCAAAACTTTGATTATAAAATACAATAATTATTTTTACAAACATAAATGTTAAAAAAATGGATGCGAAGGTTTGTTATCTAATGAAAAGCACCCTACGATATGTGATTTTTAAAACCCTGATATCTCAAAACGTCGAAAAACGCAAACTTGAAATCTTCTGCGGATCCAACTCAAAAACGAAATGTTGGAATTGTATAATATTTGGTATACATATTAGGACCATGATTGTCTTCACTTCATGAATCCCGAATTTTGAAATGCAAAATTACCTGATTGGTCGGTTCCTGGTCACCATGGCAACGATATCAAAAATCCGGACCCATGAAGTTGTGCCTTCAACCCAAATACCAGTATACTAATTATAGTTAACGTTTTTGAGATACACCTGTTACAGTGTTTAGCCAATCAGAGGCCCTGTGTAATTACCATGGCAACCAGAACAAAATTTTAAGTCAATTTTGAAAGTTTGCGATATGGGCTATATTATGGTATATAACACTTATGGGTCAAGTTTTGGGAAAGTTGTTAAAATTGACATCATATATACTGGCTTTTGACCCCGAATTTCACCCGGTTCTTTGCTTATTAGTGAGGAAAATGATGTTGCTAATATATAATAAGATTCAGGGCCATACAATTAAGATATTTTTCAAAAAAGTATTGTAAATGGCAACTACCCCGCCCCCTACCCTTTGACTTTTTTTCGCCAAAATGAGCGCAAGGTATGTAAAAGAGATCACCTAGACGCTCTATGTCAATGTCCTTTGCGTTATAACGCAATCTCCGAACAATTTTAGGACGAAGGTTTACTGTTTCTGTCAACAATCTATCGGCGCCCGAGGTTTTTTATGACCTCCAATGGCGCCCTCCCCCCCCCCCCCCCCCCTCCCAACCAACTGTTGACTATTTTTCGGGGAATTGCGTCCATTCGGGGGGGGGGGGGGATTTCTAAGGGGTTTTACTTAATTTCTATCCAATTTTCTTGGCGTCGTCGAAACCAAATTAGGATACAAATAGCGTTTTCTCCCAGGGTCTTTTGTAAATATTCTTGTATAATATAAGGGAAAGAAAAAAAAGTTGACTTGCACTTTCCGACCGACCCGAATTTTGGGAAATCTTGAAAGAAGCACATAACAATAAAGAAAGATGAAAACGTGTTTTTGAGTAGTATTTGCTTGTTTAAAAAATCAACAAAAATCAACAACAAAAAAATCAAAAAAGAAAAATCAAAAAAAAAAATCTTTAAAACGTGTTTTTCTGTAGTATTTCCCTGTTTAAATTTAAAAAATTAAAAAATCCGACCGTCCGACCCAGACTCTGGCCCTGAAAGGGCAAGTCACCTTTTTTGTGGCCTAATGTAAACCTTACAAGCAACTCGATGGTGATTCATTGACAAATATCTAGTATTTTAATACTTACATAAACCTGCGCAAACGGCCCGCTAAATTTCGTAACATCAACACCAAATAGTTTGGGAAACTGACTTGTAAAAACATGCACAGCTGCTCCAGTAGTGAAACCCTTCGTCATAGGCTCAGAGAGATAGATAGTCATGATTCCTAGTCTGAAAACGCCCATACCAATCTACAAGACAAACGAGGGTAAGTGGTTTATTACTAGGATTAAAAGGATTTGCGGTACACTGTGTAACATTTCAAAGGAAGACGTAAACAAAGGAACTATCAAAGGAAGACGTAAACGTGGCAGACCAAAGCTCCGTTGGACTGATGGCATTAGAGAAGCAACTGGTATATCTCTTATCTCTGCGCATCGCATGTCACAAAATAGACAACGGTGGCCGTGGTGCTCCATCATCCCTATCACAAAGAACCAGCCATGATCCATAGAACGACGACGACGACGTATAACATTTATCACCAAGTCGTTTTCTCGATTCCAAAGGATTTTAATGGTTTTCGCCAGCACGATTGGTGGAGGAATCAGTACAAATCATCGGCTACTACCTGGATAGCGGAATGTTATCTTCTCATACGGTATTCGAGTGGATGAGAAATATAGGATGCGTAAAACTGATTTGTAAAACGTTTTAAGATGTTCGCGGTGTCACAATATGGTTGAAAGAATAGCATTTAGATCGTCAATTAAAAGGCAGGCAGGTCGTAAGTAACCAAAAAAGTAATTTTTGCACATTCAGAGCTGGATAAAGTGCACCGTACACGTTCCATATAGGCAAAAAAGACCTCGATGCAATTTACTCTACCGTGCCCCTCGAAGTAATGTCACTACATGTATTTCTAATTTTGAAACCATTTATCTTTAAAACTTACTTGAATAATTCCAATTAGTAGACACAGGGAAATGGCAACCTGAACTCGTAGTTGTATATCGTTGTCGTCGTCGTCGTTGATACCAGAGGTCGGTGTTGGTCTGCCATCTGTTTCCTGCGCCACAATCGTGTCTATAGCATCACCGGTCATAATACTAGCAATTGAAAATGTTCCTTTGATAGGATAATTAAGAAAATTAACGGCTAAGCGAGGTAGTAAACATGGTATTCCAGTAGGCAGTGCGATGAAGAGGTGAAAAGGTCTCTTTTGACTCAGTAAATTGTAAACGTACAAATAGATCTCTGTATTGCTCTTTAATGCTGAATCTCATTTTTGGAGCTTAATCGGACATGACTGTCAAACTATGGTCTTTAAACCTTTGTATTTATGTTGACTCCTCCGTGTATTGACCTAGCATTCCAAATCTAAGAGGTATCAGTATCAAGCAAGATCGCAGGTTTGAGCCTTTTAATGAAGTGTTTCGCTTTAAAATCTATTCTATCAGTCACATTTAAATTTCTTCCATTAAAATGGACCTTACTTGATAATCAACTTTGAAAATATAGTCAGAGGATCCAGTCTTTGAAGTCAGTTGAATACAAATGATGCAAGTGCGTTTTGGTTTACAAGGGGTTTCTAGGTAGCTCATGATATTGTTTGTACCCCATTTAGTCAAGCTTATTGCATCTCCACCGTGTTTCCCTGTCATTGATGACTTCCTTTTATTAAGGGATCTAAATGATTTGCTTCGACCTCTGAAAACATTGCCTTTATTGTGTTTCCCTGTCATTATATTGACGACTTCCTCTCTTTGGATCTCAATGTTTAGCTTCTACCTCTAAAAATATTGCCTATATTGTGTTTCCCTGTCATTATGTTGACGACTTCCTCTCGTTGGATATTGATGTTTAGCTTCTACCTCTGACACCATATTGCCTATATTGTGTTTCCCTATCATTATGCTGACAACTTCCTCTTGTTGGATATCGATGTTTATAGCTTCTACCTCTGACACCATATTGCCTATATTGTGTTTCCCTGTCATTATGTTGACGACTTCCTCTCGTTGGATCTCAATGTTTAGCTTCTACCTCTAAAAATATTGCCTATATTGTGTTTCCCTGTCATTATGTTGACGACTTCCACTCGTTTGATCTCAATGTTTAGCTTCTACCTCTGAAAAAATATTGCTTATAATTGTGTTTCCCTGTCATAATGTTGACGACTTCCTCTCGTTGAATCTCAATGTTTAGCTTCTACCTCTGACACCATATTGCCTATATTGTGTTTCCCTGTCTTATGTTGACGACTTCCTCTCGTTGGATATCAATGTTTAGCTTCTACCTCTGACACCATATTGCCTATATTGTGTTCCCTGTCATTATGTTGACGACTTCCTCTCGTTGGATCTCAATGTTTAGCTTCTACCTCTGAAACCATATTGCCTATATTGTGTTTCCCTGTCATTATGTTGACGACTTCCTCTTGTTGGATATCAATGTTTAGCTTCTACCTCTGACACCATATGCCTATATTGTGTTTCCCTGTCATGATGCTGACGACTTCCTCTCGTTGGATCTCAATGTTTAGCTTCTACCTCTGACACCATATTGTCTATATTGTGTTTCACTGTCATTATGCTGACGACTTCCTCTTGTTGGATATCAATGTTTAGCTTCTACCTCTGAAAAAATATTGCCTATATTGTGTTTCCCTGTCATTATGTTGACGACTTCCTTTCGTTGGATATGGATGTTTAGCTTCTACCTCTGACACCATATTGCCTATATTGTGTTTCCCTGTCATTATGTTGACGATTTCCTCTCGTTGGATCTCTATGTTTAGCGTCTACCTCTGACATCATATTGCCTATATTGTGTTTCCCCGTCATTATGTTGACGACTTCTTCTCGTTGGATATCAATGTTTAGCTTCTACCTCTGACACCATATTGCCTATATTGTGTTTCCCTGTCATTATGCTGACGACTTCCTCTCGTTGGATATCAATGTTTAGCTTCTACCTCTGACACCATATTGCCTATATTGTGTTTCCCTGTCATTATGTTGACGACTTCCTCTCGTTGGATATCAATGTTTAGCTTCTACCTCTGACACCATATTGCCTATATTGTGTTTCCCTGTCATTATGTTGCCGACTTCTTCTCGTTGGATATCAATGTTTAGCTTCTACCTCTGACACTATATTGCCTATATTGTGTTTCCCTGTCATTATGCTGACGACTTCCTCTCGTTGGATATCAATGTTTAGCTTCTACCTCTGACACCATATTGCCTATATTGTGTTTCCCTGTCATTGTGTTGACGACTTTCTCTCGTTGGGTCTCAATGTTAAGCTTCTACCTCTGACACCATATTGCCTATATTGTGTTTCCCTGTCATTATGTTGACGACTTCCTCTCGTTGGATATCAATGTTTAGCTTCTACCTCTGAAAAAAAATTGACTATATTGTGTTTCCCTGTCATTATGTTGACGACTTCCTCTCGTTGGATATCAATATTTAGCTTCTACCTCTGAAAAAATATTGCCTATATTGTGTTTCCCTGTCATTATGCTGACGACTTCCTCTCGTTGGATCTCAATGTTTAGCTTCTACCTCTGACACCATATTGCCTATATTGTGTTTCCCCGTCATTATGTTGACGACTTCCTCTCGTTGGATATCAATGTTTAGCTTCTACCTCTGAAAGAATATTGCCTATAATTATTGTGTTGCCCTGTCATTATGTTGACGACTTCCTCTCGTTGGATCTCAATGTTTAGCTTCTACCTCTGACACCATATTGCCTATATTGTGTTTCGCTGTCATTATGTTGACGACTTCCTCTCGTTGGATATCAATGTTTAGCTTCTACCTCTGACACCATATTGCCTATATTGTGTTTCCCTGTCATTATGTTGACGACTTCCTCTCGTTGGATCTCAATGTTTAGCTTCTACCTCTGACACCATATTGCCTATATTGTGTTTCGCTGTCATTATGTTGACGACTTCCTCTCGTTGGATATCAATGTTTAGCTTCTACCTCTGACACCATATTGCCTATATTGTGTTTCCCTGTCATTATGTTGACGACTTCCTCTCGTTGGATCTCAATGTTTAGCTTCTACCTCTGACACCATATTGCCTATATTGTGTTTCGCTGTCATTATGTTGACGACTTCCTCTCGTTGGATCTCAATGTTTAGCTTCTACCTCTGACACCATATTGCCTATATTGTGTTTCCCTGTCTTATGTTGACGACTTCCTCTCGTTGGATCTCAATGTTTAGCTTCTACCTCTGACACCATATGCCTATATTGTGTTTCCCTCTCATTATGTTGACGACTTCCTCTCGTTGGATCTCAATGTTTAGCTTCTACCTCTGACACCACATTGCCTATATTGTGTTTCCCTGTCATTATGTTGACGACTTCCTTTCGTTGGATATGGATGTTTAGCTTCTACCTCTGACACCATATTGCCTATATTGTGTTTCCCTGTCATTATGTTGACGATTTCCTCTCGTTGGATCTCTATGTTTAGCGTCTACCTCTGACATCATATTGCCTATATTGTGTTTCCCCGTCATTATGTTGACGACTTCTTCTCGTTGGATATCAATGTTTAGCTTCTACCTCTGACACCATATTGCCTATATTGTGTTTCCCTGTCATTATGCTGACGACTTCCTCTCGTTGGATATCAATGTTTAGCTTCTACCTCTGACACCATATTGCCTATATTGTGTTTCCCTGTCATTATGTTGACGACTTCCTCTCGTTGGATATCAATGTTTAGCTTCTACCTCTGACACCATATTGCCTATATTGTGTTTCCCTGTCATTATGTTGCCGACTTCTTCTCGTTGGATATCAATGTTTAGCTTCTACCTCTGACACTATATTGCCTATATTGTGTTTCCCTGTCATTATGCTGACGACTTCCTCTCGTTGGATATCAATGTTTAGCTTCTACCTCTGACACCATATTGCCTATATTGTGTTTCCCTGTCATTGTGTTGACGACTTTCTCTCGTTGGGTCTCAATGTTAAGCTTCTACCTCTGACACCATATTGCCTATATTGTGTTTCCCTGTCATTATGTTGACGACTTCCTCTCGTTGGATATCAATGTTTAGCTTCTACCTCTGAAAAAAAATTGACTATATTGTGTTTCCCTGTCATTATGTTGACGACTTCCTCTCGTTGGATATCAATATTTAGCTTCTACCTCTGAAAAAATATTGCCTATATTGTGTTTCCCTGTCATTATGCTGACGACTTCCTCTCGTTGGATCTCAATGTTTAGCTTCTACCTCTGACACCATATTGCCTATATTGTGTTTCCCCGTCATTATGTTGACGACTTCCTCTCGTTGGATATCAATGTTTAGCTTCTACCTCTGAAATAATATTGCCTATAATTATTGTGTTGCCCTGTCATTATGTTGACGACTTCCTCTCGTTGGATCTCAATGTTTAGCTTCTACCTCTGACACCATATTGCCTATATTGTGTTTCGCTGTCATTATGTTGACGACTTCCTCTCGTTGGATATCAATGTTTAGCTTCTACCTCTGACACCATATTGCCTATATTGTGTTTCCCTGTCATTATGTTGACGACTTCCTCTCGTTGGATCTCAATGTTTAGCTTCTACCTCTGACACCATATTGCCTATATTGTGTTTCGCTGTCATTATGTTGACGACTTCCTCTCGTTGGATATCAATGTTTAGCTTCTACCTCTGACACCATATTGCCTATATTGTGTTTCCCTGTCATTATGTTGACGACTTCCTCTCGTTGGATCTCAATGTTTAGCTTCTACCTCTGACACCATATTGCCTATATTGTGTTTCGCTGTCATTATGTTGACGACTTCCTCTCGTTGGATCTCAATGTTTAGCTTCTACCTCTGACACCATATTGCCTATATTGTGTTTCCCTGTCTTATGTTGACGACTTCCTCTCGTTGGATCTCAATGTTTAGCTTCTACCTCTGACACCATATGCCTATATTGTGTTTCCCTCTCATTATGTTGACGACTTCCTCTCGTTGGATCTCAATGTTTAGCTTCTACCTCTGACACCATATTGTCTATATTGTGTTTCCCTGTCATTATGCTGACGACTTCCTCTTGTTGGATATCAATGTTTAGCTTCTACCTCTGAAAAAATATTGCCTATATTGTGTTTCCCTGTCATTATGTTGACGACTTCCTTTCGTTGGATATGGATGTTTAGCTTCTACCTCTGACACCATATTGCCTATATTGTGTTTCCCTGTCATTATGTTGACGATTTCCTCTCGTTGGATCTCTATGTTTAGCGTCTACCTCTGACATCATATTGCCTATATTGTGTTTCCCCGTCATTATGTTGACGACTTCTTCTCGTTGGATATCAATGTTTAGCTTCTACCTCTGACACCATATTGCCTATATTGTGTTTCCCTGTCATTATGCTGACGACTTCCTCTCGTTGGATATCAATGTTTAGCTTCTACCTCTGACACCATATTGCCTATATTGTGTTTCCCTGTCATTATGTTGACGACTTCCTCTCGTTGGATATCAATGTTTAGCTTCTACCTCTGACACCATATTGCCTATATTGTGTTTCCCTGTCATTATGTTGCCGACTTCTTCTCGTTGGATATCAATGTTTAGCTTCTACCTCTGACACTATATTGCCTATATTGTGTTTCCCTGTCATTATGCTGACGACTTCCTCTCGTTGGATATCAATGTTTAGCTTCTACCTCTGACACCATATTGCCTATATTGTGTTTCCCTGTCATTGTGTTGACGACTTTCTCTCGTTGGGTCTCAATGTTAAGCTTCTACCTCTGACACCATATTGCCTATATTGTGTTTCCCTGTCATTATGTTGACGACTTCCTCTCGTTGGATATCAATGTTTAGCTTCTACCTCTGAAAAAAAATTGACTATATTGTGTTTCCCTGTCATTATGTTGACGACTTCCTCTCGTTGGATATCAATATTTAGCTTCTACCTCTGAAAAAATATTGCCTATATTGTGTTTCCCTGTCATTATGCTGACGACTTCCTCTCGTTGGATCTCAATGTTTAGCTTCTACCTCTGACACCATATTGCCTATATTGTGTTTCCCCGTCATTATGTTGACGACTTCCTCTCGTTGGATATCAATGTTTAGCTTCTACCTCTGAAAGAATATTGCCTATAATTATTGTGTTGCCCTGTCATTATGTTGACGACTTCCTCTCGTTGGATCTCAATGTTTAGCTTCTACCTCTGACACCATATTGCCTATATTGTGTTTCGCTGTCATTATGTTGACGACTTCCTCTCGTTGGATATCAATGTTTAGCTTCTACCTCTGACACCATATTGCCTATATTGTGTTTCCCTGTCATTATGTTGACGACTTCCTCTCGTTGGATCTCAATGTTTAGCTTCTACCTCTGACACCATATTGCCTATATTGTGTTTCGCTGTCATTATGTTGACGACTTCCTCTCGTTGGATATCAATGTTTAGCTTCTACCTCTGACACCATATTGCCTATATTGTGTTTCCCTGTCATTATGTTGACGACTTCCTCTCGTTGGATCTCAATGTTTAGCTTCTACCTCTGACACCATATTGCCTATATTGTGTTTCGCTGTCATTATGTTGACGACTTCCTCTCGTTGGATCTCAATGTTTAGCTTCTACCTCTGACACCATATTGCCTATATTGTGTTTCCCTGTCTTATGTTGACGACTTCCTCTCGTTGGATCTCAATGTTTAGCTTCTACCTCTGACACCATATGCCTATATTGTGTTTCCCTCTCATTATGTTGACGACTTCCTCTCGTTGGATCTCAATGTTTAGCTTCTACCTCTGACACCACATTGCCTATATTGTGTTTCCCTGTCATTATGTTGACGACTTCCTTTCGTTGGATATGGATGTTTAGCTTCTACCTCTGACACCATATTGCCTATATTGTGTTTCCCTGTCATTATGTTGACGATTTCCTCTCGTTGGATCTCTATGTTTAGCGTCTACCTCTGACATCATATTGCCTATATTGTGTTTCCCCGTCATTATGTTGACGACTTCTTCTCGTTGGATATCAATGTTTAGCTTCTACCTCTGACACCATATTGCCTATATTGTGTTTCCCTGTCATTATGCTGACGACTTCCTCTCGTTGGATATCAATGTTTAGCTTCTACCTCTGACACCATATTGCCTATATTGTGTTTCCCTGTCATTATGTTGACGACTTCCTCTCGTTGGATATCAATGTTTAGCTTCTACCTCTGACACCATATTGCCTATATTGTGTTTCCCTGTCATTATGTTGCCGACTTCTTCTCGTTGGATATCAATGTTTAGCTTCTACCTCTGACACTATATTGCCTATATTGTGTTTCCCTGTCATTATGCTGACGACTTCCTCTCGTTGGATATCAATGTTTAGCTTCTACCTCTGACACCATATTGCCTATATTGTGTTTCCCTGTCATTGTGTTGACGACTTTCTCTCGTTGGGTCTCAATGTTAAGCTTCTACCTCTGACACCATATTGCCTATATTGTGTTTCCCTGTCATTATGTTGACGACTTCCTCTCGTTGGATATCAATGTTTAGCTTCTACCTCTGAAAAAAAATTGACTATATTGTGTTTCCCTGTCATTATGTTGACGACTTCCTCTCGTTGGATATCAATATTTAGCTTCTACCTCTGAAAAAATATTGCCTATATTGTGTTTCCCTGTCATTATGCTGACGACTTCCTCTCGTTGGATCTCAATGTTTAGCTTCTACCTCTGACACCATATTGCCTATATTGTGTTTCCCCGTCATTATGTTGACGACTTCCTCTCGTTGGATATCAATGTTTAGCTTCTACCTCTGAAATAATATTGCCTATAATTATTGTGTTGCCCTGTCATTATGTTGACGACTTCCTCTCGTTGGATCTCAATGTTTAGCTTCTACCTCTGACACCATATTGCCTATATTGTGTTTCGCTGTCATTATGTTGACGACTTCCTCTCGTTGGATATCAATGTTTAGCTTCTACCTCTGACACCATATTGCCTATATTGTGTTTCCCTGTCATTATGTTGACGACTTCCTCTCGTTGGATCTCAATGTTTAGCTTCTACCTCTGACACCATATTGCCTATATTGTGTTTCGCTGTCATTATGTTGACGACTTCCTCTCGTTGGATATCAATGTTTAGCTTCTACCTCTGACACCATATTGCCTATATTGTGTTTCCCTGTCATTATGTTGACGACTTCCTCTCGTTGGATCTCAATGTTTAGCTTCTACCTCTGACACCATATTGCCTATATTGTGTTTCGCTGTCATTATGTTGACGACTTCCTCTCGTTGGATCTCAATGTTTAGCTTCTACCTCTGACACCATATTGCCTATATTGTGTTTCCCTGTCTTATGTTGACGACTTCCTCTCGTTGGATCTCAATGTTTAGCTTCTACCTCTGACACCATATGCCTATATTGTGTTTCCCTCTCATTATGTTGACGACTTCCTCTCGTTGGATCTCAATGTTTAGCTTCTACCTCTGACACCATATTGTCTATATTGTGTTTCCCTGTCATTATGCTGACGACTTCCTCTTGTTGGATATCAATGTTTAGCTTCTACCTCTGAAAAAATATTGCCTATATTGTGTTTCCCTGTCATTATGTTGACGACTTCCTTTCGTTGGATATGGATGTTTAGCTTCTACCTCTGACACCATATTGCCTATATTGTGTTTCCCTGTCATTATGTTGACGATTTCCTCTCGTTGGATCTCTATGTTTAGCGTCTACCTCTGACATCATATTGCCTATATTGTGTTTCCCCGTCATTATGTTGACGACTTCTTCTCGTTGGATATCAATGTTTAGCTTCTACCTCTGACACCATATTGCCTATATTGTGTTTCCCTGTCATTATGCTGACGACTTCCTCTCGTTGGATATCAATGTTTAGCTTCTACCTCTGACACCATATTGCCTATATTGTGTTTCCCTGTCATTATGTTGACGACTTCCTCTCGTTGGATATCAATGTTTAGCTTCTACCTCTGACACCATATTGCCTATATTGTGTTTCCCTGTCATTATGTTGCCGACTTCTTCTCGTTGGATATCAATGTTTAGCTTCTACCTCTGACACTATATTGCCTATATTGTGTTTCCCTGTCATTATGCTGACGACTTCCTCTCGTTGGATATCAATGTTTAGCTTCTACCTCTGACACCATATTGCCTATATTGTGTTTCCCTGTCATTGTGTTGACGACTTTCTCTCGTTGGGTCTCAATGTTAAGCTTCTACCTCTGACACCATATTGCCTATATTGTGTTTCCCTGTCATTATGTTGACGACTTCCTCTCGTTGGATATCAATGTTTAGCTTCTACCTCTGAAAAAAAATTGACTATATTGTGTTTCCCTGTCATTATGTTGACGACTTCCTCTCGTTGGATATCAATATTTAGCTTCTACCTCTGAAAAAATATTGCCTATATTGTGTTTCCCTGTCATTATGCTGACGACTTCCTCTCGTTGGATCTCAATGTTTAGCTTCTACCTCTGACACCATATTGCCTATATTGTGTTTCCCCGTCATTATGTTGACGACTTCCTCTCGTTGGATATCAATGTTTAGCTTCTACCTCTGAAAGAATATTGCCTATAATTATTGTGTTGCCCTGTCATTATGTTGACGACTTCCTCTTGTTGGATCTCAATGTTTAGCTTCTACCTCTGACACCATATTGCCTATATTGTGTTTCGCTGTCATTATGTTGACGACTTCCTCTCGTTGGATATCAATGTTTAGCTTCTACCTCTGACACCATATTGCCTATATTGTGTTTCCCTGTCATTATGTTGACGACTTCCTCTCGTTGGATCTCAATGTTTAGCTTCTACCTCTGACACCATATTGCCTATATTGTGTTTCGCTGTCATTATGTTGACGACTTCCTCTCGTTGGATATCAATGTTTAGCTTCTACCTCTGACACCATATTGCCTATATTGTGTTTCCCTGTCATTATGTTGACGACTTCCTCTCGTTGGATCTCAATGTTTAGCTTCTACCTCTGACACCATATTGCCTATATTGTGTTTCGCTGTCATTATGTTGACGACTTCCTCTCGTTGGATCTCAATGTTTAGCTTCTACCTCTGACACCATATTGCCTATATTGTGTTTCCCTGTCTTATGTTGACGACTTCCTCTCGTTGGATCTCAATGTTTAGCTTCTACCTCTGACACCATATGCCTATATTGTGTTTCCCTCTCATTATGTTGACGACTTCCTCTCGTTGGATCTCAATGTTTAGCTTCTACCTCTGACACCACATTGCCTATATTGTGTTTCCCTGTCATTATGTTGACGACTTCCTCTCGTTGGATCTCTATGTTTAGCGTCTACCTCTGACACCATATTGCCTATATTGTGTTTCCCTGTCATTATGCTGACGACTTCCTCTCGTTGGATATCAATGTTTAGCTTCTACCTCTGACACCATATTGTGTTTCCCTGTCATTATGTTGACGACTTCCTCTCGTTGGATATCAATGTTTAGCTTCTACCTCTGACACCATATTGCCTATATTGTGTTTCCCTGTCATTATGTTGACGACTTCCTTTCGTTGGATATCAATGTTTAGCTTCTACCTCTGAAAAAATATTGCCTATATTGTGTTTCCCCGTCATTATGCTGACGACTTCCTCTCGTTGAATATCAATATTTAGCTTCTACCTCTGAAAAAATATTGCCTATATTGTGTTTCGCTGTCATTATGCTGACGACTTCCTCTCGTTGGATCTCAATGTTTAGCTTCTACCTCTGACACCATATTGCCTATAATTTATTGTGTTTCCCTGTCATTATGTTGACGACTTCCTCTCGTTGGATCTTAATGTTTAGCTTCTACCTCTGACACCATATTGCCTATATTGTGTTTCCCTATCATTATGTTGACGACTTTCTCTTGTTGGATATCAATGTTTAGCTTCTACCTCTGACACCATATTGCCTATATTGTGTTCTCTGTCATTATGTTGACGACTTCCTCTCGTTGGATCTCTATGTTTATAGCTTCTACCTCTGAAAAAATATTGCCTATATTGTGTTTCCCTGTCACTATGCTGACGACTTCCTCTAGTTTCCCTGTCATTATGTTGACGACTTCCTCTCGTTGGATATCAATGTTTAGCTTCTACCTCTGAAAACACATTGCCTACATTGTGTTTTCCTGTCATTATGTTGACGACTTCCTCTCGTTAGATCTCAATGTTTAGCTTCTACCTCTGACACCATATTGCCTATATTGTGTTTCCCTGTCATATGTTGACGACTTCCTCTCGTTGAATATCAATGTTTAGCTTCTACCTCTGACACCATATTGCCTATATTGTGTTTTCCTGTCATTATGTTGACGACTTCCTCTCGTTAGATCTCAATGTTTAGCTTCTACCTCTGACACCATATTGCCTATATTGTGTTTCCCTGTCATATGTTGACGACTTCCTCTCGTTGAATATCAATGTTTAGCTTCTACCTCTGACACCATATTGCCTATATTGTGTTTCCCTGTCATTATGTTGACGCATTTCTCTCATTGGATCTCAATGTTTAGCTTCTACCTTTGAAAACATATTGCCTATAATTGTGTTCCCAGTCATCATGTTGACGACCTCCTTTCGCTGGATCCCGATGTTTAGTTTCTACCTCTAAAAACATATTGCCTAGTGTTTCCTTGTCATTATGTTGACGCATTCTTTTTTCTTCTTTTTTTCTTTTTTGATCTTAGCTTCTACCTCTGAAACCATATTGCCCATCCATGTAGCGTTTCCCTGTCATTATGTTGACGACTTTCAATCAGGGAATCTCAATGATTAGCACCGAACTCATATTTTAACCTCAAATGCGTACCCCTATCATTAGTATTTTAATGAATATTTAATGACTTCCTCTCACTGGATCTCAATTTTATGCCAGACAAGCTCCGCAAATTGAACAATATTAGCACGCTCTTCTTATCTATCGTGGTCGCGTACGCACGCCTATGCCATCTGCTGACCCGAAAGCGAGGCGAATCCGAGTCGCTTGTGGCGAGCTGCTTGGATGGTACAGCTTGAATTTATAACTTATACAGCAATACTCGGCCCATAAAGCCACTGCGATTTGGTACCTTACTTGGACCATAGCCTGATAAATGTGGAACTACTCTATAATAAAACTGACAAATAATATAAAAGGATATTGAAATCATATACACATACCTACTGAAATGTGTCTTGATGTTCCGAGTACGGCGTATACCAGGACTGAGAAAAACGCTACATATAATCCATAGACGGCTGGTAATGTGGCTAGAATAGCGTATGCCATTGCTGCAAATGAAATATGAAATATTATGATGGCTATCAAGGAATGGAACTAAAAGGAACAGTTGGACTACTAGCTATTACTTTACAAATAACAGAACACTTACTTAACATTCAAATATGAACTTCGACGGTAGCGCTTCTTGAATCGAGGGATTATGGTGAGGAAGAAAGTGCTCCATGTTCGGCCGTAGATGGTAAGATAAGATGCTGTTCATATGGTTATTAAAAGTTGGGTCTAAACTAGCAATATGATGAATCAAAGAAGATGATTTTAACAACACGACAGCATGTCTCCCCTTTCATCCCATGACCGGTTGTTTTCTACAAAGTCTTTAAGAAAATCCTGTTTTTAGGTGTTTGGTGCACGCGCCTCAGTACACGCTGTCTCTCAGCTGATATTTTGTCAAAACCAGCGAGGTTACATATTCTCTAGAGTGGCGACTCGCCCGTTTCGAATGAAGCCACGCGTCTGCTGCAATTTCTGCATTGTTCAAATTCAATTTTCACATTAGAAAGTCCTTCCAACAATGTTTGCACTCTTTCTGCAAGTGGTGCCCAGTGTACATGGCCATAGGGGGGGGGGGGGGGGGGGGGGGGGGGGGGGGGGGGGGGGGGGGGGGCTAATTTCAAGGCCACTGAACATATTTATGATGGGGCCAACGAAAGGTAAGTTAAAGGTCTAGGGCACCAAGGCAAAACCTCAAAAGGTGAAATTTGAGCCCAGGCCTGTAATTAACAGAATTCAATTTCCTCAGCGCTTAATGCCCGTCTTGGTGCCCCAGAGTTAAAATCACTCAAATTGTCTTGTCCCTACACAATATTAATTTAATGCAGGGGTTAGGGACAGTGGCTGCACCAGCATCAACATTTTGTTTGTTGGGGGGGGGGGGGGATACATGTGGACATTTGGTTTTTTAAATTAAATATTTCAGACCAATTTCAAGCTTTGTTAAGTAGGGGAGAGCGGGGCGTGTACCCAGCGTGTATACCCTTGTGGCAGGTTCACCCACCACGTTATTCTCATTATTCCGACCACTGGTTGAATTTAACTAGCACACAATATATTCCGATGTTTGTTGCGAGCTTTCCATGGTAACCTGACAGATCTCTGTGTAATGTTTGTCAAATGATCATCTAAAAAACAATAGTGGATTTCTTCCATTTTTGATATTGATTTTTTTCTTTTTCTAAAGATATTTGTACAGAAGATTTTAAAGGTAGATACTCTGATTGCTGGCCCGACCTTTATGATTTCTATTTTACATGAAAGGTCATCCTTAAAATTGTAACATTCCAAAGTTTGAGTTGCATTACTCCAATGGTTCTTAGCTTAGAAGCACAAGGTCACAAGAAATTTGCCCATTGAGTAGTAAACAAACTGGCGGGTCATCAAGATATTTTTATATCGGAAAATCCCAATTTTTGTGTGTGTAAAATCTTAGGGGCCAGAAATGGTCCATTTAGAAATCATAGGCTAAAATGTGGTGAATTACTGCCAACAAAAGTTAGTGTTATACGCGTCGCAAATCTTTCATTTGAGCAATTATAGCCGCATCTAATTTTTAGTTTAAAAAAAATCTCAACAAAAGCCTCCTCTATTTTAGACCAGGACAATTTATTCAAGCATCAACCTTGAGACATGAAGCCAACAACGCCACCACTCATTGATTGCATAGCTCTATACCCTTGATGTTATCCAACCATGCCATCATTTCTATTGTTAAGAGTCTGTATAGGCCCTGTGATCTTTTCCTTTGTTTAAAGTTCAATAATGAATGTCAAAGTACTCTGCTAGCCATAACGAATTGTATCAAAATGCGTCGAGCATGTGCCACCACTCATTGATTTCATAGCTCTATACCCTGTTTGAACTTGATGTTATCCAACCATGCCATCATTTCTATTGTTAAGAGTCTGTATAGGATATTCTCCTTTGGTTCAAGTTCAAAAATGAATGTCAAAGTACTCTGCTATACTCTGTTTGGCCATCTCGAGACAGTGACGTAACCGCGTATTCTACTAATTGCATCACATAACGCGCGCGCATACTCGCACAAACACAAGCGTTGAAAGGCGGAAGATACACACGCGTGCGTAAAAGCTGCGCCTGTTCAGTTACATCACTGTCTCGAGATGGCCAAACAGAGTATAGCCATAACGGATTGTATTAAAATGCATCGAGCATGTATCTAATCAGATACTTATACAGTACAAAAAAATGCCATTAAGGAATAGGGGCGGTCTAAAAGAAAGAGGCATGTTTTATCAACTTTTTTCCCCCAGGCTTTTTTTTTGGAATGGAAGTAAGATCCATATTGTTTGTACATTATAATTACTTTATCGTTGCCTCGAAAGAAAAAAGAAATGGTATTGAAAACACTTCAAAAATTTCAAGAACCAACCTCCAACGCCGAATTCAATTATATCCGCCTTCATCAATGCTCTCATTGATAATCAATCCGCTGTTTCTTAAAATCATATAACAAATTGTTCCATGACGTATGCTGTGACCTCTCGTTTTGACAGTATCTGATGCGGATATAAATTCTTGCTCCGTTTGCAGTTCAGATAGTTCAGGACTCTATGAATTTCACCATTGACCATATATATACAGTCCATGATTTCACATGCACGTGCAGGAGTCCGTTTAGATCGGAGACGATAACAGTCTCTGTTGATTTGTATTTGGCAGCATGCTGCATTCAGTACTCAGGGACTTCATGAAAAAAATGCAATTAGGAGTTGCGGTCTTTGTTGATATAGATTGGGAAATGGGAAATGGACTTATTTTGGATATAATCAGCTTTTACACATAAAACTTTGTCATGAATTTACAGAGAATTCCATTTTCGCTATAACCATGATAACTTTTCGAGCTATAGCATGAACTAGATCTCAGTTTATATAAATATAAATCTTTGTGAAACTACAAACAATTTGGCATATAGCCTACCTATATAAATTGAAGTGCAAAACACAATAATATCTAATACGGTGACACCAATCAGTATATTAAATTGGGACCCCCCAGCCCCCTTTTTGTTTTGTTTTTGTTTGTCTTACCTTGCGGCATTCTCATTACAGCAACGGTGATACCCGATATTATGTCTCCAAGTAGATCATTCCGGATGTTGTACGACGGGATCCATTCTAAAATGGGAACCAGACGCAACACAAAATGCCAGACGCTGGACGGCGTTATTTCAATTTCTTTAATACATCTCTTGATTTTCTCAACATTTGTTTCTTCCTTTTCGACATGTGCGTAATGTTTCTGAAATTCCCTCTCGGTATAGATGGGTCGTGATACGCGTAGGTGCCGTGTTCGCTTCCCATATTTTGACTTTCGACGTAGAAGAAGAAATTCCCCATTTTCCGTATCATCTGCATGATCTGAGTCAGACATTTTAGATTTGTGTCTGTTCTCATTTAATACGCCAATGGCGGTCTGTACTTTAATGGAAGAAGAAGAAGAAGAAGAAGAACCTGAAGCAATACAATGAATTGTCAGTACTAAACAGAACTGTACTGTGCGACACAACAATTGGTGACTGGGAGATTTATATCCATGTATCACGTGAGACAACCACAGTTGCGCCTTTTGATCTGAAACAAATAAAATTGCAACTGTAACTAACTCTACTTCCTGGCCACATTAAATGTTACAGCAATTGCGCATTTATCATGTTCATAGCATCTGGATGACACCACCTGCGTTTACTGAAGGGTACTGCACCACGATAGAATTTTTCCGTGAAATTTTCTTATATTCACTGTGAACAAAGTTTAAACGTTTATAAAAAAGAATCTCGAATAAAAAATGGGGTCACCAACTTAGTACTTGAGCTACAGCCATTTCAAAACACGTGTTTTTAGCCATTTTTGACTACTATTTAGTACACAATCCTATGGAAATTTAATTTTGGGGGCTGTCACCTTACCTATTCAACATGTATGCAGAATACATCATGAGGCAAGCTTTTGATGGAGTGGAAGGTCAAATTTCAGTAGGAGGTCGCACCATAACCAATCTCGACTACTCGTTATTCCGAAGGGTCGTTATTCCGAAGGGTCATTATTCCGAAATAACTGTAAGGGTCGTTATTCCGAAGGGTCGTTATTCCGAATTGGCAATAAGGGTCGTTATTCCGAAAATATAATGAGGGTCGTTATTCCGAATATAAAATAACGGTCGTAATTCCGAATATAAAATAAGGGTCGTTATTCCGAAAGAAGCAGGAGGATCGTTATTCCGAAGGGTCGTTATTCCGAAAATACAATAAGGGTCGTTATTCCGAAGGGTCATTATTCCGAAATAAATATAAGGGTCGTTATTCCGAAGGGTCATAATTCCGAATTAGCAATAAGGGTCGTTATTCCGAAAATACAATGAGGGTCATTATTCCGAAGGGTCATTATTCCGAATAAACTGCAAGGGTCGTTATTCCGAAATAAGCAGGAGGGTCTTTATTCCGAAGGGTCGTTATTCCGAAAATACAATGAGGGTCAATATTCTGAAGGGTCGTAATTCCGAAAATAAAATAAGGGTCGTAATTCCGAAAATAAAATAAGGGTCGTAATTCCGAAAATAAAATAAGGGTCGTTATTCCGAAAATAAAATAAGGGTCGTTATTCCGAAAATAAAATAAAGTTCGTTATTCCGAAAATAAAATAAGGGTCGTTATTCCGAATATAGAATAACGGTCGTTATTCCGAATATAGAATAACGGTCGTTATTCCGAATATAAAATAAGGGTCGTAATTCCGAAAATAAAATAAGGGTCGTTATTCCGAATATAAAATAAGGGTCGTAATTCCGAAAAATAAAATAAGGGTCGTTATTCCGAATATAGAATAAGGGTCGTTATTCCGAATATAAAATAAGGGTCGTAATTCCGAATATAAAATAAGGGTCGTTATTCCGAATATAAAACTAGAGCGGTTCTCGGCTTTCGCGGTTCAACTAATTTGTTACTTCCTGTTGACATTATTATTTGGAAGATATATGATTATATAAGTCACTACAATTAGGTTTCACAAATCTGAAACATATTTTATTATTTAGGAAATCATGACTCTAAGCATTTGTATTTGAAGGATGGATGTACTTGAACAGGCGCGTACGCAGGGGGGGGGGAGGTCTGTCCTAAAAAATAAAAAGGGGAAGGGAGAGGAAAAAGAGAAGGGAAAGGAGAGGAAAAGAGAGGGGAAAGGAGAAGGGAAAAGAGAAGGGACATGGGAGAGGCAGCTATGGCGTAACCAGAGGGGGGGGAGGGGGTCGAGGGGGCGATCATGCTCCTCCAATATTGACTGTATGTCGGTTGAGATTGGCTTAGTGTCGGTTCATTTGACAAGAGGAATCATGGAATTATGATGGTCAAAAGTACACAAACGGAACAAAGATTCGCGCGCTACGCGTGCATAAATGTCCCAGAAGCAGAAATGTACCTCGATCAGAGAAATATAAAGTCGAAAATTCTCGGTTGGTCCACTATTCCCCCCCCCCCCCCTGAAAAATCTAGTTACGCCACTGGGTAGGGGAGAGAAGGGAAATAAAGCCTCGTTGAACTGTCAATGGGGAACGGGGAGGGAAAGAGTAAGAGCAAAGATTAGTATCGGCGGGGGGGGGGGGGGGGGGGGGGGAGGGGTACCAATTACCCGACGCACCTTACCGGCTTCAACATAACATTCCAGCGGCGCCGTATAGCATGCTTAAAAAGGGGGTTGTTTACATTGCTAAGACGACTGGCGAACTAGACAAAGTGGGGTAAAGTTCCAACGCCTGGGTTTTTTCAAACAATTTACGGGCTTTATCAGCACGTGTGTGTCAACCGTGGGAAGACTAATGCGAGGGAAACCCCCGTGGAACCCTAGCTGTCCCCCTCCCTGTTTGTAACCCTCACCTCCCTATTTGTACTCCTCAGTGAGTGTTATAAACAGGCGGGTACAGCTAGGGTTCAAGGGTTGATCACGTATTAAACACCCCCTCAAAGCCGAAGTGAAAAGAAAAATAAGAAAATAGGAAGGGAAAAGAAAGATAGATAAACTAAAAGAAACTTAATTGAAGAGATTTAATATTAGGCGTTGATGCTTTTTTGTCTGTCTGTTAAACTTGAAAATGAGAATTACCCGTGTCATGTGACATACATTGAACCAATGAGATCGCCGGTAAAACCAATGCCTGCGGATTAAGTTAGTGTATATTATAATGGATGTTTTAGGGTTGAACTCAGTCAAAAGTACTAAGATTTGGTGTTAACACATGAGTCACTGGTGAGAAATTGCAACGTTGAACTAAGAATAAACCTGCGATAAGTGTTCAAAAATATGCAAGGAAATGCGTTCTTTTCAACCGTGAATTTCAAAAAACCTCTGGCGTCGAGGGGGGATACCTCCCTCGAACTCCCCCCGGGACACACAACCTGCAATAAGTTGTCACAAATATGCAAGGAAATGCGTTCTTTTCAACCGTGAATTTCAAAAAACTTCTGGGGTCGAGGAACTCCCCCCCCCCCCCCCCACTCCCCACCGGAACACGCAACCTGCAATAAGTTTTCACAAATTAATATGCAAGCAAAAGGGTTCTTTTCAACCGTGAATTTCAAAAAACTTCTGGCGTCGAGGGGGATACCCCTTCGAACTCTCCCCCCCCCCCCCCCCACCCCCCCGGGACACGCAACTGGCCTGCAATAAAGTTGTCAAAAATATGCAAGGAAATGCGTTCTTTTCAACCGTGAATTTCAAAAAATTCCGAGGAGGGGATACCCCCCCCCCCCCCCTCGATCTACCCCGGGACATGCGTGTCCCGAGGCATGGATAGTTAAATAATTATATCAATATTTCTAAAACACCCCCCTTGACAAAATCCTGCGTACGCGCCTGTACTTGAATATTACATAGCAATAGCAATGTATTATATTAGCGCATTAGAATTTATGCTTAGATTTAAAAAAAAATGATGGCAGGGGAGAGCGGGGAGTGTTCGCCCCATTTTATTTGAAATGGCCTAGAAACGTCAATTTTAAAGATTGAATGGACCTATTGACATTACATGAAAAATGGATATCTTTGGTACATACGACCGCAATTTCAGTGCCCTAGTTTTTACTGTAAAGGAATGAGTAAAGGATAAATTTGCCCCATTTTCATTTGAAATGGCCTATACACGTTAATTTTAAAGATTGAATGGACCTATTGACATTACATGAAACAATCTCAGTACCCTAGTCCTTACTGTAAAGGAATGAGTAAAAATGAAGACAGGTGTCAAGAATGGTGAACTTGCCCCGACCCCGGTTCGCCCATGGGCCGGGGCAAGTTCGCCATGGTCTCATAATTAGGCTTCATAAAGTACTATGTATCAAATAAATATAAACAGTTGTTATGCAATGTGATTTTCTTCCAAAATAACATTCAGAGAGTCCACAATTTAATTTTTTAGGGAATATACTGGTTTGAAAATTATAAAAAATACCACATTTACAAATATTATTTTCTAATTTCAGTGCTACTCCATTCCAGATAGCTATTTTCATAATAACCATGCATGACCCACATACAATGACAGGTCGATAACTGCATCAAATCCATAACCTATCCCATGCCTTACCTAATGATGATTTACATTTAAATCGTCTGTACAAATATCTTTAGAAAAAAATCAATATAAAAAAACATTCACTTTTGTGATGTGATACTGGTTTTAGATGATAATTTGACAAACATTATAAGGAGATCAGCCATGATACCATGGGAAGATCGCCACAAATAGGGGAATATATTGTGTGTTCGTCAAACTCGACCAGTGGCCGCAATGATGAGAATCATGTGGTGGGCGAATCTGCCCATAGGGTGTACACTCCCCGCTCTCCTCTACATTTAACAACATGATTGTCTATTGTGATTTAAACCTGTTATATGGACTACTCCTTCATCTCCTAACAGGGCCCTTGGAAGCATATTTTTATGGGGTGCTGGGGGTGCTGTAAGTCTTCACCACTACGGCGTGGGGTCGAGGGGTCCGCTTAAGGGCCCCTGGTGGAGTCCAGTGGCGAAGCCCTTGGCGGGGGTTCAGGGGTAGGAGCCCCTGAAGCTGTTGGGTTTTAGCATGTTTGAATGACCTAGAAAAGCTCTCCTTGCTATGAATATTTACATTTATTTGTAATAAACTTTGACTTGGTTCAGAGCGAGGGCTTAGAGGTAGAACTGACTATGTCCATTTTGACTTTTGGACATACACCTGCTGGACATGGCCTGTTTTGCAACAAAACTAAAAACACCTTCACGGACATAATCAAAAGGGGGGTACATAGAAATAGACACTTTTTTCCACAGAAAGAAAGTTCATATCCATGTTACTTGTACAATTATCTGGACAAAGTCAAAATGGACATAGTCAGTTCTACCTCTAAGCCCTCGAGAGACAGCATGGGTTCAGGGGGCGAAGTCCCATAAAGCTGTTGGGTTTTAGCATGTTTGAATGGCCTAGGAAAACTTGCTATGAATATTTACATTTATTTTTAATAAACTTTGGCTTGGTTCATAAATACCCTAAAAAACGAGAGACACTAATGAACGATGAAAAATGTTACATTAAAACTACAACGCGCACGAAGCCTGCAAAAATACCAGTGTTTTAACTAAAATGGTCATGAAAGCGTTCCTGAAACCATCTTGTTATGCTTGAATAAATAACATTGAAACAAATACGTGCGAAGCGCGCACAAATTACCAGTGTTTTAACTAAAATGGTCAAGAAAACGTTCCTAAAGCCATCTTGTTATGCTTGAATAATAAAATATTGAACACAATTATGCACGAAGCGAGCAACAATTCCCAGTTTATCTAACTAAAATGGTCCAAGAAAAGTTCCTGAAGCCATCTTGTTATGCTTGAATAGCTAAATATTGAACATAAATATGGGGCACTAAAATGGTCCAGAAAACGTTCCTGAAGCCATCTTGTTATGCTTGAATAATTCAATAATGAACATAATTACCAGTGTTTTAACTAAAATGGTCATGAAAACGTTCCTGAAACCATCTTGTTATGCTTGAATAATTAACATTGAAACTAATACGTGCGAAGAGCGCAAAAATTTCCACTTTTTAAAAAAAAAATGGTCCAGAAAACGTTCCTAAAGCCATTTTGTTATGCTTGAATAATAAAATATTGAACATAATTATGCGCGCAAAAATATCAATGTTATGTTATGAATTTTTTGTAGAAAAATTCCAAAATGGAAACATACTAATTTTTCCATACGGGTTTCAACAATTATGTCTGTTGTCTTCCTCAGTGGATTGTGTTTGACCCAGAGCTAGTGTTTCTAGTCTGTTTCTTGATGACGTCTTGAGCATCTTGTTATGCTTGAATAATTAAATATTGAACATAAATATGGTGCCCTAAAATGGTCCAGAAAACGTTCCTGAAGCCATCTTGCTATGCTTGAATAATTAAACATTGAAACTGACGCGCGAATCGCGCAAAAATGTCCAGTTTTTTAAACTAAAATGGTCCAGAAAACTTTCCTGAAACCATCTTGTTATGCTTGAAAAATTAAACATTTAAACTAATATTTTTGAAGCGCGCGCGCGCAAAAAAAGAAGTTTCTTAACTATAAGTCTATCCATCTGAGACCGATCTTCCAACCACGTGACTCAGCCGTTCCATTGACTGGGAGAGGAGGCTATTTCTGACAAAAATATTGATGGAATCAGTAGAGTGAAAAACGGCCATAATAAAAAATTATTATGTTACCCACCTACTTTTATCATCATATCCCAAGTGGTGCCATGAGAGTCAGTTTAATTGACGTTGCAAAGACAGGTAGCTTTCCCTTCCCAATTTCTCTATTTCAAAAAATGCTTTCAATTTGGTATTTGTTTCTTTCTATACTTAACAAGAAAATCTGATTGATTCGGACATGCAGACAGAACATATAATAGGGATACGGAGTTTCATATAATTTTACAACCATTTTATTTTACTATAGGCCCGGCCAACGTTAAAAATTAACATTATTTACTGTTGGAAACATTACAAGATAGCAAATAAAAATTAAATGTGGCCTCCTACATTATGCTAAATGTTAAAAGTCCATTACTTTCGATCTTTTTCAGCTTTGTGATTCTATTCATATGCCGAAATCACAGGTGACGATTATGCTAAATGTTAAAAGTCCATCACTTTTGATTTCAGATAATGCGCAAATGGTTCGATATTTGTCCCTCTTTGAACGGTACGTAGCTGGTATGTGCATGCGTGTGACGAGAATAATATGCATTGGAACAGTGTTGTGTGTTTTTTCATAAGGCAGCTTAATTGTTTCAATTCACATTATAGATGAGGTTCGACCGGAGGTTGGAATCAAAATGGAATCCTTCGACAACTAGCAAATATACGCCAGAAGACAGCACATCTTATTTTTGCTCATCTCCCCTGCCCATCCGAGCACCAAAGATCGCTCTTCGATGAAGTCACTATAATATTGGACTGACACTGTATATTTTTTCAAACATCTTAAAATCTTAAGGGAGCACCCCTTAAAGAAAACATGGGGGTTATTTTTGCTAGCTATTTGGTCCATAATATCAATATCATAATCGAACATTTTAACGGATTTGTGTTGTCTTACTACGAATTACTTCCCCCTCCCCCCCCCCCCCACCCCTCTCCCCCCCCCCCCCCCCCCCCCCACACACACACACCCTCTCACTGTAAGAGGTGAGAAATACTTGACTTTGGTATATTAAATTGTTGTGTAGTGTAATACCAGTTTTATACCAGTAAACCTACCCCTTCCCTTTCCTCCAGGCCAGTGGCGGCACCAGACTCTTATTTTTTTTTGGGGGGGGGGGGGCAAGAATTTGTTTAGGGCGGCATGAAAAAATGATGCGCGCAAAGCGCAAACAATTTCCACTACCCTCCCGCTTCACGTTTTTCACCCGTGTCATTTTACGCTTAAGGGGGTGTGTGGACTCTCAGGTACAGTCTCCGTAAAACTGCCGTAACTTCTTCAATATTCATTTAATCTTTATAAACGTATACAGTTTTTTGCACGAAAGGGTTCAATTAATCCCACCATGATAATGAAATTGACCAATTGGAAAAAATTATAATCACACGTTATTTGACCCATTTTAGGTTTGGAAAAGATAACTCAAAATATATTTTGTTAAATGTTGTCATACTAGTTTTATGATAATCCTGATAACATTCCCCATGATTTCCACTCTTTTCAGAGTGATTTTAACTCTTTTTAGAGTGAAAATCGCTCTTTTAAGAGTGAAGAGTGAACTTCACTAAAAAAAAAGAGCTGTCCCTCCTAGAGCTCTCGAAAGAGTGAGTTTTAGCTCTTTTACATTTAGAGAGTTGCAACATGCTTGCTGAGAGTCCGTTCCGCGAACGGTTACCAGGCTGCATGCGGCCATTCGCAGCCCGTCGCTAAGATGGTCGACGTCCACCACCGTCCATCACCGCCCTGCGAATGGGCGCGAAACGGGTGCGAAACGGGTGCGAAACGGGTGCGAACGGGTGCGCCGTCATTATACCGTCTCCATACTGGGCTCTCATCGTTCGTCGCCGCTTTTACTCACCCGCCAGGAGTTTTGAGCATGTTCAAAACTCCGGTGGCCGGCAAAGTCCCCTGAACGTGTTCACCGGACGGGAAACGGCCCACCGTGTGTGCCGCCGTCCGCACCCATTTTTCACACGGTAAGGGGCCGCCCAGCTCACACGGATACATGTGAGGGCCCCATTAACAAGGGATGCGTACCGTTCGTTTTTGGTACGGTGAGCTTTCTCGATGTTGGGTTCAAATGGCACCGACAATTCAAACAGAACAACCCGCTTGTCTGTAGGCCAGAATAACACAATGTCAGGTTTTTGGGAGGTGGCGATTATGTTGGGTGGAATTGTTCCATCTCCGACAGTGTTATTTTTGATGTCGGCATAGATAAGTAGATTACCACTCTTGTATAATTCTGAGTCCTTGAACACTGAAAGCAGGATACGGATTATGTTGTTGTGTCTCCAGAGGTATCTATCCAGCATTTTTTGACAATTATTGAGAATGTGCAATAAGGAACATTTGCTTTTACACAGAGGGCAAATGTCACTAAGTCGTTTACCCCAGCGTTTTAGGTTTATAAAAGAAGGCAGAGAATCCATACAGGCATTTATAGCAAATTTCAACACACCTTTTGGCAATGAGTAAATCATAGATTTCCATGTTAAAGGTATATTATGTGATCTTTCCAGGGAACGCCCTCAACATCGAAAAAAAAATTGAAAGAAGATTTTCTTGCAGATTTACATTTCTGATCATAAAGCGTACATACATTCCAAGTTACAGGGCGATACGATTCTTAATTACTTCAAAATCATGATTTTAGAGTGAAAATAAACTGTCGGATAACTCCGACAGTTTATATTTTTACTCTAAATTCACTCTAAAACCATGATTTTGAGGTAATTAGGAATCGTATCGCTCTGTAACTTGGAATGTATGTATGATTTATGATCATAAATGTAAATCTGCAAGAAAATCTACTTTCTAAAAAAAAAAATGAATAGAGGGCGCTATCTGGAAAAGATCACATAATATGCCTTTAAGTCTGTTTCACATTTTCCTAAAATTTTATGGAGGTCACTCTGGCTCACGAGGGGCTCAATTATGGATTTCCAGTAGTTATTGGTTTCATCCTTCAGAGATTGTTGCACTGCCGGGTTGATTTTGTTCCAAGAACTATTTTCGGAGTTCGTGGAAGCAATAGCATGTATGTTTTGACATTGTTTGGTAATTGAGATCTTACGAACCCAGGCGAACCCAGTGTTAATCACTGATCCTTTGTCACTCCTTTTAACCATATAGAAAAAAAATGGATCGCGCTTTCCCTCTAATTGTGTTTAAATTGTTAACATGATAGTCACCTTTTGAGTTTTCCTTGTGTAGAACCTTAAGACAAGACAATCAGGTAGTCAATGATAGAAAATTGTCTTCTCAAGAGACCTGCTTATCACTCGGTTTAGCCCTGTATATTGAAGATCTCTTAGTTCTCATGAAAATCAAGTATGACTTTTGCAGGGTTCTCTAGGCATGCCAAGGAAGGGTAAACTTTATGGTTGTCTTGATCTGGTTCTGGCTAATCAGAGGGCATTTTTTTAGAAGAAATCAGTCAACTTTATTATTTATAGTCTGACATTTAGAACGGTTATAATTGACCAATAGGTACGTTTCATCTCTAAACATAGGCCAAAATAATAATACTTCGGCGATATTTTGCTGTTTTCATCCGTTTCCGTCACAGTAAATGGATGTTCGGTTTTCAATGCATCTCCAGAATAGTACAACCATTACTTGGATCAATTTACAATAAATCTGTAGCTGAGATTCCAAGATACAATATTGTGTCATATTTCATAAAACTGGCTTATATAATAACAAAGTTATGAGGTAGGAGGTAGAACTTATTGAATGACCTCATATTTCGGAATACTTATGGTATTTTCGGAATAACGACCCTTATTACATTTTGGGGATTACATATACATGTATTTTTCTATTGGCAAACAATAAATGAGAGAGCGCTTGAGCCTTGGTTTGGGAGTTTAAGTTGGCAACACTGAACGCACACACCCCTGCTCTGTTGAAGTAGTGAACAAGACCCACTTTCTAGTTTGGGATAAAGTAACCAGATAGACGTGTAGGCCAATGTTTGCTTTCAATCATCTTACCATTTAGTTATGTTTACTTGGTTCTGAAATTGTAAAGGCATTGTCTGTATTATCTAAATGTGTTTGAATGGGTACCTAAGATGCTTAAAAGGTTCATTGACCTCCCATAAAAAGTCATACAACATGTATAAAATAAAAAATGAATAAAAATAAAAAATAACAAAAAGTTATTAATCATACCTTTTAAACCCCCCAAAATTGGTTAAATAATCAAAAAATTATTGGTGATTTTATTTTACAAAAATCGACTTTTATTGACATTTCTTCCATAGACCTCTGTATAAATACGCATCTTAAACGCTCTCCTACGGGGTATATACTCATACAAAGTCATATGACATTGTCCGTTCTCGGGCAAGGGGCACAACATGTACATGATTATATAAACCATGTCAAATTGTTGTTTAATTCAAGGTCTTACTCCGTTCTCACACCTTTATCATTAACACATTGCCTCCGAGTCCCGTCCGCCAGTAGTAGCACCTGCCCCCGCCCGTCCCGTCCCAGCAGCCAAGTAAACAAATGCTTGCCTAAAACCATACACAGTCATCTGTAACAACAGCAGTGGATGCAAAAGTCAATGCATGTTCCCCCACGCATGGAATGGAACCGGGCACTTAACATTGTTGATCAACAATGAACATACCTTCAATTTGAAGGCCATGAGGGTTTTTTGGGTTTTTTTTGTATATAAAGCGCAAATGTGAACAATAGCCCAACAGACATTAACAAGGTTAATGACCAGAGTGATTAAAAATTAAACTGGTAACTCTCGAAAGAGAGCTCTGAAAGGCCAATCAATTGGTTCACTGCAACTCAGAAAATATGCATAAAACAAGACACACAAATGGGCAGAGGTTAAAAATGCCAATGAAAGTGACATAATAATAAGATAAAAGCCCAAAATTAGAGAACAACATCAAAATATAAATTATAGAAAAATAATCATATCTGGAGGTCTGATGGGCATCAAGAGAACCTACACAACAAACTTGGGAACTAAATCTACCAGGAGCTGCCTGTTGTCACCTGTTGGGGCGTGACCGTATCACCAGCCCAGCTGGCTACATGCTTTACAGGACCACCATCTCCCCAACCAAGCATTAACCTACACTTAACCCATAACCACCATGCTATTATATGTATCAGTCGGATGTTGAAAGGACTTGAATGAAGGGTGTCATGAAAGAGTGTGAAGGCTATGACAAGAGTTTGAGAGAAGATGACCGTGCACAACGGCACTTGAAAGCCTGTATTCCAGCTGCTGAAATGTTACCAACAATATCATCTGGAAGACTATTCCATAAGGGAACAGCAGTGTGAATGAAGCTTCTGTCTAAGCAGCGAGTTCTGGCTGTCGGCAGAGAAAGAGCATGGACTGGCATTGATACGCTCGAACGGGTAGCACGGCGTTGGACATATGGTGCGGGAAGTAACCCTGCTAGATCTTGTGGGCAGTTGGTAATATGCATCTTGTACAAGACCGTAGCCGCTGCTACCTGTCGCCTGTGAAGCAGGCTGTCAATTTTGAGCTGTGAACGAGTAGTAGCTTCATTAACTCCAATGATTCTAAGTGCCTTCTTATGGATGTTGTCAAGCTGGCTTAGGATGGTGGGTGAAGCATTCGCCCAGCTTAGTGAAGCATACCCCATAATGCTGCGGACTTGCGACTTGTAGACAGTAGATCTACCTTTAGCCTCCAGTTTATTTGCAACTTTGCGTAGAGCGCCAAGCTTTTGACCAACTTTAGTTGCAATGCCTGAGATGTGCTTTGACCAGGTAAGCAGGCTGTCAATGGTGACGCCCAAGATATCCAGTTCTTTTGTAGATGGTAGTTTGCACTCTCCAAAGTAGATATCAAGTTCAGATGGGGATCTTTTCCTGGAGATTACCATGGTCTTGCATTTGGTAGGCTCAAAGGTCACTTTCCATTCGTCAGCCCATACTTTCATGTTGCTTAGATCTCTGTTGAAACTAGCAGCTACAGTGTTGGGATCGGTTGATGACTTAATGGGTGCAAAGAGTGTTGAGTCGTCGGCATATAAATATAGCTCGTTGTCACAAACATCTACAAGGTCATCAATAAAAACAGAGAACAGTAGTGGGCCAAGGATAGATCCTTGTGGAACAGAAGCATTTATTGGAGCAGTGTTGGATGCCTAACCTGACATGACGACGTTGATGGATCTATCAGATAAATAGTTGTCTATCCACGAAAGCAGTCTTCCAGTAACACCTTTAGCCAACAGTTTCGAGCAGAGTCCGTTATGCCATACCTTGTCGAAAGCTCCAAACTTCATCGCTTTGGTCTAGGGAGTGGTTCCACTTCTGTGACAGGATGTTGAGGAGATCAGCTGTACTGTGGCCTGCTCTAAATCCAAACTGTCTGCTGGAAATCAGGTTATTGCTCAGAAGAAAGCGTTGGAGTTGTTTCTGTACTACAGCTTCCATGATCTTGCTGATGTTGCTTAGCAGCGAGATGGGACGATACTTTGTTGGGTCAGTCTTGGAACCTCTCTTGTGAATTGGAGTGACCGAGGCTATCTTCCATTGGTTTGGAAACAAACCAATGCTTGAAGCAGAGGTCAAAAAGCCTGCAGAGCGGGCTGGCGAGCTCAGTACAGCATTCCTTTAGAACCTTGGTTGGGATAAGGTCTGGTCCAGTGGCTTTATCTGGATTGAGGTGTTTTAGTAGTTTTCTCACATCCTTAGGTTTGAAGACTATCTTGTCAAAAGATTTGTTTGTTGAAGGATGAACATTTGGGGCCTGGTCTTTAGCACCTAGGAGTCTGCATTTTTCTGCAAATGTCTGACAAAAAGCTTCTGCCTTGTCCCTTGCTGTGATGTGGGTAACGTTTTGATGATCGATCACTGGGATTTCAGATCGAGCTGTTTTGCCAGAGAGAGTGTTGATGATTCTCCACCATATTTTGCTGCTCAGCGTTTTGTCTGCGAGATCTTTTCTCAATTTGGCGTTGTAAGATCTCCTAGCTTGCTTCTCAGCTTGGTTGTAGGAATGTCTAGCTTCAGCAAACTTTGCCTTGTTGGCATCAGTTTGATCCTTTTTGGCTTTCTTAAAGAGACGATGCTTCTTTTTAGATGCCCTACGGCATTCATCGTTGAACCAAACCTTGTCTCCGGTCCTATTGGTGACTGTCTTCCTTGGGATGAACAGGTCGATAGCATCGCAAATGATATTGGTGACATTAGAGCAAGCAATTTCAGGATCTTTCTTTTGGAATACACTTGACCAGTTTGTGGAAGCAAGGTGACCTCTTAATCCCCAATAATCGGCCTTATCGTATCTCCAGACTTTCCTCCTGTGTGGTTTGTCTCTGTATACTGGAACATCTAAGCACACCAGCACAGGGTTGTGGTCTGAGGTGCCCAGTCTAGCAGATGTGGTTGAAGTTGCTGGCAGATCAGTCATGACAAGATCCAGGATTTGGTCCAATCGAGTGGGTTCTTTGACGATCTGTTGTAATCCTAGAGTGTTAGCTACAATCCTGGAAAAAAGTCTTGGAACACTTGCGTGTGATTAACGGAAAAGTGTCACCCCCACTCCCCCGTACAATGTTGACCAAGGCCAGTGGCTCCTGCAGCTTGCCAGAGTGTCCAACATTGATCGATGGGAGGGTGGGGAAGGAAAAATCTCATTTGAACAATTTCTGTTTATAACAGACGACACTATGTATCAATACATGCACACAATACCCAACACGTGTGCTCAGCGTTCGCGTTCCAAGGACTTTTTTCCAAGATTGTAGTTGAAGGGTGCGTCGCCCAGCTGCATCAGTGGTGCGACTTCCTAACCAGTCAGTGTGGTGGACATTGAAATCACCGACAAGCATAATTGAGTTGGCTCCTAGTTTGCTCATTTTGAAGAGTGTTTGAGTCCAGGTAGTCCATGACATCACTGCTATCACTAGGTGTTCTATAAACAGCGGCAATCAGTAGCTTTTGGGATTTCAGAGCTACTGTGAACCAGATGAGTTCGTAGTCTTTTGGATCATTTCTTGGGTCGTGGTGTATGGCAATCCCTTCTAAACAGTAGACAGCAATGCCGCCACCAGAAGTTGTCTTTCTGTCTCTGCGACAGCACATGGAGTAGCCTGGAATAGATATGCAATCAGCTCCATCAGGTACAGTCTCATCAAGGAAGGTTTCAACAACAATGACAATAGATGGTTTCTTTATTGAGCAAATGTTGGCAAGTTCTCCGATGTTTGAACGAAGTCCACGTATGTTGACCTCCATTATTTGCAATTCCGTTTCTCGTAGTCGATGGGCATGCTTATGTCGTTTCCGTTTTGATCCGTCCGTTTTCTTTCGAGGCTTGGTTTTGAGACTTGTAGCAATAAGATTACAGGTGCAGGGGTTGCTAGCCTACACCCAGTGCGCATCTGAGCAATATGCGGTAAGGGTTACGTGCTAAACATGGTCTAAACTGAAAACATCAAGATGACTTTTATAACAGTTTGTGCTCAGGATGCAATGGTTAACCACGGGCGGGGTGACCAGCACATAGATGTAACACAATACTACCCCAATAGTAGTTGTCACAATAGAGGTGACATGGTCTATAATAATACACAAATAATTCTCAATCAAAAATTATTTTTTAACACGCATATCGGAAACACCCACAATACAACATAGTCAAGTCCATACAATGTACAGGTTTGTATGCTGTGGCATCGCATTCAATAATGGGAGGGCAAGCAGGAAGGGGGGGGGGGGGGGAGAAACACAATTCATCAGACCAATTTTCCAAATTTGATATGACAATAAAAGTAAAAGTAAACATTTGTTATTGGAAAAAGTGTACTTTAGCTCCCAAATACTAGACTGTACTAGTATCGACCAATACTAGAACACCCAGTATCGTTCGATACTGGTACAGTATTTTGTTCCAGTATCGCTCGATACTGGCACGTTTAAAATGTTCCAGTATTGCCCGATACTGGAACAAAATAATGTACCAGTATCGATCGATACTGGTACATTATTTTGTTCCAGTATCGGGCAATACTAGTAGAATGTGTACCAGTATCGCCCGATACTGGTACATGAAAAATGTTCCAGTATCGCCCAATACTGGAACATGAAAAATGTACCAGTATCGCCCAATACTGGAACATGAAAAATGTACCAGTATCGCCCAATACTAGAACATTAAAAATGTGCCAGTATCGCCCAATACTGGAACATGAACAATGTGCCAGTATCACCCAATACAATATCGGTGAAGTTGGCTTGTTATTTTCTCTTTTTGCAAAATAGGGTGGCTCTGAAAAGAGCCGTTTTGTGGTATTCAAAACTGCCAGTGTTGTGTCAAGCGACGGGAATCTTTGGGAGGTTCGTCTCTTCTCACGTGCGGTTTATTCTATACGTTGGCGAGTGTCTAGTGTTGATATGTGTCGGTGTTTCCGTTTTTTACACTGTTAGAAAAAATACTCAATACTGAGTAAACCAGAACACTTTACGATGGTACAACGGCCACAACTAAATAATTGGGTAATCCAGTACCCATTTGAGGTTGGGTACAGTTTTACCTAGGGACAGGGTTACATTTTACTCCAGAATTCGTTTATACAACATATCGGTGTAAACGTTTACACTAAAAGGACTCTGTTGCCGTTTGACCCTTTTTTGGGGTAAAGTTTACCCAATTTGAAGGGGGTACTATTTTTACTCAAAAGTTGTGCTACTTTTTACACAGAAAAGGAGTACTTTTTACACGATGTATAGTTGTGGTGTTTTTTACCCATTTCTAGAGTTATTGATTTTTACACCATATCTGGAGTTTAAAAAAAACACCTCAAGCCAATCATATTTAGGTATGGTGGGTGACAGAACGGTCAACATTTCTTGCAGCAGGCAGGCCTTGAAGACTTAATCCAGGATTTAGAAAATGTGATGATCCGTGACATGTTATGGTTATTTAGAATAAGAACATTATATTCTTAGGAGTGAAGTAGCTGTATAGTCCTACAGCCTAGCCTAGCCCTCGCTCTCCAATATATACCCTACCACATACACATAGATTAGAAATTAAATTGGCTGCTGGTATTCTTTAATGCGTATCGTTATATGTTAATCGTTCTAGTATCGAGCGATACTAGAACGATTTACATGTTCCAGTATCGAGCGATACTGGAACAAAATGTATCGGGCGATACTGGAACACATGAAGTGTTCCAGTATCGAGCGATACTGGAACACAATTTAATGTTCCAGTATCGACCGATACTGGAACATGTAAATTGTTTCAGTATCGAGCGATACTGGCAAAATTAATGTACCAGTATCGACCGATACTGGTATACCAGTATCTGGGACCTAAAGTACACTTTTTCCGATATTTCTAGTCATTTTAATCATTTTGTAATAATTTGGTTTTGAAATTGAATAGACATTAAGCTAATTAAAACCCTAAATCCCCCAAGTTGATGCAATTCCCTGGATGATAGTCAAGGTCAGGGCCCCTACATAAAAATAAGGACTCCTGGTGGGTACCTGGAAGCTCATTGGGTCTACACAATTGTAGTTGCAGAGAGAGTGTCAAAATGTTATCATTTTTATCAGTGTGCGTAGCTAGAATTTTCATTGGAGGGGCGAGATATAAAAAGTGAGCCAACCAGACACACGTATGCGCGCATAGCGCGTGAATATATTAGCTTTTGAACTGTAAAAAGCAGTATGACCCCCCCTCTTGATTAGGAAAAAAACGTGTGACCCCCCTCCTGTGGAAATAATGAACGGTCCCTAAAGTCAGAAGAACGTGCGTCTTTATTGTTCAGGAGTCTCGGTGGTTCCAGTCGCCGCATGGAGACGATCATTTTCATATTCAAGTTCTAATTCCCTCCATATTCGCCACGCTTAGCATTACTCTCAAACATTGCCTCGGAATCCGCCCCCCCCCCCCCCCCCCCCCCCCCCCCCCCCCCCCCCCACACACACACCCGCTCACCCCTTCACACAACATGAATGTCCAAGGTGTCCCTCATCAACGCAGCACAAATCTCAAACCCAGAAATACAACAAAACTAGCCGAAATCGATGCTGAAGATCATTTGTAATTAATATTGTTTTCTTTAAAATAATAGGCCTACATGCTAGGACTATTGTCGAGGAGATTAAGTTTACAAAGCCTATTAGTATTATTCTAATTATTAAAAAGGAATCTGTGTACACATATATAGTAAAAAGTATCGAGTACAATACAATATGCAAGGCAAAATTGTAAACAGAGCACAAAACACGCGACGTATACACGTAGGCCTTGATGACAAACATTGATGAGATGAGGATGGTTTTTTAATTATTTTTTTCCTTAATTTTCTATTTTTTGACAATGACAAGTCATCAATTACTACATGTAGATAGTGATTTTTTATTGAGTCTATTATGAACAATCTTATGTTAAAATATAAAACAAATACAGTGCAATTATTTTTAACCACCCTGCCAGTTGAGAATGCGGAGATTTTTTACGGGGGGGGGGGGGGGGGTGTTAGTTGTGATAAGACCTTTGAAGTCGGAATGGATTGGACACAAGGAACAATCAGGAGATAGAAGATGTTTAAGTTGTCTACAATACAGATGAAGCCATCAACTGTCATCAGTAGATAAGAGTGGACTACAAAACAGCCTGAACTGTCATTGGTAGATAGGAGGTGAATTACAAAACAGATGGAGTCATGAACTGTCATCAGTATAGGAGATGAAGGGATGGACTACAAAAAATATGACACCATGAACTGTTGTGTAGATAGGAGGTGAAGTAGTGGACTACATAACAGATGAAGCCATGAACTGTCATCAGTAGATAGGAGATGAATGAGTCGTCTACATAACAGATTAAGCCATGAACTGTCATCAGTAGAAGGAAGATGTAGGAGGAGTGGACTACAAGACAGATGAAGCCATGAACTGTCATCAGTAGGTTGGAGGTGAATTTCAAAACAGATGGAGTCATGAACTGTCTCATCAGTAGTAAGACGATGAAGGAGTGCACTACATAACATATGAGGCCATGAACAGTCATCAGTAGATAGAAGATGAAGGGTGGACGACAAAACATATGAAGCCATGAACTGTCATCAGTATATATAGAAGATGAAGGGTGGACTACAAAACAGATGAAGCCATGAACTGTCATCAGTATATAGGGCATGTAGGCGCTGGCGTGGACTACATACCACATGAGGCCATTAACAGTCATCAGTATTATAGGAGATGTAGGAGTTGTCTACAAGACAGATGATGTCATCAACTGTCGTCAGCAGATAGTTAAATTACAAAACAGATGGAGTCATGAAGCCACGAAATGTCATTAGTAGAAAATGAAGGAGTGCACTATAACATTCACTACCATGAACAGGCATCAGTATATATAGAAGATGAAAGGTGGACTACAAAACAAATGAAACGATGAACTGTCATCAGCAGATAGGAGATGAAGGATGGACTACAAAAGAGATGAATCCATGAACTGTTATCAGTAGATAGGAGATAAAGAGTGAACTACATAACAGATGAAGCCATGAACTGGCATCAGTAGATAGAACATAAAGGGTGAACTACATAACAGATGAAGCCATGACCTGTCAACAGTAGATGGGAGATGATCAAGTGGTCTACATAATTGATGAAGCCATGGATAGTCATCAGTAAATGAAGGGGTGACCTACAAAGCAGATGAAGCCATAAACTGTCATCAGTAGATAGGAGATGAAGGAGTGGACTATATAACAGATGATGGTCCGCTGAAGTACCACGTTCTCCTGTGGTGTATAACCATGAATCCCCATCAATACCAGCACACGAATTTGTATGCCACCAACTTAGGAGATGAAGGAGTAGTCCATATAACAGGTTAAAATCACAATAGACAATCATGTTGTTAAATGTAGGGGAGAGCGGGGAGTGTACACCCTATGGGTAGATTCGCCCACCACATTATTCTCATCATTGCGGCCACTGGTCGAGTTTGACGAACACACAATATATTCCCCTATTTGTTGCGATCTTCCCATGGTATCATGGCTGATCTCCTTATAATGTTTGTCGATTTATCATCTAAAACCAGTTTTACATCACAAAAGTGGATTTTTTTTTTATATTGATTTTTGGGAAAAGTGTATTTTAGATCCCAGATACTGGTACATGAATTTTGCCAGTATCGCTCGATACTGGAACAATTTGCCAGTATCGGTCAATACTGGAACATCAAATTGTGTTCCAGTATCGCCCGATACTGGAACACTTCATGTGTTCCAGTATCGCCCGATACTGGAACGGTTTCATTCAAGTATCGATCGATACTGGAACAAATTAAATGTTCCAGTATCGCCCAATACTGGAACATTTTGTTCCAGTATCGCTCGATACTGGAACATGTAAATCGTTCCAGTATCGCTCGATACTGGAACACAATTTGATGTTCCAGTATCGTTTGATACTGGAACATGTTTGTTTGTTTGTTTGTTTGTTTACACGGTCGGTCCGTACAGACACACGCTTGGGTCCTGAAGGGACCAGACTCAAGCAAATTGCTCGGGCCAGGCTTAAAAAGCCTATATAAGCATGCTGGTTGAATTATTATTAAAAACAGCCACTCCCAACAAATAAAGTTAACAATTTTGCTGTCAGCCTTCAGACTTGAGAAAAGAATGTAAATCGTTCCAGTATCGCTCGATAATAATGTTGCTCCGCTTTTATTACCCTTTTGCGGACGTGGCAGAAAAAAGTATACACGTCGAAGAGGGCGAACGCAACCAAGCGTACACAACATAGGAGCAAATGTGCGTGCTATCAATGGCACCACCGGTCAAGAACGCTGCTCTCGGCTATAAGGCTGGCCACACGCCGCGCGTTAGCCAAAAATAAAACATGTACAGGGTATCTCAAAAAAATTAGGACTCTGTTTCATGACGGTGTAATTCTTATTATAATCATTGGACCATGACTAATTTAGTCTCAATGTAAAGCCCAATTCATTATTATGATATCCTGAAAATATAAGATCAATCCGATGCAAAATAAGAAAACTAGCGCACTTTGCGTAAACCGTGTCATTTACTGGTTTGTACAATGGGATCTACATTGCACAGACCAGTAAAATAACATGGTTTACGTTTCAATACGTTATAATAATTGTCAACATAGTAAATAATCTATCAGTCAATAGCAAAGTTTAGTTTGGTAATCCATTTAATACAAATCAATACTTGCTAACAAAATCCGTAAAACAGATACATGCATATTCTGTGCAAATTAAAAAAGTTTTGTTAAACAGTTCTCGAACCCACTGTGGATGGTTCATTGAGTTACAAGTCGAGCACTTTCATGTTATACTCGACTGTTACTGTGTGAATTCCCATTGTACAAACCAGTAAATGACATGGTTTACACAAAGTACGCTAGTTTTCTTATTTTTCATCGGATTGATCTCATATTTTCAGGATACCATAATAATTAATTTGGCATTACATTGAGACTAAATTGGTCATGGTCCAATGATTATAATTAGAATTACACCGTCATGAAACAGAGTCCTAATTTTTTTGAGACACCCTGTACAATCCGAATCTTGTTGTGACTTTTGATTAATTGTTTCATCATTTATTTTATTCAGAAATTACAGTACTCTCAGGAGAAAAAAAATCTTCGTCTTTTTTCTTCGTCTTTTTCTTCTTATTCATCTAATTTTTTTTTAAATTATTTATTATTCCATTGACTTGACTTGACTTGAGGCGGGTGATATTCCCGAACCACGATGCTTCTCCAAATCTTCCTTTCCAACATAGCTGTGTTGATTTCTTCTACCTGCAATCCTGTGTCACGCTTCAGTATGTCAATGTAGGTTAAGGCTGGTCTACCACGCTTTCTCACTCCATGTTTAGGTTACTCCATATGATATATTAAATAGTTTCTGAATAGATTTCATAGGCCGTCCTTGATATTGATTAAAATATTGTGATTTTTGCGTTGAAAACCCCATCTTTGCATTGATAAACAAACAAGTAGCTATGTCGTGACATTCCGATATGGAGTTTTTTGGCAAACATTTCAATGTTGGCCTACATGTTTCACTACACAAATATAAAACGGCATGTTGAGGCCATGTTTATAACCAAACATATAATAATAAGTGTCTCAGACAACAGCTTCGACCGGTCAATCTAAAAAGAACAACCAGCTGCAGTAATTAAGAAACGGAAATACCGACACATATCAACACTAGACACTCGCCAACGTATAATAAACCGCACGAGAGAAGAGACGAACCTCCACAAGATTCCCGTCGCTTGACACATCACAGGCAGTTTTGAATACCACAAAACAGCTCTTTTCAGAGCCAACCCTATTTTCCAGAAAAAGAAAATAACCATACAAGCCAACTTCACCGATATTGTATTGGGAGATACTGGCACACTTTTCATGTTTCAGTATTGGGCGATACTGGCACATTTTTAATGTTCTAGTATTGGGCGATACTGGTACATTTCTCATGTTCCAGTATTGGGCGATACTGGAACATTTTTCATGTACCAGTATCGGGCGATACTGGTACACATTCTACCAGTATCGGCCGATACTGGAACATTTTAAACGTGCCAGTATCGAGCGATACTGGAACAAAATAATGTACCAGTATCGAACGATACTGGGTGTTCTAGTATTGGTCGATACTAGTACAGTCTAGTATCTGGGAGCTAAAGTACACTTTTTCCTGATTTTTTTCTAAAGATATTCGTACAGACGATTTAAATGTAAATCATCATTAGATAGGCATGGGATAGGTTATGGATTTGATGCAGTTATCGACCTGTCATTGTATGTGGGTCATGCATGGTTATTATGAAAATAGCTATCTGGAATGGAGTAGCACTGAAATTAGAAATAATATTTTTAAATGTGGTATTTTTTATAATTTTTAAATTTCAAACGACTATATTCTGTAAAAATGACCCACCCTTAAATTGTGGACTCTCTAAATGTTATTTTGGAAGAAAATCACATTGCATAACAAATGTTTATATCTATTTGATGCATACTACTTTATGAAGCCTAATTATGAGACCATGGCGAACTTGCCCCGGCCCATGGGCGAACCGGGGTCGGGGCAAGTTCACCATTCTTGACACCTGTTTTCATTTTTACTCATTCCTTTACAGTAAGGACTAGGGTACTGAGATTGTTTCATGTAATGTCAATAGGTCCATTCAATCTTTAAAATTGACATTTATAGGCCATTTTAAATGCAAACGGGGCAAATTTATACTTTACTCATTCCTTTACAGTAAAAACTAGGGCACTGAAATTGCGGTCGTATGTACCAAAGATATCCATCTTTCATGTAATGTCAATAGGTCCATTCAATCTTTAAAATTGACGTTTCTAGGCCATTTCAAATGAAAATGGGGCGAACACTCCCCGCTCTCCCCTGCCATCATTTTTTTTTAAATCTAAGCATAAATTCGAATGCGCTAATACATTGCTATTGCTATGTAATATTCAAGTACTTCCATCCTTCAAATACAAATGCTTAGAGTCATTATTTCCTAAATAATTAAATATGTTTCAGATTTGTGAAACCTAATTGTAGTGACTTATATAATCATATATCTTCCAAATAATAATGTCAACAGGAAGTAACAAATTAGTTGACGTAGTCATAAACAACCATGATAATATACCAACCAGCAAGACCCAGTTAGGTTTTGGCCAAAATCATACAAACATTCCAATCCACCAAACGCCAAACCCGAGAACCGCGAAAGCCGAGAGCCGCTCTAGTTTTATATTCGGAATAACGATCCTTATTTTATATTCGGAATTACGACCCTTATTCTACATTCGGAATAACGACCCTTATTTTATTTTCGGAATTACGACCCTTATTTTATATTCGGAATAACGACCCTTATTTTATTTTCGGAATTACGACCCTTATTTTATATTCGGAATAACGACCCTTATTTTATATTCGGAATTACGACCCTCATTTTATATTCGGAATAACGACCCTTATTCTATATTCGGAATAACGACCCTTATTTTATTTTCGGAATAACGACCCTTATTTTATTTTCGGAATAACGACCCTTATTTTATTTTCGGAATTACGACCCTTATTTTATTTTCGGAATTACGACCCTTATTTTATATTCGGAATAATGACCCTTATTTTATTTTCGGAATTACGACCCTTATTTTATATTCGGAATAACGACCCTTATTTTATATTCGGAATTACGACCCTCATTTTATATTCGGAATAACGACCCTTATTCTATATTCGGAATAACGACCCTTATTTTATTTTCGGAATAACGACCCTTATTTTATTTTCGGAATAACGACCCTTATTTTATTTTCGGAATTACGACCCTTCGGAATATTGACCCTCATTGTATTTTCGGAATAAAGACCCTTCGGAATAAAGACCCTCCTGCTTATTTCGGAGTAACGACCCTTGCAGTTAATTCGGAATAAAGACCCTTCGGAATAATGACCCTCATTCTATTTTCGGAATAACGACCCTTATTGCCAATTCGGAATTATGACCCTTCGGAATAACGACCCTTACAGTTATTTCGGAATAATGACCCTTCGGAATAACGACCCTTATTGTATTTTCGGAATAACGACCCTTCGGAATAACGACCCTTACAGTTATTTTGGAATAATGACCCTTCGGAATAACGACCCTGATTGTATATTCGGAATAACGACCCCTATTACATTTTCGGAATAATGACCCTTCGGAATAATGACCCTTCGGAATAATGCCCCTTCGGAATAACGACCCTTCGGAATAACGACCCTTCGGAATAACGAACCCATCCCGTTGACGATACCACCCTGATAGCTAGAACTGGAGCTGAACTTCAAGTTCTAATACACAGAGTGAAATCAGCCAGTGAAAAGTTTGGACTCTTCCTAAATGTTAAGAAGACCAAAGTCATGATTTGCGGAGGAAACAGCAACCAACAAGTGAAGGTCGATAATGACACAGTTGATTGTGTAGATCACTTCAATTTCCTTGGATCACTAATTCTTAAAGATGGTGGAAGCTCTGGAGAGATTAAAAGATGTCTGGCAATGGCTAAAACATCAGCAAGTTCCCTATCAACCATTTGGAAGGATAGAGGAATCACAAAGGCCACAAAAATATGTATTATGAAGGCACTAATCTTTCCGGTTGCAACATAGGCCTATGGAGCTGAAACATGGTCAGTCGGAATAGCAGATTCAAAGAAAATATCAGCTTTTGAAATGTGGTGTTGGCGCAAAATGCTAGGAATATCATGGAAAGAGCATAAGACAAATGAATTTGTCAGAAGCCAGATTGGGAACCAAACTTCTCTGTATACAAAGATCATGTGCAACAAGCTACAATACTTTGGACATATTGCTAGACGTGAGGGTGACAATCTAGAAAAGGTGATAATACAAGGAGCTATCGAAGGAAGACGTAAATGTGGCAGACCAAAGCTTCGTTGGACTGATGGCATTAAAGAAGTAACAGGTTTATCTCTTATCTCTGCGCATCGCATGTCACAAAATAGACAACGGTGGCGCTCCATCATCAATAGGGTCACAAAGAATCAGCCATGATCCATAGAACGACGACGACCTATGGAAATATAATTTTGGGGTATGCACCCTATCCTGATTTAAACGGAATTGTTGAATTCTCCTATTTGAGAGCTTTCAAAAAATGTATAATTTTGCTATCATCGGTTGAATACCTTTTTGTTTTGTTATAGCAATGTATGTAAAACCGATTAATTAGAGCAAGTTCACAGTGTAGCGAATAGGGAAAAAGCCAAGGACAATGCAATCGATTCATGATTACAATTGTTACATTGAACTAATAGTTGTCACGTTTGTTGAAACAGAATCTTATAAAATATAAAATAATCTATAAAATGGGAGCAAAATCATGTTTGTACCATACAGGGATGAGGAGTTATGGTAAATTGAACGTAGAATTGGGAACATTTTCTATATTCCCCATAGAGATTGTACACAGCGCCGCCGCCTTTCGCCCGCCGGCTACCGCCACCACCCCTGACTTTCACAATATAATCAATCATATCTCAGCCAAACAGTTACAGAAATACCTGATATATTCACACAATGTAGCTAGATAAATAGGCTTTCATATGACACCTCAACCATAGCACATTTAGTTGTTGAGTTAATAGAGAGAGTTAGAGAGATGGATGATTCGTTACCAAAAATGCAACGCCACCACCCTTTTTGGGTATGTGTTCAAAACACATGACCGTACTTATCCTGCGGTATTGAATGTTGGCCTGGGACCCCTACGTTTACTCTAAATAATTTCCCTTATTTTATACTATCATACCTGGCCGTCTCGGTGATTTCTGCAATACTATAATATATCGTCATGCAGGTTACATAGTCAGGAGATATAATTATGTTCCACGCCTGACAACAACGTTGACAAAATGATGAATTATAATTATCACTTCATCACCAATAAATGGTATAGGCCTTATTGTATTAAATAGTGTACAGTAAATAGGCGATGTTTAGCTTGTTGTGTATGACGGTGGTTGGTTGTTTGCATATCTATCAAATCGCTTGAATCATACTTGAATAAGGTCACATTATTTTTTGTCTTTAGGCTATTGTATTTGTGTAACCATCTATCAAATTGACTTGTGTTTAGTCTTATTTTAAAGGTAATTTAATATCCTTTAATAATATATATCACTTTTGATTTAATTGATACAGCTGGTTAAGCATATTAGTCAGGGTGGTTGAGGAAGTGGAGGAGGAGGAGGAGGAGATAACTGCCTAATATATGGGTGAAAATGAAGTGTTGTCCTGTAATAGAGCTTTCTTATCATGCTTATACTTACGTTATATGCCATTACCACCTGACACCATAAGAGAGGACAGACAAGAACCAATATGTAGCGGAGTCTCTGTGTGACTCATTAAAAGGTTGCATTTATTTTAAATTGCATTAATAATAGATCAGTTGGCATTTTATATATTTCGCCACACATGCACGGAAAAGTTTCAATGCCAATTGCCGCCAGGAAGGATCCACGGCCCAAAGTGTGAAATTATAATTCAGATACATAAATTAATTCATTTATATGAGGAATTCCACTCTGCTGGGAAGACACCTTATCTGAAATTAAGTGTGAATTTGCCAAATTAGAAGAGATGAGATCAGCAAGTTTGAAATGTTCTCCCTTACCACCATGCACGGAAAAGTTTCAATGCCAATTGCCGCCAGGAAGGATCCACGGCCCAAAGTGTGAAATTATAATTCAGATACATACATTAATTCATTTATGAGGAATTCCACTCGTGGAAGACACCTTATCTGAAATTAAGTGTGAATTTGTGAAATTAGAAGAGATGAGATCAGCAAGGTTGAAATTTTCTCACTTAACATCGTACCGAATTATAACACATGGAATTTCCCTGAGTTTGATCAATCAAATTGTAAATGCGCTTCTTGGCGCCATCCTTCAAATTAGTAAACAATTCACGCATTGTCTTTCACAAATGTTCATAATAATCACACATTTTCTTACCAAATCACAATTTTTCTTATGAATATAACTTTATCAACTGCTATAGCCGATAATACATTTATCGTGATTGGTAATTAATATTTTCAATTGATCTTATAGCTGACATTCAAATATTTTATCTAGTTATACTAAATAATCTTTCATTTTGAATTGCAAAGACAAAGAGCATGCACTGCCCCTCACTCTGGTGAGGAACCCAACAGTTGGCCCTCACCCCCTCATTCCAAATCGGGAGGGAGGGAGGGAAATATTTTCTCCTTTTCTTTACGAAACAGGAGCAAAAATAATACAACCTTTCTGTCGAACAGCACAGAAATTATGACAGAGAAACGTGCCACAAAAACTGGTCTCTCCCCCGGAGAGGGATAAACTACGCGTCACTGAGCAAGAATAGACCTGGTCTATGAAACCAGATGCGGCGAACAAAAGGCCCAAAAAGCGATCGCGGCATAGTCCATTTTATAGTGCGGGTGGTAAAATGAATTTGCTTTCACAAGCTCGCGCAAATTCTGATTACCACCTGACACCATAAGAGAGGACAGACAAGAACCAATATGTAGCGGAGTCTCTGTGTGACTCATTAAAAGGTTGCATTTATTTTAAATTGCATTAATAATAGATCAGTTGGCATTTTATATATTTCGCCACACATGCACGGAAAAGTTTCAATGCCAATTGCCGCCAGGAAGGATCCACGGCCCAAAGTGTGAAATTATAATTCAGATACATAAATTAATTCATTTATATGAGGAATTCCACTCTGCTGGGAAGACACCTTATCTGAAATTAAGTGTGAATTTGCCAAATTAGAAGAGATGAGATCAGCAAGTTTGAAATGTTCTCCCTTACCACCATGCACGGAAAAGTTTCAATGCCAATTGCCGCCAGGAAGGATCCACGGCCCAAAGTGTGAAATTATAATTCAGATACATACATTAATTCATTTATGAGGAATTCCACTCGTGGAAGACACCTTATCTGAAATTAAGTGTGAATTTGTGAAATTAGAAGAGATGAGATCAGCAAGGTTGAAATTTTCTCACTTAACATCGTACCGAATTATAACACATGGAATTTCCCTGAGTTTGATCAATCAAATTGTAAATGCGCTTCTTGGCGCCATCCTTCAAATTAGTAAACAATTCACGCATTGTCTTTCACAAATGTTCATAATAATCACACATTTTCTTACCAAATCACAATTTTTCTTATGAATATAACTTTATCAACTGCTATAGCCGATAATACATTTATCGTGATTGGTAATTAATATTTTCAATTGATCTTATAGCTGACATTCAAATATTTTATCTAGTTATACTAAATAATCTTTCATTTTGAATTGCAAAGACAAAGAGCATGCACTGCCCCTCACTCTGGTGAGGAACCCAACAGTTGGCCCTCACCCCCTCATTCCAAATCGGGAGGGAGGGAGGGAAATATTTTCTCCTTTTCTTTACGAAACAGGAGCAAAAATAATACAACCTTTCTGTCGAACAGCACAGAAATTATGACAGAGAAACGTGCCACAAAAACTGGTCTCTCCCCCGGAGAGGGATAAACTACGCGTCACTGAGCAAGAATAGACCTGGTCTATGAAACCAGATGCGGCGAACAAAAGGCCCAAAAAGCGATCGCGGCATAGTCCATTTTATAGTGCGGGTGGTAAAATGAATTTGCTTTCACAAGCTCGCGCAAATTCTGATTACCACCTGACACCATAAGAGAGGACAGACAAGAACCAATATGTAGCGGAGTCTCTGTGTGACTCATTAAAAGGTTGCATTTATTTTAAATTGCATTAATAATAGATCAGTTGGCATTTTATATATTTCGCCACACATGCACGGAAAAGTTTCAATGCCAATTGCCGCCAGGAAGGATCCACGGCCCAAAGTGTGAAATTATAATTCAGATACATAAATTAATTCATTTATATGAGGAATTCCACTCTGCTGGGAAGACACCTTATCTGAAATTAAGTGTGAATTTGCCAAATTAGAAGAGATGAGATCAGCAAGTTTGAAATGTTCTCCCTTACCACCATGCACGGAAAAGTTTCAATGCCAATTGCCGCCAGGAAGGATCCACGGCCCAAAGTGTGAAATTATAATTCAGATACATACATTAATTCATTTATGAGGAATTCCACTCGTGGAAGACACCTTATCTGAAATTAAGTGTGAATTTGTGAAATTAGAAGAGATGAGATCAGCAAGGTTGAAATTTTCTCACTTAACATCGTACCGAATTATAACACATGGAATTTCCCTGAGTTTGATCAATCAAATTGTAAATAAGCTTCTTGGCGCCATCCTTCAAATTAGTAAACAATTCACGCATTGTCTTTCACAAATGTTCATAATAATCACACATTTTCTTACCAAATCACAATTTTTCTTATGAATATAACTTTATCAACTGCTATAGCCGATAATACATTTATCGTGATTGGTAATTAATATTTTCAATTGATCTTATAGCTGACATTCAAATATTTTATCTAGTTATACTAAATAATCTTTCATTTTGAATTGCAAAGACATAGAGCATGCCAAACAAGTTTTTGACTTTGTCCTGACAAAAAGGGAAAACTTGACAAAACGGTGGGGGGGGGGGGGGTAAAAAAAAATGACCCCTCATACTATTTGGCTTCCGGGTTTGCGTTAAAGTGACACAATGCAGCTTGCCAATTCTCTAACAGACATTGCTTGCCTTTTTCAGGGGGGATGTACCCCGTCATAAATGAACATGGAGTGATCACAGTTTTGAAAGTAATGAGAGTGCTTAATGAAGCAAGCGTTGTTGGGCATAGCACGGCAAACTTTGTGAACATATTTATTGATGTTGAATGCACATCTCTTGCCTGCATTACGGGATGCCTCATTCAGATAGAAAGCTCGGTATAAAATCATGAGAGTAAAACCAATGACAGTTATATAAATCCACACGATGGCCATAAAGTACGTCATCAAATATGTACCATATTGTTGCCAGTAATCCATTGGAATTTACACATTTTGCACAACTGAGTTAAATTACAAGGGTGAAATTCAAAAATGAATGGTATATTTCACACAATTAAATGAGGTGTACCTGACGTGTCGCCATTCGTGGATAGATACCGGGGTTAACACCCATTATTATCAGATTTCACTGGCTAAAATCATGACTAGTAAGTTCATGTGGCACAATTTGAAATCACTGTGCATAATCAGAATTGTCTGAATGACGTTAACACTCATGGTAACAAGCATTTCCAATTGTTCTTGATACACATACCTATATTACGGTCTCTGAGTGGTCGTTGAATCGAAACTTGAGTTAAAACGCCAGAGTCCGTGCTGAAAAACTCAGCAGCAAGTCCCAACTCATTTATTCGTCCTAAGCTAGAATTAGAATGCATTTTCTAATGAGCTATAAGGATCCGAGTTACTTCCGTTGGGGATCGAACACCGGAAAACACTGATCAAACCGCCGACTATCTCCGCGATACTCGAATATCATGCATACCTGTATGGTATGTCCCATATTACCATATTAAAGCGACGAAACCCTTTGTCCAATAACTAGTTCTATGTCATGTATGGAATCACAATGGATCCATGTGTCGCCAACATATTTGATCAATGTATTTTACGATAAGATGATGCCAATGTGAGCTTCATTGTGCTCACTGTTTCGGCTATTGATGCTATCTGTTCATTGAGGATAGCCACTTTCCCGACCGCCAGCGCCCCGGATGACGGAGAATGTATAGGCGGATCTTTTAGGCATTTGAACTGAGGCTAATTGACTGCGGTATCGTGATCGACAGTCAAATCATAAATCATCGGATTTGTTTGTTTCACTGATATGAAAGCAGTGAATTCATCCTGCATATACACCTAGCACATAAAGTCCCTGCTCAGGTGCTTTGAGGTTGACTAATTCAAAATATATAATCGGTACCAAAAATCTGAGATATACATTAAATGAGCAAATTTCTTCTCCGCAGTTTGATACCTCATTCAACAAAATCGAATGGATACTTTTAAAGTTATGTCGATTTCAATGACCGTTCATGCAACAGAAAAGTGGCACTAGGTATAGGAATCATTGATTTGTGTGTGATAACTGTGTGCTATCTGAACGTGACAGATGAATGGGTCTTTAGTGATAACCGCAATGTGCGGGACAAAGGGTGTATCTGGCTGTGAAGAATACAAGTACTATAGCTGATAAGCTGTGAGTTTTTCAGTGCGTAAATCCATAGACGGGTAAAACATTGATTTTTACCGTCTATGGTAAATCACACACAAATCAATGATTTCCTATACCTAGTGCCACTTTTCTGTTGCATGAACGGTCAGTGAAATCGACATAACTTTAAAAGTATCCATTCGATTTGGTTGAATGAGGTATCAAACTGCGGAGAAGAAATTTGCTCATTTAATGTATATCTCAGATTTTTGGTACCGATTATATATTTTGAATTAGTCAACCTCAAAGCACCTGAGCAGGGACTTTATGTGCTAGGTGTATATTGTACCCAGACGAATCACGAAGGCCATTTATATGCCCACTTACATTGGTGATGTCGTCGTCATTGGTACAGGTGACGTAGTGCATTGGCCGGATGCGAATCTATTAACCGTACTCACTCACTGTATAAATGTATTGCTGTACAATGTACAAGTGCTCTGCACTTTACTCCGTCAGGTATCAAATGTTGTTTACGGTAATAAAGATCGCTGCCCCGGCAGATGCATGCTACAGGCCGGATACCCCGCCTAAGCCAAAGGCCTACTGGAGGAGAAACACAGGTGGGATGCCGAAATATACACCATTCATGGCAGCCACTTCTGAGTTCTACTACTTCTTTCCCTGAAAAGAATCGAAAAGGAAAACAGCAGGAGCAGATCTAGAGAGTACATTCATAACCACAGTTTTAAACAAAGGCATATCATATAATACTATAATTCCTTGAATGATCGAGGCCCTGTGATCCGATAATGTAAGGCCTTCGAAAGTGTCGATCCAATTTATTGTAAATGAGCAAATGAGTCATTATATTAATAATTATATCATGTATGTATACGTAACGCCTGTTATCGCTTAGTTCATATATCTAATAATGTTCAACTGCCACTCCCGAAGGCCCGTTGATAGCAGAACTTACAAGCAGCAAGCAACACCCCATTTATCGTTAACGTAAAACAACCCTACCATGATCATGACGACATTGCCGAATACCCCCGTAAAACATGTCACAAAATCAAAGTCAAACTGCAGAGTAGAAACTGTAAATGATATTATTGACATAATGATTTGTCTTGGCGACAATGGACAATGGAACTATTATTACTACTAATGTCATGTGCACGACAGCTTGCGCAGCCATGCAAGTAAAAAGTTCAGAATCAAACGATACTGCGTGTAATTTCTAAGTTAAATAACTTGCAGGAGTAACCCATATGTCTGAAAGAGCCACAGATCTAGCTTTGGTCGAATAATTATGAACCAAGCAAATTATTATTATAGTGAGTTCATCGAAGAGCGATCAATTGGTGCCTATACACAACACTGTCCAATGCATGAGAGTCTTATTGTTATAATACACATATACCCGTAGCAGCTATGACTTGTGTACCAATTCAGAGAGAACAATATCGAACCACTTGCGCATTATTTGAAATCAAAAGGCATTGAAATCGTCACCTGTGATTCCGGCATATGATAAAAACACAAAGCCGAAAAATAATAATTATTATGGCCCTATTATTTTTATAAATTTATTTTTTATTTTATATTTAAAAGTAAAAAACTTCCCCAACAATACGTAAACTCGGTGATCAAGGACAATACAGTGTAAAGTTGAAAGCAAAATAGTAACATACCAACAGCATCAATAGTCTAATTAAAGGCTGACATGCAGGATGGCTGACAAAACATAGCCTTCCATACTCAAATTTCATGACAAAACAAAACTTTATGATATTTAAATACAACCCCCGGAACTCCAGACTGACGACGCAAAAGATAATAGACATGACATAGTCAGACTACCACAATATCACTGCAATTTGAATCTAGATGAAACTATATTGGACTAACATCAAGGAATCATCGCCATCCGGATATGGAGAACTCGTATTGGATAAATTATCACATCAATTGAATAAGTACTCGGCAGCAGTAGGAATGTAAATGAAACATAATATCGAGGTACAACCTGGATTTTAGTGAAAGTGAATCATGTTAACTTAATATTATCTATTATGGCCATATTCCATTATAAACTGATTCCAAGACCCCATCGATATATTCGACAAAAAATAGACTCCTCTCCAAGTGAATGGAACGTTTGGGTGACGTCAGTGGAAGAATCGTCTCGGATGGATCGACTATAGATCAAGAGATCGCCAACATATTATAACTGCCACTAGCCGAAAGACCAAAAGAACCGACCACAGGCTTCGTATCCCACCGGATCTCAGAATTATATTATTTATTATTTTTAATTTTTACGGCAATGTAGGCCATTGGATTGGATGCGTCATCCAAATAAAATCATGATCGTATAATAATCATAGACTATTAGTTTACACCTTGACACGCCTACGCCCAATCGAATGAACTGGAAAAGGTACGGACAAGGTACGCCAATATGAGCCTGAAATGATGACCTTTGACTCACAATGTAGACTACGGTCTCAGTCACACATGAAAACCATAATATCGAGACCACCAATTATAAAACAATTTAAATTCTTGTTAATTCAGTTCACGCCAGAATGTCCGAGTTTCTATATTTACACAAACCAAGGTACGGCAATATGACCCGAAATGATACCTTTGACCCCCAATGCAGACTACGATCTCGGTCACAAAGAAAACCATTATCGAGACCGATTATAATACAATTTAAATTTGTGTTAATCCAGTTCACGCCAGATTGTCCGAGTTTCTATATTATTATTTGTTAACAATTAATTTAGACTACGATCAAATACCTAGAGCCCGTCGTCACCGGTCCTCCAAGCGCTATATACACGTATACAAAGAGAAAATACAAAATTGTATTACCAAATAAATTAATCCTAATGATGAGGATCAAGACGGATTTATGACATATGTATGTAGTAGTCCGCCCCACACAATGTGTGCAACGTTTTCAGTTGAAATGAAAATCCATAACCCACGCCTTGCCCGTTAGCAGATCGATACCATGCACCATATTGGGGAAAGCACATAGACCCGGTTCTATTCATAGTATATGATGTGTCAATAATCAGACGCGTGTTGACTGATAAAAACAACTACAATGTTATTCAAAGTGACTTTTTGTTGCGTGGCGACGGCACTCTCGCCACGCGTCTCTAATCTCAATGCACGCATGATGCAAGTGACACGACCGTAACAAAACAGGGGACATGAGAAGCTATCGGCTATTCATCGTATTATATAATGTCAATCGATATTAACCCAACAATCAAACATATGTATTTGAATCAACAGCAAGTATGACTACCGGTAAGCGGTAATTATCTATCAACCCCATACCATGTAATAAGATCTATACAATAAATAACAATTAATATGCTCTCACCGTTTTAATTTTACACTTGTAACTCGTTGTCTCCTGGCAAGCAGCAGCACCCGGTCTAACGGACAATGAGTCCCGTAAAATAAACATTCAACCGGCGTGATGTTCCTCTCCTGGCCTGAACCGATGTTATCGCCAGCAAGAAAATCCTGTTACAATAACGACGTACGCGTAGACGATGCCAAACGTGCAAAACAGGCCTTTGGAAACTTGTGTGTGAAAGTTATTTGAAAAAATCTTTTTTACAATAAAGAGCAATTATCAAAACAACCTTTCTATGGAAGGTGCGCGAAATATTTTCTCCTTTTCTTTACGAAACAGGAGCAAAAATAATACAACCTTTCTGTCGAACAGCACAGAAATTATGACAGAGAAACGTGCCACAAAAACTGGTCTCTCCCCCGGAGAGGGATAAACTACGCGTCACTGAGCAAGAATAGACCTGGTCTATGAAACCAGATGCGGCGAACAAAAGGCCCAAAAAGCGATCGCGGCATAGTCCATTTTATAGTGCGGGTGGTAAAATGAATTTGCTTTCACAAGCTCGCGCAAATTCTGATTGTGGTTATAAATGATGCAAGCATGCTTTACATCATTTACTGAGGTATTAATTTAGCTAATTACCAATCTTCAAATCTGATTAACAAAGTAGGATGATCGGTGGTTGGTTGTTTGCATATCTATCAAATCGCTTGAATCATACTTGAATAAGGTCACATTATTTTTTGTCTTTAGGCTATTGTATTTGTGTAACCATCTATCAAATTGACTTGTGTTTAGTCTTATTTTAAAGGTAATTTAATATCCTTTAATAATATATATCACTTTTGATTTAATTGATACAGCTGGTTAAGCATAATTAGTCAGGGTGGTTGAGGAAGTGGAGGAGGAGGAGGAAGTGGAGGAGGAGGAGGAGATAACTGCCTAATATATGGGTGAAAATGAAGTGTTGTCCTGTAATAGAGCTTTCTTATCATGCTTATACTTACGTTATATGCCATTGTGGTTATAAATGATGCAAGCATGCTTTACATCATTTACTGAGGTATTAATTTAGCTAATTACCAATCTTCAAATCTGATTAACAAAGTAGGATGATCCATGTACCTACACTCATAAATTCGTTTTTGTTTAGGATTCAAAATTTTACTTCAAGGAAAATTAGAAGAAAAGAGTTTGATGTAAAAGAAATAGTCCTATGTAATTGCAAACAGAAATTAAATTTGTAATTGTGAAACATAGCAACCGACCTGTTTTTTTGGTTATTTCCATAGTAATTGAATAGTTTTGCAAAAAATAGTGTCCAATGGTTTAATGGCAATATGTACTCAATCAATGTACGCAAAAATCAGAGTTGAAAGTCAAGACATCTCTGAGAACACTCGCGGACAAGATTTACGTTCGTCCTTTTATTTATATAGATGTGTTTTTTGTTATAAATATATATTTCTTTAAATTTTAAATGGTATATACATGTATTTGTAGTTTAATTTTTTGTGTAAGTTTAAATTATGATATTATTATTGACATCATTATTAATATTATACTAGTCTATTAAGTTGTAAGTTAAATAATTGTAGATTAAGTTGTACATGAAAATGTATGTTGTAATGTGTGATATTTTATGTAACGCGCCTCGAGCACCATTTTGGTGGATTAGTGCGCATTATAAATCAACATTATTATTAATCATTATCAATCCAACCGGTCATGCGGTGTTTCGCGTGAGCATCTTGAGATTCTTGACAACATCAGCTCTTTCAACCTTGCATGCATCAGTTGTGTCGTTATCCAACCGATATTCACGACGCGGTTACCTAAGCACTCTGGCCATACAGGTTGGGGGTTCGGAGTTTTTACTGAGTATGGGTCTTTAACTGTGAAATCATATCGCAAACTACTGCAAACAATCTGACGACTCTTTCTCCTCGGCTTCATTTTGAGTTTTCGCGGCATATGAACAAAATAGAAACAAGCGGGAAGATGCGCGTATAGCGCTTTTTGTCGATCGACGCGCATTTGGAATATTTTGAATTTTGTCAAAATGCGCTTGCGACGCAACGCCAGTAATTCACGCTCGCGCCTTTATTTGACGCTACGCTCGCATTTTCGAGTCAAAAAATCAGCTGGCACAGTGCCAGCGGCACTGCGCGTCGCTACCGTGGTGCAGTACCCTTAAGGTTGGTGTCAACCCTGTTTGGCGCCAAATTATCAAGCACTGTAACTTTTAAATTATAAATGTGATGTACATAAAAGTATACATTTTTTGTAATGAAATGAGTCAGAGAATCCATTTTTGGTATCAAATTTTACTAAAATTAGTGATTTTTACTTTTTTGCCCAAAAATCACCTTTTTGGCGTCAAACATTTTCAGACAACCTAACAATATCAGTTTTTGATTAAAAAATCCAACATTTCACCAAAATCATCTAAAGTCAATTATCTAGGAGCGAATTTTTTTTTTTGGCTTAAAATTTGTTTGTTTTGAAAATATTGACCAAAAAGTGCCAAAAAAATGTTTTTTATCTCAAAAATCTCATTTTTGGCACTTTTTTTTTGACACCAACCTTAAGCTGGGTCTGAAAGTGATTGTATTATGTTAGTGCGTCATGGGGGACTATTAAAGCACCAGACCAACTTTATTTGATAGTCTCTTGCACAATATTTAGCGATGTCTATTAAAACAAACGATTCCAAGATCCATTGCCCAATTTGTATTAGGTAAATTACGAATTATGATTTATCATCTTTATTTGTACAGATACGGTGTTTCGACGTGTATGAAAGATAAACCCCTCATAGCAGACCATCAGCAATAATAATGGGCGCCCATTATTATTGCTGATGGTCTGCTATTCGTCCTTTATCTATCTAATAATCATTTTTTCTTGGAGGTCTTCTTTTGATAGGCCCTTCATTTGATAGATTATGACATTATGGGAACCCCCTTGCCTCGCAGCCTCGCTCCCCAAAATGACAAACACTGTGTATATTAATACAAATTAGTCGGTTATGCTCCTAATTAACAGCAAGTGGACAAACTCCCTAAGGAACTGTAGAGCATACAACTCTGTGGAACTAAACTCAGACCACCGGATTGTCAGCATCAAGCTCGTGTGTAGCCTAATATCTACCAAAGGGAAACCCTACGCAAGACCGAGGTTTGACTGGGAAAAGCTGCAAAACGCTGGCACAAAAGAGCTATTCCAGATTGAGCTGTCAAACAGATTCGAAATCCTCAAGTTACGTGCAACGACACATCCACACCAATAACTGAGAGATACGAACAGTTAGAGAAAGCAGTTTCAGAAGCAGCCGAAAAAGTTGTTGGAAAACGCAAACCTCAAGACCATGCACCTAAAGTCTGAGAGGGACGCGGCCAAAAGACGTTACCTTGTCTCAAATTCACGGCAATCCAGAGACAGATGGTAGAAGCTCAACACCTGTTTGAATGAGTCTTACAAGGCAGATGAATCGTCCATGCTCAACAAACAGATGGAAGATCTTCATCAGGCTGACCAAAAAGCGACTATTCCACTACCATGGAAAATCATCCATGATCTCTCTGGGAAAGATAGGAAGTCCAGCGTCAATGTCAAGAAAGAGATGGTACCCCCCCCCCCCCCCCCCTCCCCCCAAAGAATGGCAAAGACCTGCTTGCAAAATGGAGAAAGTATTTCAGCTCTCACTGCTAAACAATGACAGTGGTCAACTCCCATCTGATCTACCATCACCTGCTGCTCAGGACCTGCCCATCCACATTGATCCTCCCACAAGGAGACCAAGGAAGCCATTCATCAATGAAGCCCAAGAAAGCTGCAGGTCTTGACTGTGCAATCACATCAGAAGCACTCCAAGATGGCGGTGACGTATTGGTACAAGTTGTCCATGGGTTCTGCATGGAAGTTTACACCACCCTGAAACCACCCAACCAGTGGACCACCAGTGTTATTGTTCCTCTACCTAAAAAGGGGAACCTCTCTCTTATGACTAACTATAGAGGAATATCTCTTCTGTCAATTGCAGCTAAAGTATACAACAAGATCATGCTCAACAGAATTAGAGATCATGTCGACCCCATCTTGAGGAATAACCAGGCTGACTTTCGCCCCGGCAGAAGCTGTGCTCAGCAAATCCACATACTGAGGAGGATCATGGACGGGTTTAAAGACCAGCAGCTACCTCTCACAGTCACATTCATAGACTTCAAGAAAGCCTTCGACTCCATAAACAGGAAAGTTATGTTTGCAGTACTGCGACATTACGGAATCCCAAAAGCTTTAGTCGACGCTATAGGTGTACTGTACAACAACTCGAGAAGTGCTGTGGTGGTCGATGGCAGTATCTCTGATCCTTTCGCTGTCTCCACTGGAGTGCTACAGGGTGACGTTCTGGCTCCATTCCTATTTGTGATATTGGTAGACTACCTATTGAAGAAGGCCACATCTGATCTTGACTCCGGAGTTGTGACACATCCACGTCGTTCGAGGTGTCATCCTGCCATTGTTCTCAACGACTTAGACTTTGCTGATGACATTGCCTTACTCGAGACAACATTTCCACGAGCCCAGACGCAGCTGACAGAAACTGCTGCAGCAGCAAAAGACCTCGGCCTCTACATTTACTAGAACAGAGTACATGACTGCCAACTGCATCCTCACCCGACACTTCAGGTCTATGGGGATACCATCAACCATGTGACAGATTTCAGGTATCTTGGCTCTATGATAGCATCGGGTGCAAGTGATCTTAAAAGACGCAAGGCATCAGCATGGTGCGCATTTTGGAAGTTAGAACGCCTCTGGAGGAGCCCTCAAATAGTATCACAACAAAGATGAAATTATTCAATACCACCTGTGTGACTATCTTACTGCATGGATGTGAATCCTGGGTGATATCCCAAGATATGGAATGCAAAATAAATGCCTTCGACTACCTCTTGCTACATGATAATGCTAAACATCAAGCGCATGGATCATGTCCCAAACACCACAATTTATGACATGACCAAGACAGAGCCTCTTATCTACCGTGTAAAGCGCCGCCAGCTGAGATTCCTTGGCCATATACTCCGTCTCCCTGCTGAAGAGCCTGCTAAAAAGTATGCCACCTACGCACCAACACATGGCCGAAGGAGACCTGGTCGTCCTTGCACAACATATCTGACATACACCTAGCACATAAAGTCCCTGCTCAGGTGCTTTGAGGTTGACTAATTCAAAATATATAATCGGTACCAAAAATCTGAGATATACATTAAATGAGCAAATTTCTTCTCCGCAGTTTGACACCTCATTCAACCAAATCGAATGGATACTTTTAAAGTTATGTCGATTTCAATGACCGTTCATGCAACAGAAAAGTGGCACTAGGTATAGGAAATCATTGATTTGTGTGTGATTTACCATAGACGGTAAAAATCAATGTTTTACCATGTTTTACCCGTCTATGGATTTACGCACTGAAAAACTCACAGCTTATCAGCTATATAAAAGACTTGTATTCTTCACAGCCAGATACACCCTTTGTCCCGCACATTGCGGTTATCACTAAAGACCCATTCATCTGTCACGTTCAGATAGCACACAGTTATCACACACAAATCAATGATTCCTATACCTAGTGCCACTTTTCTGTTGCATGAACGGTCATTGAAATCGACATAACTTTAAAAGTATCCATTCAATTTTGTTGAATGAGGTATCAAACTGCGGAGAAGAAATTTGCTCATTTAATGTATATCTCAGATTTTTGGTACCGATTATATATTTTGAATTAGTCAACCTCAAAGCACCTGAGCAGGGACTTTATGTGCTAGGTGTATATACAACGCTTACTAGAGGACAATGAAGGCATGATTGAAGATCGACAGATTGTCACTCTTGCTCAAGACCGTCGTGCATGGAAGAAACTTGTGGTCGCCTGCTCTGCAGCCGAAGGATGATGATGCTCCCCGGATCACAGGCTTGCCTCCTCCAAATTGAAGACCCTCATTGCCATTACATAGCGACCTTTTTCTTTCATATTGTTTCAGGCATGTCGTATATATTTAAGGTCCTCCTAGAAAAGCACCACAGCAGTGGTCTGATAAGAACTCCTTCATGAATATATGCTTATCCTTCAAACCTAATATGACAGGTTGCTATCTACGAATGTTGTATCAGGTTGCTATCTACTGAAGACAGTGATGGAAATATATTTCATGATGTTTGAAAATAGTACGTCCAAAAAGTGTGCGGTTTGTCGTGGAATTACACGACAACTTTGCATATATGAATATGCATACCAATACCGATAGCGATGAAGTTGTCCGCATAACCGGTCGAAAATATCGCATGGTCAAAATCGCAAATCTACCGACGGAGGGTCGTTTTTACCGACGGGGTTATTTCAGGGGGCCAGGGCCCCCCTTCCCCCCCCCCCCCCCCCCTCCCTGGGTACGCCACTCGCTATCGTGGTGCAGTACCCTTAATAATTTCGGCATACAGTTTTTACAATTATTGCATTGAGGTATTAGGCACTATTAAACACACAATAAGACAACCCAAAGTGGTCAGTAGTTACCACATGATCAGTTTGTGTACTACTCAATGGTCAAATTGCATGTCACCTTGTGCTTCTAAAATAGGAACCATTGGAGTTATGCAACTCAAACTTTGGAATATTATTTTAAGGATCAGTGGCGTACCCAGCTTTTGGAAACTGGGGGGCGACCATAGTTGTACCGACCAAAGGCATGATGTACCGAGAAAAAAAATTACATACTCCCAAAAAAAAAAATCATACAACTTTTTCCGTCATCAGCTGAAATCTTGATAAGTGGGTGGTGTGGGGGGTGGTGGTGGGGGGGGGGGGGGGGGGTGGGGGGGGGGGGGGGGGTGGGGGGGGGGGTAACGATGAACGATAACCGGCCGAAAAAATCACATGGTCAAAATCGTAAATTTACCGACGGGGTTATTTCAGGGGGGCCGGGCCGGCCCCCTGGACCCCCCCCCCCCCTGGTTACGCCACTGTTAAGGATTACCTTTCATTTAGAATAGAAAACATCAAGTTGAAAATCGGGCCGGAACACCTACGTAATCGTCATGAGCGTAAAATCTATCATGTGGGGATGGTTAGGTAGACATCTTTCTTGTCCATTTTGGCTTTCTTGATAGACTCTTGGCTATTTTGACTGTATCTTGGCGAACTTGTGATATGTTCGATGTCCCATTCTTTGGTGAATTTGTCATAGTCTTGTGATACAAACTGGGGTCCATTGTCCGTAACTATCTTCTGGGGAATTCCGTGTCTAGCGAACTGTTGTTTAGTGTGTCTTATGACTGTCTTGGATCGCGTGTCTGTTAGCTTGTTAACTTCCCAATAGTCAGAATAGAAATCAACAGTTATTAGGTAGTCTCTATTGTTGAGCGTGAATAGGTCTTGACCTACTGTCTGCCACGGTCTTGTTGGAATGTCCCAAGACATCATGCTTTCTTTGGTCTGTTTTGGCTTCATGGAATTACAGATGTTGCACTTTTCAACATGATCTTGGACTGCCACTCTCATTCTTGGCCAGAAGAGGCTGTCGCGAGCTCTCCTCATGCATGCTTCGATTCCCTGATGACTGCTATGTGCTTTTCTTGTCATTACTGGTTAAATGTCTTGAGGAACGATTACTCGTTGTCCTTTGAACAGGATCCCATTTTGAGCAGTTATTTCATCTCTATATGGGCAATACTCTCGAATGCATATTGGTACTTACTTGGTCTCTCTTCTCCGGCCATCCGTGTTGCACCATCAGCATAAGGCTCCATCATGGTCGAGTCGGCTTTGGTTGCGTTCTGTAACAGGTGCTGTGTTGACTTGCTGACGTTGATGTATTCGACCTGGTTGATGTGTTCCAGTTCGTCGAAGATTTTATCACTGGATTGTGTCTCTGGAAGATAGGCTCGGCTTAACGAATCGGCTATGTACATTTGCGTTCCAGGCAGGTACACAATGTTCAGCTTGTACTTTTGGAGCCGTAGTAGCATTCTCGGTAGCCTTTTCGGGGCATAGGAGATTGGTTTGGTGTGAATGGTCTGTGTGACCTGTGATGTCTTTGGTGTAGATGTATTCATCAAACCGCTCACATGCACTACAGGATGGTTAATAACTCCTTCTCTATTTGAGCGTAATTACGTTCAGCGCTGGTTAATGCTCGTGATGCGAACGTGACTGGCTTTCCCTCTTGAAGAAGTGTGGCACCTAAACCTGCTTCTGAAGCATCGCACTGGATGGTTACTGGTTCCATCATGTCGTAGTACTTCAGCACTGGTGCTTGTGTGAGAGCATGCCTTTGATTTTTGTTGAATGTTTCTGTGTGATGCGGCATCCACTCGAAGTGTGTTTCCTTGTCAGTCAGTCTGCGTAGTGGTTCAGCTACTTCAGATAGACATGGCAAAAACTTTGCCAAGTATGTAACACATCCTATCAGTCTTTGCACAGTTTTCTTGTTGTCTGGAACTGGCATTTCCGATACCGCTTTCACCTTTTCTGGATCTATCTTTAGGCCATCTGCGCTGAGAATGTGGCCTATATATTTCACTTCAGTCAGTCTAAGCTTCATTTTTCTCTTGTTCAGCTTCAGGTTGACTTCACGTGCTCTGTCTAAGAATCTTCTTAGGTTTATGTCATGATCGATGACTGCGTCTTCAAAGGATTCACCTTGACCATATACAAGGAAGTCATCGGCTATTCCTTGTATGCCACTTAGTCCTTCTATCAGTCGTCTCTGGAACTCTTCTGGTGCAGTATTTATTCCAAACGGTAGACGAAGCCACTTGAATCTTCCAAAGGGCGTCGCAAATGTTGTAAGATCACTGCTTTCCTCTGTCAATTTGACTTGCCAGAAACCATCTATAGCGTCGAGGACTGAGAAGACTTTGGCCTTGGCTAATTCTGGTAAAATTCCTTCTATCGTTGGCATTGGATATCTAGGTCTCTTCAATGCTTTATTTAGATCTCTCGGGTCTAAACATATTCTAAGCTTTCCAGGCTTCTTAACCACCAGCAAATTACTTGTCCAATCAGTAGGTTTGGTGACTCTTTCAATCACTCCTTTATTCTCCAAGTCTTCCAGCTTCTTTTTTACTTCTCTTTTGATTGGCACTGCAATCCTTCTATAGCTGGGTGCTCGATGTGTGGTACAGTTGGATCTATGGCAATTGCATAGTCTCCCGGCAAACATCCTAATCCATTGAATAGGTCTTCATATTCTGCCGTTATTGCCCGCTCTAATTCTTTGTTGTCTTGCACTTATATTATCTGGTGCACATCCTCCGCCACAGTAATTAAACCCATCTCTAATGCTTTGCATCGCGATATTACAGGTTGACTAGTCTTGATTATCTTGAAGGGCAATTTATATTTCTTGTTTCCGCAAGTTGGCGTCCACATTTACTTGTGGTTAAATACATATGCGCATGCGCAGATCAATTAGGTACTGATACATTACAGAGTGTCTCATAAAACCTAATCCTGTAACACAATGCCCAGTAATTTTCATTACTCGTTCCAGTGCATTTCCATCATTTGTTACTATGGCCTAAACCTATTCCCACTTTGTTTTGTCCTGTTTTTTATGTATTCCCTCGGTCATTTTATATTTCCATCCCACACTTATTTTTATTATTTATTTTTAGTCATCACCATTATTGATTTTACTCACCATTGTTATGTTTTAAATCTCATTTGCCTTTTACTTTTTATCTCCCCTTTGTCTATGTCATCCTTTTGTAATGTTATTCACTCAATCAATCAGCTGTCAAGTTTGATATACCTTCCCCTATTCATCCATCTGTCACTTTGTCCCCCCATTGTGTTACATTATCCCTTGGCATTACCTGCCTAGTATTGCTCCCCTGTCTATATGTTGTGCATTTTGTATTCTGTCATTTCACCTTCGATTAAGATTCTGTTAGAATCGAAACGTCAGGTCCTCTTATAAAGGGTTCAACAAAAGAAAGTATACCACTTTGTTTATGTCATTTTGAGTAACTTTCAATTTGTTTTTGTCCAAACAGGCTAGATAGGCATTTAGACGAATCTTTTAGGCATAATTTGATACCAAATTTGCTCCCTAACAACAAAGATAAACCATGATTAGTACCATTTAAAGGAAAATATCCCATTTTCAAAAGTCGCATTTCCAATTCACAGCACGAGAAGAATAGGCCAATTGTTAACACACACATGCCGTATTTATCCCGGGCTAATTCAAATGTAAACTGATGCATGGGTGAAGGATTTGAATGTAAAGGAATGTTATGGATGGGGAGAACATGGACAGATTAACCAAATCTTCTCGTGCTGTGTATTGGAAATGCGACTTTTGAAAATGGGATATTTTCCTTTAAATGGTGCTTATCATGGTTTATCTTTGTTGTTAGGGGGCAAATTTGGTATCAAATTATGCCTAAAAGATTTATCTAAATGCCTATCTAGCCTGTTTGGTCAAAAACAAATTGAAAGTTACTCAAAATGACATAAACAAAGTGGTATACTTTCTTTTGTTGAACCCTTTATTTATTATACATTAGCAAAGAAACTGCAAACGAAGAGATAATGGAATTCATCTCCAATCATATCACCAGAGCAAAGTTTACAATTCTTGTCATTATCATCTGTACTAAATCTACACTACATACATTTATATTTGGTAATTTAATATTACCACATCTAAGCTTGGCGAATATTAATCTATTACTAAAATCTAATTCTAATAATGTATGACTCAAAATGAAGATTATCTTTGAAAGTGCTATAGTTTTTGCAAATCAATTATTTTCAACGTCACTAAGCCAATTTTGCTTATTTGTATCGTTAATTCTCAGAGCCAGGGCATTTTTCAACCATTTGGATTTGTGATTGCTTGGAGATGTCCAAATGTTACTAAATCCACAAAGATAAAATGTGTGTCTTTAAATTTTGCAAATCCACTTTGAGGATAATAAAAGTAATTGAAGCTGATTCGTGAATGTACTTAATAAGACTATAACTATAGAGTCTGAAAGAATATTTCTCATGTTTACCAGTGACTATCCTACTCCTACAAAAATTAATCATTCGTTTAGATATTATACTACAAAGCTTACTGTACTTGCCCACCTCCCCCCATAAAGCATAGAGTTAACCATGTTAACAGTCAGTCTGTTTACTTTGAGGATTCTACGAAGAAAGTTAAAATCGATCTGATCAAGATTTTCAAAAACCCCATACTTCACATCCACAAAGAAGAATGGGCAGGACCAGTTTACTAAACAGGTCGCATGTGATATCAACAGGAAGGTGAAGTTTGGCAGCTTACTAAAAAGGAAACCAAAAATAAATTAACTCGTTAATTTAAACATTTTTAAGATAACAAATGGGTTAACCACTTTTATCCATCAAGACCACATACAATGAGTTAATAGCCTCAACTCACCATGCTCTCCATTAAGACAGCAGTTAAAATGACAATAATAATCATATAGATAATATGTATTGTATTTGTAATAAACCAAATTTAAAACAAATGTTACCATACCACTGCCTGATTTTAGTGTAATGTAGAAACGCACAGACCGTCTCAACGTAACGACGCCGACAACTACCGGTATGGCGGTATATATCATAAGAAAAATGCGAAAGTGTCTCACAAACAACAAAGTTAAAAGCTTGTTGAAGTTCGAAGATTTTTTTTTGAATACAATTAAATTTAATCGGACTGGTGGGAAATAACGCAAATTGTATTGTGTAAATAAGGCTAGAGCTGCTTTGTTTTACTAGGTTCCAAGCAGGTCCACGTACTTCAAAATAAAAATAAGAAGCAGATTTAAACATGTTAAACAAGATCTTACCTTGAGTTCGAAACTTGATCTTTATTCAAAGCAGAAATGGTAGTGGAGAAATATAATGGCCTCCTTCTTCCTTACATTAAAAATAGAACAGTCAAAATTGTTTGTGTAGAGATGCATCTAATAATAATAAAGGTCTAAATTTTATTGTCATCGCAGCCAACCGGCTGAATTGTAACAACATAATTACTTGAAAATTGACGCATGGATTATTAAAATGAATGAATAGTATCTTAATTGCATGCCTGCAAAAGGTTATTACATAATAATGTAATAAATTTATTACATATTACATATTTATTATCTACATACTAATTTTCGGTCCCTCGCCTGATTAGATACGAGGGTCATTCAATAAGTTCTACCTCCTCACTCATAACATCGCTAATATGAATGTCAGCCTCATGACATTTGTCATGATTATAGCTCTGAATCATAGCTACACATGTATAATAAATGCTAATTGATACCTATTTTACTTTTGTCATGATGCAATCAAAGCCAGAGAGAGATTTTGGACAACGGACACGGAAAATTACCCCAAAGATAAATACATGTTTTTTCGTTTTCTCTCCGTATTGTATGATTAGGTATAACCGCCCGATTTAAATACTGAAAATAGAAAACAATGGATGATTTCTGAATATAATGCTATACTATCATGTATAAATCAAATTGTAAGCAATATTAACTGTTATAGCTTGCAAATAGTATAATATCAACTCGAATGTATTGACAAGCCTTTAGTATACTGGAATACTGATATTCAGTCAAATGTTCGTTGTTACAAGTCAAGCCACAGTGATGCCCCGAATGTTAAATCTTAACATGATAGTAACTTTATCAGTTTTCCTTATATGCAACATTTAGAATAGTTAATCAGGTAGTCAGTGATAGAAAAATAAATCTTCGAGGGACTTGAAATATATCCATTTAGTCCTGTATAATGAAGATCTCTTAGTTCCTTAGAAAATCAAATATGACTTTTGCAGCGATTCTCTAGGGTAGGGTTAAAATTGATGGCTGTGTCCTGGTCTGGTTCTGGTTAATTAGAGGGCATTTTCTGCCAAAAAAAACGGTCACTTGTATTGTTTAAAGTCTGTTCAAGAGATATTTGTAACTTAGAACGATTGTAATTGACCGATAGGTACATTTTTGTCTCTTAGAATTGGCCAAATGAATAGCACTTAGGAGACATTTGGCTGTTTTTTACCCGTTTCCGTCGCACTAAATGGATGTTTGGTTTTAACTGCATATCCAGAAAAGTACAATGAGTATTCAGACCAATTTACTACGATTTTGTAGCTGAGATTCAAAGCTTCAATTGTGGAATATTTCATACGACTGGCTTGTATAATAGCAAAGTTATGAGGTAGGAGGTAGAACTTATTGAATGAACGAACCCTAGTGCACTATAACCACTACCAAAGTGCATTAGGCTTGTCATCTGACATCACTGATGACGTTAGAGATCATCTTGTCTCAGGGATGATCAACTATATATATATAATCTATTTAAAATTGTACATTACAGTGATCCCATCATAATAGCAAACTATTGTCCGCTGCTTTAATGTTTTATTTGATCTGAATCTTGTATGGAAACTTCTTTATAGTAGGGTCGTTTGAAGCAATTCCGTGACCGTGGAGAGCAGAGCAATGTTTCTTGGTGAATTTGTCTTCCTTGATGGATAAATAAAAAATCTAGCGGGGGTGTACCTTGAAAAAGGGTGGGGGAAGGGGGGAACCTGTGAGGGCCCAAATTTCAAAATGGCCGCCATCGGCCATTTTGGAAATATCTTTATTGAAAGTTTGACCTACTAGGCTGATCAAAATATGGTCTAAGGGGTTTTGGAGGTCAAGGAATTCATTTATGATGTTGTTTAAATGATTTGGTGCCTCCCTTTACTCTAAAATACAAAATGGCCGCCGTCGGTATCTGTATATTTAAAATTTTACCTACTAGGCTGATCATAATATATCCTAAGGGGTTTTTGGGGTCAAGGAATTCATTTCTGATGTTTTTTAAATGATTTGGTGCCTCCTTTTTCTCTAAAATTCAAAATGGCCGCCAAAAATCCCCACCAGTACACAAAATTAGCTCTATCAAACTTTTTCCAACAGCTCTATTCTTACAGATACACTTTTTTGTGTATACGTAATGTACTTGAGATGTTTAGCAGTTAATGGGCTATTCCATTTATTAATGGTACACCCCCTATAGAAGGCAAGCATTTTTTTACTGAAAATTTTGGGAATTCCCACTGCAAAATTGTGTTGCCTTCTATAGGGGTGTGACCAAAACTGCTTCAAAAATTGGGAATTCCCAGGTTGTTTTTTGTTTTTAAAATTGGGAATTCCCATGCCTTCTATAGGGGTGTGAGGCATGCAATTTATTTTTTGGGAATTCCCAGGCTGCTTTTTGATTTAAAAATTGGGAATTCCCATGCCTTCTATAGGGGTGTGAGGCATGCAATTTATTTTTTGGGAATTCCCAGGCTGCTTTTTGATTTAAAAATTGGGAATTCCCATGCCTTCTATAGGGGTGTGAGGCAAGCAATTTTATTTTTTGGGAATTCCCAGGCTGCTTTTTGTTTTAAAAATTGGGAATTCCCATGCCTTCTATAGGGGTGTGGTACGTTTTGGGTGTTGGTGGGGTGGGGTGGGGAGGGGGGGGGGTGGCACAGGATCAGAGTGCAGAGTTGAGAGGGTGGGGCTTATACATTGAAGTGGCAAGGATGTGTGGACAGGATTCGGGGTAATTGGTGAGGAACTTTAAGGCAAAACCACGGTGTAATTTGGTGAGGATAGTGCAAATCAGTGAGTGTGTGCAGGGGTGCGTTTGTTATCCTTATTTCTCTATAAGTTTTGATCAAAGTGGCGCCTAATTTGCATGAAAGATAGAGGAAATAACGGGACGTGTGATTTTAAGTATAGAAAATGGTCAACAACAATTGGCTCAAAAAAACAGCAAAAAACCTGGCATCATTCTGTTATACCCTACACACCAACATCGGTAGTATGCGTCGTTCTTAAAAAGTATGCACTATGAATACCTCTGTGAAGGGTATAACAGAATTACTTCAAAAACCTCTCCAATTTTGCTCACAAATGCCACTAGAAGTGCACGATATTGTGCGTTGCGTATACTATTGCGTAATCATACCGTGTGGTAACGCGTCTCGTACATGTTTGCGGAAGGGCTCACTGCCGCGGCATTACGCACTTCTACACATGGCGCATAAGCCACACGGGAAAAGTTATAGACCTGTTGGTTATGGGTTATGGTGTCATGTTGGGTGGGGGTAAAACCACGTAAAAATGGTTTAGAATAGGCATAGGGTTATCATGGTTATAGTGACGAGGTACAAGTAGCGGGTTAATAAAGCAACCTGATTTTTTTACTTTAAATTGGCGTGCCAAACAATCCAAGGGACCGAGGGTTAATGAAGAAGCCACGGGAAATGGTTTAGGAGGGTTATGATAATAAATAAATCTGGTTGGTGTGTGTGAGGGGGAGGGGGTGGGGTGTAGGGGATTTATATGGTTCATGCAGTTTGAGAGGTTAATTAAGTAGCCACGGTAAATGGTTTTGGAGGGTTATGATTATAAATCAAACTGGTTTGGTTTGCGTGTGGGGTGTGTGGGGGGGGGGGGGGTGTAGGGGGTTTATGTAGTTTCAGAGCCAAGGTAATGTGGCATAACCATAAAAATAATAATGACTAATATCGCTACAAATAGCCTCGGCATAAAATAAATTATTTAAAACCTTGTTTTTTTACGTTCAAGAGCGTTTTATAAAGGGAAAACCAATTCAACCTTGTTCATAGTTCTCCAATAATGCCTACATGATATTTGGCATATTTATTTATAAAACAACCAACAAACAAGCAAAATACCAAATCAACAAAGATTCCTATCTCCAGTAATTATAGAATACCAGTGATACCATTCGCTATACGGTATATGTTACATAATATTGCTATCTTCAGTAGATAGCAAACAAATTGAATGAATAACATGCTTTCTTCAGTATAACATGATCGCAATGTTATCTATAGATAGCAAATAAAATGGCTACTGTAATATTAGTGTATTTAATAGCAGCAAAATTATTCAAATCTTAACCTAAATCAACCCATGCATCAAGCTTGAAACTGGTTAGTTCGTGCAGACACATACCTGATGCATATGGAACCAAAACAACTGAAACTTTAGTGCAAACCTTAAGGATGGTGAATATAAATTAAACAAAAGCTCTGGATTCCATTAAAAATATGATAGCTATGTGGTCAAATCATTCTCTGACTGTGGTGGAGACCAGTGGCGTAGCATTATAGGGGCTCGGGGGCATGATTTCGGTGGGAAAAAAAGAAAGGGGAATGGCGAAAAAGGGAAGGAAGAAAAGAAAAAGGGGAAGGGTAGAGGAAAAGAAAGGGGAAGGAAGAAAAGAGAAAGGAAGAGAAAAGAAATTCGAAAGAAAATAAATGTTTATCATCAGTGGTTAGTTCGGATCGGGAATCGTTAGGCGCGGCCGGGGGGAGGGGGATCAGACGATAACGTGGCGGCCGCGCAAAATCATAGCTAGTTGCAAGACCCTCTGACCCTTGGTATCTTTCAAACACATCGTTAACACGAAAAATGTGTCCCGGAATACGCCGTGGTGCAACTCACAAATTAAAATTATTCTTCATCTACTGTACCAATGAGATATTATAAAATATTGTTGGAAAAAGTTATATATAAAAAGTATAATAGCGTCATATAATTTTAGAAACTTTTTAGAACCCTAATGATGATGCCGAGATGGAGGTGTTTGTTTGTGTGTCAGTTAATATGCATTTAAACCTTTGATTTGTGTGTATATTTGTGGGGGTGTGCAATCCCTGAACAAGAGTTCATGCAATATATAATATTAAGGAAACATAGTGTGAAAGATTCCATGTTGATCTATCATGGATTTCATCTTGGGTCTGACACACAAATTGAAGGTTTTAATGAAGAACTGACACACAAGAACTTAGTGGCGTGCCCAGGGGGGGGGGGGGGGGGGGGGGTGTCGGGGGCTCGGTGGCCCCCCTGAAATAACCCCGTCTGTACACACGAGCCTCCGTCGGTACATTTCTGAATTTGACCATGAGTTTTGTTCTGCCGATTTTCAGGACAAGGTTACTCCTAACCACCCCCCCCCCCCCCAACACTTATCTTATCAAGATTTTAGTTGCTGACGGAGAAAGAATTGGGCAACTTTTACAAAAAAAATTGGAGTCTGTAATTTCTTTTGGTCGGTACATCATGGCTTTCGTCGGTACAACTATATCGTGGCCCCCTCCAAGAACTGACACAAAAAAACATCCCCCTGGCTGGCCTATTTATTTATTTACTATTTTATATATTATTATTTATTTACATAATTATTCATTTATTTATTTAATCATTTTTATTTATTAATGTTTTCTCATGTTTATTTGTTTTAATTTGTTTATTTTAAAAGTAATTTTTAATTTCCCCTCCAGCTCCGTCTGAATAGGGATGACTGATGTGTGTGCCAGTGCACCGTGCACCGCAAGTCAGCTACATAAAATTGGGGTGGGGTGGGATTTAAAAAAGTGATCGTATATTTAAACATTGATTTCTTTGCGAAGAAGGCAATATTCTGTGTCAAGTGAAGCATGGATCATCAATGAGTCTGAAATAGGTCTATGAAATTAATTTCAAACTTGACAAATGACATTTTGACAAGGCTAGGCCTATACTGAAAAACGGGGATGAATACGGGACAACAATGGGAACAGTTTTTGAAATCTCAAATTTTTGTATTGATTGTACTATTTTCTTTAGCCAAATGTGGAAAGAGCAATATAGTGTTCAGAAAATGGTTCAGTGGATGTGAATGAACCAAATGTAGCCAAGCCCAGGGTATCAAAAATAAAGATGTCCTTTTATAAGATATACATACTCTTTGACATTGGTAAGAAATTCTGAAAGCAATTTTCATTTTATCGTACATTTTCTAATATTTGGGGTCAATAAGTTTATTTTTAGTACAGTAATTTTTACATTGCATGACATATAAAATCTCAGGCTCCATATTTATAGAAAAGATGAAAATTTGATACTGAATTGATACTATAGAATTTCTTCGAATTAAGCTTTAAATTCTATGATATCAATTCAGTATCAAATTTTCATAATTCTTTAGGCCTACCTATGAGTCATTTTAGTCTCAGGTCTGAGGTAGAATTTCCATACCCATCACATTATTTCAAATTTTTATAGGGGCAGTTCAAAGGCATAAATATGGGTGGATATGATTATAAAAAACTACAACTAGAGACTAGTGCTAAAACTGTCCCTATCCACCCCGTTTTACGGTTCACCTAAGGGACCGTTCATTATATATGGTGGAGGGCGGTTGGAGACAAATTCAAAGTTACCTACCCCTCCCCCCTACAGCTGAAACTCAAATGCACATGACCCCATAACCAGTAGCTTTTTCACAACCCATCAATTTACCAATTTTGTTAGAAAAGCACCCAATTTTGCACAAATTGTGTGCTTTTTACAAAAAATGGCTCAAAATGCACCCAATTTATGACAATTGGGCGCTTTGGTCTGTGATGAAAACCACCTCATCGCTATACCAATTTGGGCACAAAAGCACCCCAAAAGGCAGGCACATATACGTATACCATATCAAATATCAATGTGAGAACCCGCCCCCCCCCCCCCCCCCCCCGCCCCCCGGATAACAAGTTGGTATCTTCCTAAATATGTATTCAAAACAAGTTTTGTAGTGACCAACCCCTCAGAACCATAAACAGTTTAAAAAGGGCCTCCTCCTTTTTTAGGTTCACAAAAGTGTATCGCTATAAATTAGGGACGCACTATTTGATTTTCAGGGGGGGTAGGAAGTTGGGTTCGGGGTGAATTTTTTTTTTTTGGCCGCCGTAAGGGGTGATTTCTTTTTTTGCGCCGCCGAAGGCGGCGAATTTGTTTTTTTGATGTATCCATTCATATTTAATTGGGTGGGGGTAGGATTTTTTTAAATTTTTTTTACTCATCAGGGGGTGAATTTTTTTTCTTCAAAAACTTCCTACCGCCCCCCCCCCCTGAAAATCTAATGGTGCGTCCCTTAGGGCAATTTTGCCCTGAAGTGGGAAAAAATGAAAAATAAAAAAGGGCCTCTTTTTTTGGAAAAAGTCAGGACCCTCAACATGTTGTTATTTTTAATTTGCCTAGGCCTAGCTCTATCAAAGTTCTATTACATTTTTTGTCAACATCCTGGGATGTTGACATTTGAATTCAGATTTAGGTCTTTTGGTAGAGTCTATGAATTGCTTTCTCATGTATCTTTAATCAGTATTTGTACCCAGATGGCTTTAAAATGTATATTATATCTGGATATGAAAATATGAACACATATGTTGTTACAATTGTGGAGAAATGGTTTAAATAATATAAAACAAATGATAGAGTTTTGTAAAATCTGCGACATTCGTCGTGTTAATAACTGAATTTAGTGGATTTGCAAATAGAACGGCAACTTTATACAATTTCGCGAGCAGACGGTTACGCTGGTTCCCTGCGCTGATGGTCTTCCCACACACTGTCCGACACTAACTAATTACCGGGTCCAAGTGTGATTATTTTGGGAGAACAACGTGGTGGAATTCTATCGAGTGGAAATCATCGTCTTTTCTTTAGCTGCAGAGTGCTTATACTATTTTCCAAAGCTGGCGCGGCGATGATAGCTGGGATGCAAATGTGTTAAATAAACCTTGATTCTACTGCGTAACGTATGTTTGACCGATCGTGAAACATCTGAAAATTATATTGAATCAACATCAAAACATGTTAAATGCTCATGCCTAGCACGTCTGCGATTATTATGGGATAATTATGGCGCAATATTATTTTGCTGCTGGTGCTCAGTTTATGAATAGAGAGTTATGTATTAAAGGGGCACTAATAGATGTGTTGGAGGCTGCGCCCTCAATTATGATAAAAACTGGGATTAGTATATTTTTATAATTGTATTACATGCATGAACTTACACCTAGTATAAGGATTAAGAAAAAATAGCCCTATTTGTACAAGTAAACGTCGATTCAAAAATGCCGGCTCGTAGAGCCGCAACGCCGCATTTTAAGCAGTACGCGTGATACATAACGCGAACCATATTTGCATATTAAACGAATATTCATTTAAAACATTCTTAGTTTTTTTAGTCGGGTTAATCATCAAATGTTGAGATACACAGGTGGGGCCTCATGGGATAGAATATATGAGTCAGACGATGCCGGTTTCAGAGAGAAAAGTGGGCCCAGCATTAAAACAAAGAATTTTTGTTAAAATACATCATACACTGTCTAAATCTTCTTTTTCATATTTCCTTTATGTCGTCTGTTAAAGGTATATTATGTGATCTTTCCAGGGAACGCCCTCAACATCGAAAAAAAATTGAAAGAAGATTTTCTTGCAGATTTACATTTTTGATCATAAATCGCACATACATTCCAAGTTACAGGGCGATACGATTCTTAATTACTTCAAAATCATGATTTTAGAGTGAAAATAAACTGTCGGATAACTCCGACAGTTTATATTTTTACTCTAAATTCACTCTAAAACCATGATTTTGAGGTAATTAGGAATCGTATCGCTCTGTAACTTGGAATGTATGTATGATTTATGATCAGAAATGTAAATCTGCAAGAAAATCTACTTTCGGATAACTCCGACAGTTTATATTTTTACTCTAAATTCACTCTAAAACCATGATTTTGAGGTAATTAGGAATCGTATCGCTCTGTAACTTGGAATGTATGTATGATTTATGATCAGAAATGTAAATCTGCAAGAAAATCTACTTTCTAAAAATAAATAATGAATAGAGGGCGCTATCTGGAAAAGATCACGTAATATGCCTTTAATTTCATTTTAGGATGTTGACCAGTTTTTTGTAAATACCTTGTTTATGAACAGATTGTGCACTCACAGATATTCAAAACCAGTGGTTTTGCCACTTCATGTCACTTTAATTAATACATGTTATCCTGGATACGGTTTGCACCTTGCTCCCCGTTTCTTTATTAAAATAAAGGTCTTATATAATACCTTGGCTTTATTTTTTTGTTTGTGTCTTGCTCCCGTTATCTTGTATGTACGGTATGCACAGCGGAGCAACCACAGAATTATAAAGGAGAATACGGACGAAATGTATTGCCCTATCTCTTTAGGGTATACACCACCAATGCACTCCCCATAGACGCTACGTGCAAAGTAGGGGTCAAACAATCGGCTCTAACTGGAGTTATCCCATACATCCTTATATGACATTTACAGAGATTATTCCTAAGGGATGTCCGCAAAACATATCAAAAGGAAATAGCAAAGTGTCGGACTAGATTTTTCAATATTATGCGATGAATTTGATGTAGCGATTTCGGCCCTTTATTTACGCCCCAAAACCCAGGACGGACCTTCCGCCGATTTCAGTCGTTTAAAACTTTAAAATGTTCAAACTAGTGCGATTTTTTTGGAAATATGTACTGTGCACACTCATAAAAATGTGTAATACCCAAAACTAATAGATATAATTGAAAAAAGTATGTCAAAATCTCGCAATTTGTACCGCAAAAAGGAACTATTGCTGTGATAAACTTTTACCGGACGTGCTATCCCATAGTGCATTGGTGGTGTATACCCTTTAAGAGCACACACTTTGTCTACAGCAAACGAGACATATTTCAGATTGTTGCCAGTGAAATTCTGAGTTGAATTCCCGAGTTATATTACATTTCATGCTTCCGTTTTGAAGATACGGCCTCCACAAGAAACATGGTCAAAACGTGAAATTTCAAAATTGCATGTTCTAACGGTGCGAAGGTGCGCGTGTACGCGCTTTTTAAAGAAAATTTCTCCCCGAGGGCCTTTGACTAGATCATACTGAAAAGTCTATAGGTCCGCTCGTATTGTTTACCCTGTAGATAGTGGAAAATTAAGCATTATTATCGATTTTAAAATCTTTTCATTTCACAATGACTTGAATTTAAGATCATTATAGGCGAGTAGGCCTAACATTCAGATGGCTGAAACGCATATAATATGACCCGACAATTACGCCCGACATGCAGTTTCATTTAATCCACTAGCTTTAAGGTTGGTGTCAACCCTGTTTGGCGCCAAATTTATCAAGCACTGTAACTTTTAAATTATAAATGTGATGTACATAAAAGTATACATTTTTTGTAATGAAATGAGTCAGAGAATCCATTTTTGGTATCAAATTTTACTAAAATTAATGATTTTTACATTTTTGCCCAAAAATCACCTTTTTGGCGCCAAAAATTTTCAGACAACCTAACAATATCAGTTTTTGATTAAAAATTCCAAAATTTCTCCAAAATCATCTAAAGTCAATTATCTAGGAGCGATTTTTTTTTTTTGGCTTAAAATTTGTTTGTTTTGAAAATATTGACCAAAAAGTGCCAAAAAAATGTTTTTTATCTCAAAAATCTCATTTTTGGCACTTTTTGGTCAATATTTTCAAAACAAACAAATTTTAAGCCAAAAAAAAAAATTCGCTCCTAGATAATTGACTTTAGATGATTTTGGGGAAATTTTGGAATTTTTAATCAAAAACTGATATTGTTAGGTTGTCTGAAAATTATTGGTGCCAAAAAGGTGCTTTTTGGGCAAAAATGTAAAAATCACTAATTTTAATAAAATTTGATACCAAAAATGGATTCTCTGACTCATTTCATTACAAAAAATGTATACTTTTATGTACATCACATTAATAATTTAATAGTTACAGTGCTTGATAAATTTGGCCCAAACAGGGTTGACACCAACCTTAAAGCGTCTTTTGACATGAGTGAAACCCAAAGGACCCCTCTCAGTGCTCCTGGCCTACTATTTATCATCATTAAAAACACATAGATCACTAGAAATAACTTTAATAGACTCCTTATCGACCCCCCCCCCCCCCCCCCCCCCCCTAGCCCGGCTTTTTTAACATGTTTAATCCAATTTGCATTGGAAGTGGAATTGTGTTTGAGAACTTAACCGTGTCAAAGAAAGCCGCGACTCAACTTAATGATCATTTTGACTCTTTTAAAACAATAAAAACCTCATGAGTTTTAATTCGAACTCGTGTATGATTCATCATATGAAATCTAAAATGTCCTGGCTTTTTCAAGGTGTTTCTTGTTGAAAACCTCCAAAGAAAACGACAACATTTAGATGATTAAAAACGATTTTTGAAAGGATTAAACAATGTAGGCCTAACTAGACATTGCCCCGCGTGTTGATCATCATTTTATATGAGATTTCATTGAGAATTTTGTTGATGCCCAACGTCTTTTGGTACCTACATGCCCAGTTGGAGCCCGCAGCTTCAAGGGTATACACCACCAATGCACTCCCCATAGACGCTACGTGCAAAGTAGGGGTCAAACAATCGGCTCTAACTGGAGTTATCCCATACATCCTTATATGACATTTACAGAGATTATTCCTAAGGGATGTCCGCAAAACATATCAAAAGGAAATAGCAAAGTGTCGGACTAGATTTTTCAATATTATGCGATGAATTTGATGTAGCGATTTCGGCCCTTTATTTACGCCCCAAAACCCAGGACGGACCTTCCGCCGATTTCAGTCGTTTAAAACTTTAAAATGTTCAAACTAGTGCGATTTTTTTGGAAATATGTACTGTGCACACTCATAAAAATGTGTAATACCCAAAACTAATAGATATAATTGAAAAAAGTATGTCAAAATCTCGCAATTTGTACCGCAAAAAGGAACTATTGCTGTGATAAACTTTTACCGGACGTGCTATCCCATAGTGCATTGGTGGTGTATACCCTTTAAGAGCACACACTTTGTCTACAGCAAACGAGACATATTTCAGATTGTTGCCAGTGAAATTCTGAGTTGAATTCCCGAGTTATATTACATTTCATGCTTCCGTTTTGAAGATACGGCCTCCACAAGAAACATGGTCAAAACGTGAAATTTCAAAATTGCATGTTCTAACGGTGCGAAGGTGCGCGTGTACGCGCTTTTTAAAGAAAATTTCTCCCCGAGGGCCTTTGACTAGATCATACTGAAAAGTCTATAGGTCCGCTCGTATTGTTTACCCTGTAGATAGTGGAAAATTAAGCATTATTATCGATTTTAAAATCTTTTCATTTCACAATGACTTGAATTTAAGATCATTATAGGCGAGTAGGCCTAACATTCAGATGGCTGAAACGCATATAATATGACCCGACAATTACGCCCGACATGCAGTTTCATTTAATCCACTAGCTTTAAGGTTGGTGTCAACCCTGTTTGGCGCCAAATTTATCAAGCACTGTAACTTTTAAATTATAAATGTGATGTACATAAAAGTATACATTTTTTGTAATGAAATGAGTCAGAGAATCCATTTTTGGTATCAAATTTTACTAAAATTAATGATTTTTACATTTTTGCCCAAAAATCACCTTTTTGGCGCCAAAAATTTTCAGACAACCTAACAATATCAGTTTTTGATTAAAAATTCCAAAATTTCTCCAAAATCATCTAAAGTCAATTATCTAGGAGCGATTTTTTTTTTTTGGCTTAAAATTTGTTTGTTTTGAAAATATTGACCAAAAAGTGCCAAAAAAATGTTTTTTATCTCAAAAATCTCATTTTTGGCACTTTTTGGTCAATATTTTCAAAACAAACAAATTTTAAGCCAAAAAAAAAAATTCGCTCCTAGATAATTGACTTTAGATGATTTTGGGGAAATTTTGGAATTTTTAATCAAAAACTGATATTGTTAGGTTGTCTGAAAATTATTGGTGCCAAAAAGGTGCTTTTTGGGCAAAAATGTAAAAATCACTAATTTTAATAAAATTTGATACCAAAAATGGATTCTCTGACTCATTTCATTACAAAAAATGTATACTTTTATGTACATCACATTAATAATTTAATAGTTACAGTGCTTGATAAATTTGGCCCAAACAGGGTTGACACCAACCTTAAAGCGTCTTTTGACATGAGTGAAACCCAAAGGACCCCTCTCAGTGCTCCTGGCCTACTATTTATCATCATTAAAAACACATAGATCACTAGAAATAACTTTAATAGACTCCTTATCGACCCCCCCCCCCCCCCCCCCCCTAGCCCGGCTTTTTTAACATGTTTAATCCAATTTGCATTGGAAGTGGAATTGTGTTTGAGAACTTAACCGTGTCAAAGAAAGCCGCGACTCAACTTAATGATCATTTTGACTCTTTTAAAACAATAAAAACCTCATGAGTTTTAATTCGAACTCGTGTATGATTCATCATATGAAATCTAAAATGTCCTGGCTTTTTCAAGGTGTTTCTTGTTGAAAACCTCCAAAGAAAACGACAACATTTAGATGATTAAAAACGATTTTTGAAGGATTAAACAATGTAGGCCTAACTAGACATTGCCCCGCGTGTTGATCATCATTTTATATGAGATTTCATTGAGAATTTTGTTGATGCCCAACGTCTTTTGGTACCTACATGCCCAGTTGGAGCCCGCAGCTTCAAGGGTATACACCACCAATGCACTCCCCATAGACGCTACGTGCAAAGTAGGGGTCAAACAATCGGCTCTAACTGGAGTTATCCCATACATCCTTATATGACATTTACAGAGATTATTCCTAAGGGATGTCCGCAAAACATATCAAAAGGAAATAGCAAAGTGTCGGACTAGATTTTTCAATATTATGCGATGAATTTGATGTAGCGATTTCGGCCCTTTATTTACGCCCCAAAACCCAGGACGGACCTTCCGCCGATTTCAGTCGTTTAAAACTTTAAAATGTTCAAACTAGTGCGATTTTTTTGGAAATATGTACTGTGCACACTCATAAAAATGTGTAATACCCAAAACTAATAGATATAATTGAAAAAAGTATGTCAAAATCTCGCAATTTGTACCGCAAAAAGGAACTATTGCTGTGATAAACTTTTACCGGACGTGCTATCCCATAGTGCATTGGTGGTGTATACCCTTTAGGGTGCATACCACTATTACGCGCTAACGTGTGTTTCTATGGGAAAGATGCCTCGGGAAAACGGCAATATCTTGAGTTACCTTGCGACTCATTTAATGAAATCTTGGAATATTTATTAACACACATAGATCTTACCTGGGTCAAAAACTCAGATGGGGGTGACCGTTTACATTTTTCTATATTGCCCCCTTTATACGGAGTAGTATTTTTTAACACGAAATTAGACCTTGTAGCCCGTTGTGACCAATGTGTATCCCTCCGCCAATATTTTCAAATAAAACAGTAGATGTATACTCTTTTCATTCGAATTATCTCAGGTACACTTCAGTGAACAAATAAAGACCAAATTCAATCATTTTGAATGACATATCATGTCAATATTAATCATTCTTTCCGTTATTTAGGAACTACATTCGTGATCGCGATCGACGGAAGCTGGGCGTTGGACTGTAATAGTGGTGTGCACCCTTAAAGAGACCCATTTTCATCCAATTTCAGAAATCATTATTACATATTAAAGAGCAGAAAATTTCAAATTAAATGGTAAATTTGTATTCGATTTGGATATTCCGTTTGGTAAATACAACATGAACAAAAAGCTACATACCCACTTGAAATTCATAAAAACCCTTAATTCTTGTCATATTTTGGGATTCCCAGATATCAATTTTCACTTTTACAACGAAGGCCCGCGTTTCTTGATCTTATTGAATGTTAAAAGGATGCATGCTTCATCTTTTTGATACACCACTCTTACTATAACATAGCAAAGCATGTTCATTCATTTAGTCATGATATACTTGCAATAATTGTCACCAATATACCGGGGGAAAGGAAGTACACGTTCATGTAAATGCACGAAGCCACACATTATTGGTTAATATTCATGATTTTTAATTCAATCGTCGTATAGTCCTACATGTATATACATTTTAGATATCATAAGTATATTTTCAAAACTATTTGTATCATAAGATTGCCTACATTTGCCTAACCACTCCACAAAGTTGTATTGATCAAAACTCTCACGAAATATGTCAGTAGGCCTAAGACCTACAGGTCAAAACGATGTCGATATTTTGATTTCTGGTGCGTTTTGCCCCAGTATCCCCTATCCCCCCCCCCCCCCCCCCCCCCCCCCCCCCCCCCCCACGCCCGTGGAACTGATTTTCTGAGTCATTATGCTTATAGGATTGTTTTGACGTCAATGGATGTTATATGTTTTGTTTGTAAACTAAATAAAAATACTGAGTTTTCACACACAATCTCGCTCACTGGTATCTTTAAATATGATGGTCTGACAATAACAAATTGCAATTGTCCGAAATTGCAACGGTCAGGCGCGCACACGACTGACTTTGCCCGTTTGGCCCGTATTGTGACAATTTCGCACTTTAATGAATGAAAAAGTCAAATTTAATAATGTTAAGTGTTGCGATTATTACTTCAAATGTATTTTCAAAATATAAAACTAACATAAAATGCTACACAAACCAAGTTTTGCAACCACAAAGCCCGTATCGCCTGGTTTTAAACACTATATCTGTGCGCCCTTTAAGGGTGCATACCACTATTACGCGCTAACGTGTGTTTCTATGGGAAAGATGCCTCGGGAAAACGGCAATATCTTGAGTTACCTTGCGACTCATTTAATGAAATCTTGGAATATTTATTAACACACATAGATCTTACCTGGGTCAAAAACTCAGATGGGGGTGACCGTTTACATTTTTCTATATTTCCCCCTTTATACGGAGTAGTATTTTTTAACACGAAATTAGACCTTGTAGCCCGTTGTGACCAATGTGTATCCCTCCGCCAATATTTTCAAATAAAACAGTAGATGTATACTCTTTTCATTCGAATTATCTCAGGTACACTTCAGTGAACAAATAAAGACCAAATTCAATCATTTTGAATGACATATCATGTCAATATTAATCATTCTTTCCGTTATTTAGGAACTACATTCGTGATCGCGATCGACGGAAGCTGGGCGTTGGACTGCAATAGTGGTGTGCACCCTTTACGTGTAACGGGCGCCATTTTGAATTTCCACCATGGGGGGAAAATTGGAGGTATGTCGGTATTTTTCGGAACTGCACGGAAAAGAACGAATGCAGCATCGTGCGTGTACAGGTGCCGTGTCTATCTTCGCGTAAAACGCAATCGTCGCGTGTGCTTTCGCGCCAGGCTACTTCGCGTACCACTGCGTATTTTTCGTGAACGTCACACCGAAAACGCCATATATTTGAACCAGGGTAAATACCGCGCTACACCGGCCCGGTGGTGAGCAGTGGTCTATACGTCTGATGCTGTTTTAATCAAAAGTTTAATTTCAATTACACCGCCGCTTTATAAATGTTGATGCTTTAGCATACTTTTTATATGCTTTAAACAAAATACATTTTGCTCATTCAAAAAGCCACCTCTTCATTTCCAATAAATATTTTGGTTTTTATCAATGCACGAAAGAAGTTGAGCATATAGGGGAATATGGGGCAACTGGACCGTGGGGCAAGTGGTCCGAAATGAAGGATTTTGTAATTGTATGGGCATACTGCTTTCTTTTGAACAATACGACTTTTGTTGATACTTGACATATATCTTTACCTTCTACAATCCAAAACATTTGGAACTTTAGGATATTTACACAAGTGATTTTTCTCCATATCTTTGAAGCTAACTCCTTGAGTGACTGATTGAAAATTCACAGATAGTATGGGCGATATATGAAGATGGGTTTAGATCATGTTTAATGTACTTTATATGATTGACAGATATGCAACAGTAAATATATACATGCAGTACAGTCGTCTTAAGATACTAGGTGCATATTGCATTTGATGGGTGCTATATTGTAGTGTGCTTAGGGACTTTCCGAAATATGATTAAAACCATAGGTTGTGGTTGAAATGACCGTAAAATGGCGCATATTGCTAATTTGGGACATTGGTGGTTTGGATTTCCGATCAATATTATCATTTAAAGAATGCTTCAACTTAAATCATTATCACGGGTATTCATTTGGTAGAGTTATTAGTTCATGAATTTGCAAATAACAAAGTACACCATTTCTTATTTATCTAAAGACACTCGTCTACTTGTAGGACCCGAACGCCGTAATATTTGCGAATTCAAAGATACTCACTAGCTACAGAAATCTGTGTAATGGCTAAAAACAAAAATGCAGTTTTCCCTTTTTTCTGAAATGTATTGGAGTTCTTGATTATTATGACAAATGGTGGTATGTTTTAAAACATTTTGGCGTAAAATGTATTACGTCACAGGCGTGTTTTAATAACGTTTCATCTCGACAAAGTGCTACGTCATGTGTTGGGGTAAGTGGTCCGAAGGGGTGTGGGGCAACTGGACCGCCTGCAAAAACTTAATCAAAATTGTAAAATTCATTTTGAAAATGAGTTGTTAGTGCCAATAAAACATGACTCGGTATTGAAATGTGAATAGAATATGAAATAATTCACATTCTTTCAAGTTCTTAGACATTTTTGGGCATTTCGGGTCTAATACCACTATTTCTGATATTGAAGGATTACAATATGACATGAAATTGCTTTAGAATGGTTTAAAACCTCGGTATTATGAATTACATCTTTATTATATTTTGAATGGTGTCTGTAAAGGTATTTGCTGTGAAGAAATATCATGATTTATGTATTTTATCCACTGCTTTTTGTGTATATCAACCGTTGGGTCATCATTGTCATATTGACTAACTTCCCCTGTAACATGAAAAGCTGGCTAAATATCAAGATGGTTTATTATAAGTATTAAATGATGATTATATGAAGTAAATAAAATCATTAAAGAAAGGGGCATATATAGAAAAATGTATGGGGCGTCTGAAAATCACAACCATGTAACCATTTAACTAGGTTCATACCGTTTTATCTACAATAAACGTGCAGTCGAAAATTGCGCTTGCTTTGTACACCATTAGTATTACTGCTTTTTACACGTTAACCACGAAAACTGTATAAAACATGGGTTTCATGAGACCTGTATCATTTTTACACGTTAAATAATATGGAAATGAGTTTGTAAAGAAAATACTGCTTAGTTACCGTGTTGTCAATCAATGATTTCTGTGTATTCTAACCGTTGGAACATATAGGACAAGTTGCCCCAACGATGGGGTAACTGGACCGTGCCAAGTAAAGTTTTTAGTTAGTGGTAATTGGCCTTTTGTTTGGATATTTTTTAACATTGATTATATGTTATATGTAAACAGTTACATGGGTGATATTTTCATAGCAATTCCATAAAAAATTATACGAGCTTTAAGCTTTTATATCATGAAATATGCGTAACCGGTCCAGTTGTCCCATCCTCCCCTAAAATGTAAAACGCGCACATCCAAAGTTGCGGAAAATGGTCTAATACTTTTCTGAAGATGTCTTATACTATAAAATGCTGAAAAAGTGCGCAAGTGTTTCCCGTTTGCTGTAAAACGCGCAAATCCAAAATTACGGTAAGCTGCCGAAAAAAATACTACATTTAAAGGCGGCCTTATAAACACTGTTTGCGTATCGTGCTCGTATAGTCGTATCCTAGTACAGGAAACCCACACTGCGACAACGATAGTGACTGCGAGGTTGGAGAATCAGATTCAGATTCAGAGTAGTAGTTCATCAATTATAAGTCGCTGTTAGTTGACGGTAACCTCCACCTTGGAACTTAGAGCCACACACAGGACTCCATTGTAAATGATAATGTCAATTACATTCCTTGTGCCATTTTGGTGGCCATTTTGGATTCATATGTGTATGAAATCTTCAGTATGTCTATAAGATTCATTCAAAATTGAATCATATTGGGCTATTCCATTTATTAATGGTACACCCCCTATAGAAGGCATGGGAATCCCAAAATATTTGACACTTTTTGAGCGTGGGAATTCCCAAAAAATAATTCCATATTCCTCTCGAAGGTATAGAAGGCATGGGAATTCCCAAAAAATCATCAAATTTTGGCCGTGGGAATTCCCCCCAAAAAAATCCATATTCTTCTTGAAGGTATAGAAGGCATGGGAATTCCCAAAAAATCATCAAATTTTGGCCGTGGGAATTCCCAAAAAAATAATCCATATTCCTCTTGAAGGTATAGAAGGCATGGGAATTCCCAAAAAATCATCACATTTTGGCTGTGGGAATTCCCAAGAAAAAAGTCCATATATTCCTCTCGAAGGTATAGAAGGCATATATAGGCATGCGAATTCCCAAAAATAAAAAGAGTTTTGGACAAAAAGTCCATGTTCCTCAGGCATGGAAAATCAAAAAGAAAATTGTCACATTTTGATATTTATAGCGAATCTGGTCATAATTTTTGGTTTTATATGGGCTTCTGAAATGTAGTCCTGTGCATATGCGCGTGTAGCGTGCGAAATTCTGCCATCTTTATACTTATTTGGATTCGATTCCCCCAACTGACCCCCCCCCCCCCCCCCCCCCCCCCACCCCTAATTGAAATTGGATATAAATTAAGCAAAACCCGTTCAACTGACCGGGAAGTTTTTTTGAAACCATTTTGAATTTAACACCCCTAGAGGTCCGTTTGCCCACAATACAACAGGTTGGGTGTTTTGTTGTCGCCTTACCCTGGTTCTCATCGATCATGCTCATAAAAATATTAGTAGGTTGATTTTTTTATACCTCACAGTTCAATTTTTGTTCTTGATTGATCGATCCCTGGTGTTTTATTTTTAAATTTTACTTTTGTATTCACTTCATGTAGGAGTACATCATGCCTATAAAGTGCACACAAAACATGACTTTATTGTTCCCCTATACAAAACAAAAACCAAGCCCAGTGAACAATTATTAAATTATCAATCAGTCTCATATTGTCCATATATTTACAATTATATTTTTGCAGTAAGCTATTTTCGTGATTTGATTCATTTCTGTTTCCATGAAAGTCATGGTAATACTTAATACCTAATTGTTTGTTGAAGAGAAAGTATGTCAAACCTGATAATTAAATTGTCAATCAAGAAATACAAAGTGTAAATATAAATAAATGCACATGAACATTTGTGCTATTGAATAATATAAATACTATATAAATACTGGAAGTGCGACTAGCGCATCTAATAAGTCTATTATAAAACAACTTTATTTCACAGCAACTTAATTTTGCGAATTAGCATTTAGTCAACTATTTGCGGCAATTTAATTTCGCTAGTTTGTAACACCTTCCTATTATGATTATAACCATTATAAATAATATATTAAACTGGTAGCAATTTAATCAGATCGCTTTAATAGCGAAATTAAATTGCTAGCGAAATTATAAGTTGTTTTACAGGTATGAGTATTAGCCCACTTGACTATCTGTGATTAGCCATGCCACTGTGTGCAGGGCAGGCTACTAATACTATGTAGTCAGTCAGTGCATGGTCAGTGCTAGCACTGGTATCGTGCCTACCCAATACCCCGAATATATAACCATGTGAACATACGTAGTAGTGGATCCGCCCATGCCCCGATCTACTCGTCAGGTAGGCACTGGTACTTGCGAAGGTCTTGCGTACTCTGAGCAACGCAAGCATTTGCTGGTCCCAAGTAAATGTGCTCACAATGTTATCGTCAATTAGAAAGGAGCCATTTTTGAATAACATTTGGGTCGGCAAAAACTTAAGATCTCCAGCAATGAATTATAGTGTGACAACTGTGTGACAGCACAAGCAATAAAATTGACCAATCCGAGGCGAGTAACGGGCATTGAAATTTATCATCGCGACCAGTTGCAACATGAGGTAGACCCACCCAGCGTGTGGTGTCTACGGCCAGAAACAAGTGTTGGATAAAATATACGGGAATAAATATTCGTGTAATCTTGTACAATGTAAATTAAACATTTCATTTGTGTATTTTTCAAAATCGACCAACCCATTTTATGTTTAGCAATCTCTTTCGAATTTGGTTTTAAATGTACGATGCTGAGCAAGAAGCTATTTATGTAGGTTTTGGGGAAGAGAACTCGTATTCAAAAATGAATATAATAGACCCTGTTAAAACAACAATCTCGTATATTCTTGAACCGAACACAGTAGTTTAAATATGAATTTGTTTAATATCCGTCGTTACTCGTTAATGCCCAAGTTTTTCTAAATACATGTATTTATCAAATATAAAAGATAAAATAAAAGGTAGAATATCATTAGGCTAAAAATATAGACGTTTCGTTAAAAAGTCTATGCCGGGGGTGGGGGGGGGGGGGGGGCAGTCAGGTAAAATGTCAGTTAAAACTTCTCACCGTTCCTGATCAAATATAAAACCTGTCACCTACATTTTTGTTAATTAATATTTATAGGCCTACATTTATTTCACAAATAATGTTTGACAGAGATAATAAATGAATAAAATAAACACATAATTGATTAGTATATGTAGCCTTTTCTGGTAAAGGCCAGGGAAAGCACCTTCGTTGGTATAGCGAAAGGTTCCATCCATCCGATAGTGAAAGCGGTAATTATTAGAAGCAACAAGGGGGTAAGTTCATCTTCGTTCTTACGTCTATTCAAATCAATAGCCTATAATATGATACAAAGTATTTTTATAATTATCAGTATCGCACGACACAAGAAACATTATTGAATTTGAACATTGTTTATGAGATCATAACGATGGTACGGGCTTGGATATAACTTGCATAGAATACCAATGGCATGTAGTTGTTGAATAATTGACGTTGGAATATTGCAATAATTTGGATTTCCTTACAATTAAATTGAAATTCGAATTTGATTGCGCTAAATTTCAAATAATTGCAGTATGCGTTCAGCTTTTACATTATAAGTTCAAATTATGTTATTGCCGCCTAAAAAGTAATTCTGTTATACCCTTCACATAGTGCGTGATTTTTAAGAACGACGCATGCTACCGATGTTGGTGTGTAGGGTATAACAGAATTATGCCTAGCCTAAAAATGTTTTGTCTTTTGGATCATCACTATATTATCAGCAACGACATTCAAACAAATATTTTCTATTTCTACAATGCGTGTGAGCTTTTTGGGCCATCTCCATTGAAAGCGCGTGCCTCACGGTATGTGGCGGTTGTAGCCAAACCAGTCAACTGACATTGATTTATGGCGGACGGTGGAATCTGGGTAAAACCAGCGTGTTGTGTGATGGAGTGTCAATACTAGGTCCAATAATGGTCCAATGGGGGTGATAAAAAGTTAGTCGCAAATACTAGATCCCTCGCTTCGCTCGGCCGGCTGCGCCGGGACGCGGGCCTTCGGCCCGCTGCGGGCCTTCGGCCCGGTTGGGATCTTTACCTAGATCTAGTCAGTGCATGCAGGGGTGTGTTGTAATGTTACACCAGTCTGTTATGTAATCAAGTAAACATGTTAATTATCTATGCACTATACTCACAGCGTGCAGTGTGTAACTGTATGGTATATTCAACGTCTATGGGTATACATATTAAAAGTTTTCTTTGCTGTGGCGGGGTGTGTACATGTACACTCAGTGAGCGCCCCCTTAGCGGTTTGTATAGGGGGTGGTGGTTTTTTTGGTACGCGGTCCCAAAATATCATGTATCATCATTTTATATGCCCCCTCCCCAACCCGCTCAAACGTGATTATTGTTATGATCACTCCCATGCTCAGGCCTATCTAATAATTGTTAAATTCAGAATATTGGGAAAGTTGATGCGAAAGGGAAGATTAAAAATAAGGGTAGATAAATGTAGAAAAAATAAAAAATAAAGATTTTTTTGGACTAAAATTTAGTTTTTACACCCCCCTGACAATGTTTTTTATTTCATGCCCTATTTCCGTGTAAAAATACGACACCTCCCATGATATTTGGTACCTCCGACCCTGCCCCCCCCCCCCCCCCCCCCAGTGGCGTACCCAGAGGGGGGCCAGGCCCCCCCTGGAATAAGCCCGTCGGTAAATTCGAGCCTCAGTACAGTCGGTAGATTTGCGTATTTGACCATGCGGTTTTTTTGGTCGGTTTTGTAGACAACCTATCGCTAACTTAAACCTGGACTAACTTTAATCCTGGACTAGTTAGTCCAGGTTTAGTCCACAACAGGGGACTAACTCCATTTCTGTTTCTCAAAACCTGGACTAAAGCTGGACTAAAGATGGACTAACTGTGACCTCAAGGGTCAAAGGTTAGTCCAGCTTTAGTCCACGGTTTAATTGCTAGGGAAGATTGGTTTAATTGATCTGCACATGCTCAGAAGTTTTTTACAGCACTTTCAAAATGGCTGCCTGCAAATCTATCACAATGTGCAGAAAGAAAAGCACGAACAGATAGAGAATCTTTTATGATAAGAAAGGGTTTTTACTTTATAATAAAAATGACCCAAATGTGAACATGTTTATAAAACTGATTACAACAGTTCAAGATTACATTGAAATGTGAATGGCATTATATCCCGGGGTATTATCATATTATAAAGGTATACAGGCACAGGCCAAGGCTGAGCAATGAGGATTTTGACTAGGTCATGTAGTGTGCGATCTGGAGAGTATTTGGCAATTTTGTGTTTGATTTTGTCATAGGTATACGGCGAGATTACGTTTCATTTCAACCTTTTCACACAACATTGTAACCCCCCCCCCCCCCCCCTGCCCGTGGGTACTCGGATTTGCTTTGGTCGGGGGTGTGCGGCTGGAGATTCAAAACCCCTATTACCTATTTCTAAGGGTGATTTGGAAAAACAGATACCCATTTCTAAGGATTTTGCTTCATTATAGACCCAATTTTCACAAATTTTCTCGAAAATAGACCCATTTGTAAAAAGTAACCCCTTTATTCGGGCTTTCCAGCACAAAATTATTCCCCATGTTTAGGGATTTTTTTGCAAAAAAGCGACCCATTGAGAGCGGCACATCCCCATCCCCGTATTAGGTGAGTACCCACCACCACCGGCACACCCCCTAGGGCCGGGTACCCATTAGAGCGGCACATCCCCGTATCCCCCCCCCCCCCCCCCCCCGGGCACACATCCTAGGGCCGCGATTTTTTTTAATACTAATCAACATTTGTAAAATGTATTTATTCCGTTTTAATACGGAATAAAGCACAATTCACTGAATATAATGATTTAACTTTTTTTTTTTTTTAAACTGATTTTACAAATGTTGATTAGTAAAAAAAAATCGCGGCCGGGTGTGTCGCTTAAACATTTGTGCCCAGATTTACTGTTTTGGATACTGACACGGTCGATGTGAAATTTTGAGCTACGTATAATATCGGTGATCTGATACTAAGCGGTCAATCCACAAACATTTTGATGACAAAAGCTTTTTTGTCTGCGGTTTAAGGACAAAAATGCTAAAATAGACTCCAATGTGGCCATATTTGCTCTTTCGGATACGATAACAAATTTTGAGTTACGTACACCATTGTCAATCCGCAACAAATGTTACGACACAAATGTTGTTCGCGTTGAAATCGCACGGAAAAATGAAGTAAAACTATGCACATAAACGATGAAAGGGACAGTCAAATAGCCGTGCTCGATGCCCACCCAGTGGTCACTCAGCATACACCCATTAACAAAATATTTCAGTACCGCCCCCTCCCCGGGCATGCATTCCAAACCTCGCCCTCAAACTGTGGAGGGAACTCACCCTGACCTCTATGCACAAAGCCTATAAACCAATTATAGCCCAAACCTTAAAAGGGTAACCTATTTTTGTGTTGATGTAGTAGGGTGTTGAATTGAATTTGCCATGGATGACTTTTACATTTGGTCGAGTTTGCATTAGGACTACTTTGCAATTAGACGACTCTTGCATGGACGAGTTTGTGCTTGGATCAAATTTTAAAAATAGTATCCCCCCCCCCCCCCCGGGCATGCATTCCAAACCTGGGCTTACTTTTAAACCCTCAAACTGTGGAGTGAGTTCACCCTGAACCCTATGCACGAAGCCTAAACGAAACCCATACAGCCCAATGGTAACCTATTTTTGTATTGATGTAGTAGGGTATTCTATAATTACTCCCAATAATTAAATTATACTTGTCAATGTCATGAGACAAACAAATTGTATTGGTTGAATTGCCAAGGATTATTGTGACATTTGGTCGAGTTTGCAGTAGGACAACCTTTACAATTAGACGACTCTCAGATGGACGAGTTTGCGCTTGGACGACTTCACTTGGCTTGCATTGTTTACTTCATAATTTATTCAGTCTGAACAGAGAGTGAGGCCTCTTAAATCTTGCAGGAAATTAATGTTATTTTAAAGTGTTAATGACAAATCTCCAATAAGCAGAATTACTGTGAACAGTTGTTAAAAAAGGGGTAGGTTTATAACATACAGGTTAGTACATTTAGCGGCCTTAGAAAGAGAAGAGAAAGTTGAGCCTAGGCCTACTTCTTGTAAATAATTGGTCAGTTTCACGTTTTAAGCTTACTTCCAACCCAACTGCAAATGTCTGATAGAACCCAATCAGATTTTGTTTAATTAAAGGATGGGATGATCAGACCATAGATGATCTTGTCCCTAAAATAAAAGTATTAATAAGTGGACATATTTTGCCTATTGATAATAAATAATGGGTGGGCTAATAAATTGAGTAGGGCCTAGGCCCTAGGCCTAGTCTGTGTATTCCAACGATTCTAATCTGTTTATTGAGATGTTGTGAACATGCCAAGCATTGTGATAGTAACAATTATACATTCAGGTTTGTGCATGTTGGGGTCTAAATGACTGAAATGGTCAAAGCTTTGCTGTGCCTAACAACAACGTAGCCTAGGCCTGCAATTGGGCCTAGCTTATAAGCTTAGCCTTAGGCCCCCTACTTGAAATCTGCGTTTAAATTTCTATACACATGCAGTCTCATCACCACGTACTCCCCATCAGAGAGTGTAACTCAACAGTTGATAGTATTTTACAATATGATTACATTCAGGAATGTGAACTCATCTACGGCAAAAAATCTGAGTGCTGTCAATAGGCCTACTTTGCAAATGCACTGGTTGGTATACTTTTGACTGGCTGCGGTTTGAGTGCCGGATCAAATCGGGCTCTAAAACCCCACATAAAAGCAAAACAGATTCTTTTGAGAATTTATATCTTTGTCTAAAACAATCCTGAGTATACAATTCAAATGGATTTTTACGATCAACCAAAACTCGCTCTGGCTAGAGTGAAATAATTGCCTCAAATAATGCAATCTCCTCAACACTGCCAAGTTGTCAACCATAATTAGTCCACACTTTAAACCATTACCGTCTATGTTTAAACCTACCCTTTCAGTGGACTAAATTTAGGGCTGGATTAGCACAATTTAGTCCAGGACTAAGCTTAGTCCACTGTTGTGAAACCCAGCCTGGACTAAACCTGGACTAAACCTAGACTTAGTCCAGGTTTAGACCAGGACTAAAGTTAGTCCACTTTCGAGAATTCCAGCCATTAATGACTTTAAATTTCATGGACTAATAAATCTATATTGACTGTATTTTCTGTGAAATTACCATCCCAGAACTTTACTAAATCATACTGTATGTAAAAGTCAATATTTTCGCGTAAAGATATTTTCGCGCATTTGGATATATCATAGACATTTCGCGAATTGTTTTTTTCGCAGGCGACCTTCTGGAATGCACTGCATGAATGTTGAAAACAATATTTTCGCGTGTTATAAATTTCGCGTGTAATTATTTTGCGCAAAAAGCGCGAAAATAAAACCACCGTGAACATTTCTGCTTTTAGTAATGGAAATAAGCTTTAAGGAACTTCTTAACATAATTTGCTTTGATTTCCATAAAGCGGGCCCTATGAGTATTCTGTTGCGATCGTACATTGTAGCATGCAGGAAACTCTGTAAACGTCGGCAACACGTGTCTATTTGCACACGAAAAAACGGGGACAATCCGCTCAGCTTCTGGAAAATAAGTTACCGGAGCACACTCCGCCGTTTATTTCAACGTATTCAAACCTTGATGTTGAAGTAATTAAAAATCGTATGGCTCTGTTACTTGGAAGACCTTCATGATTTATGATAACAATTGCAAATGCAAGAAAATCTGTTTTCAAAGTAATCAAGATCCTTATGGCCTTACCCCATATCCAATTCACCCTTTGATATGTGCCATTAATAATCAATGGCTCTGTTACTTGGAAGATCTTCATGATTTATGATAACAATTGCAAATGCAAGAAAATATGTTTTCAAAGTAATCCAGATCCTTAATATGGCCTTATCCCATACCCAATTCACTCTGGCCTTAAAATCCACATCACAGATTGCCCTTAAATAGTCCAGATAATATATGCCCTTAAATAAGATAGGCCTACCCCATGTGCATATTATATCCAGGCACACGTGATTACGGTCGAGAATTCATTGGAATAGGGTCTAAGTTTTTTATAGTAGGCCTTTTATTGTATTAGTTGGCGGGCCAATGGTCGGAGCTCTCATCATGATCATTTATGGTATCCAGTCTAAAGCACTTTTTGTGTGCCATATCCCGGCTTATTTTTGGTCATATTTATAAACATTAAATTATTCCATCAGTTTATATTTTATCACGCATACCCATACCGTCGCTCGCTATCCTGCATTTCCATTTTTTTACGAAACAAAATCTTGTAGGCCTTACCCATAACTGGCCGGAGGGTTGTAGCAATAAAGCTCTCAGGGGAAACAAATAATGACACAAACTGGTGTTGCGCCTTCAATAAGCCGTAACCCATTCGGGATGGGGGTGGGGGGGGGGGGGTGTTTGTTTAGCAATAAAGGCTAACGGGACGGGACAAATAATGGTGTGTGCGGAGGGCCAGGGCGCTGAAAGTGTGGTTTGTACATAATACGCAGGTATCACCAAGCGGTGGGCAAGGTATTTTATTCATTTTGTGCCCACACTGATAAAATTAGCCTCACATGAATTTTCGCCAATTTGGAACTGATCATACTATAAAACAGGTCTGTTACGTGTGTGTGACGCGTGGCATTGCGGCCATCGCGTAGCGGAGTGTTGCGTGGTCAACGATGGTGCGTGACTTGCACGCATCGCTCTTGCGTACATATACTTGCCACGTCAAACAGCTATAGTAACGACCACACATAGCAACCCCGGATCGTTGTATGAAAGCCGTTTTTCGTCTATTGGATAACGCCAAGAGAAATCAACAATTTGCCTAAATTTAGTAAGTTCACGTCACCTGCACGCCACCCCAGCCTGCCCATCGCAACAGCTCCACCAACGGCAGTATCCGTACGCACTACGCATGCGTTGGTCAGTTTCATGAGGTAAGAATAAAAGACGTGAAACATAGCAACCGACCTGTTTTTTGGTTATTTCCATAGTAATTGAATAGTTTTGCAAAAAATAGTGTCCAATGGTTTAAAGGCAATATGTACTCAATCAATGTACGCAAAAATCAGAGTTGAAAGTCAAGGCATCTCTGAGAACACTCGCGGACAAGATTTACGTTCGTCCTTTTATTTATACTAGCGGCGTACCCTCGCTACGCTCGGGTCCCCGCTAGATGGTTATGCCACATTACCTACCTCTGAAACCACATAAACCCCCTACAACACCCCAAACCATATCCCTTTTAAAGGCATTATAAACCCCATACAACCCCCCCCCCCCCCCCAAAAAAAAAATCAGGTTGATTTATAACCATGTCCCTCCTAAACCATTACCGTGGCTTCTTTATTAACCCCTACCCCTCAAACCGCATCAAGTTAACCTTCAGTACTTTTAAAACCACACAATCGCCCCCCCCCCCCCCCCCCTCCCCTGCAACTACACCAACCAGGTGGATTTATAATAATCATAACCCTCCTAACCATTTCCCGCGGCTACTTCATTAACTCTTAACCCTATCCTAAAACATTTCCCGTGGTTTTACAGCCCCCCCCCCCCCCCCCCCGGCCCATGCACACACGACACCCAGACCAGTTTGATTTATAATCACAACCCTCCCTAAACCATTTCCCGTGGCTACTTCATTAACCCTCGGTCCCTTAGATTGTTTGGCAAGTAAAGAAATCAGGTTGTTTCATTAACCCCCGCAAAACGCTATCCATTATAACCCTAGGCCTATCCTAAATCATTTCCCGTGGTTTTACACCCCCCCCCCTCCCTCCCCCCCCCCCCCCCCCCCCCCCCCCTCCCTCCCCAACATGACACCAAATACCCAACCAACACACTGTACAGGCCTATAACCATTATCCCGTGTGGCTTCTGCGCCATGTGTAGGAGTGCGTGTGCCGCGCGCGGCAGTGAGCCCTTGCGCAAACATGCACGCGACGTGTTACCACGGTATGATTACGCGGTAGTACGCGGAACGCACAATGTTGTTCAATTCTAGTGGCATTTATGAGCCAAATCTGAGCGGTTTTTTGCTGTTTTTGGAGCCAATTGTTAACCAATTTCACTGAAATAAACTTTAACACCCTTCCCGTTGTTTCCTCTATCTTTCATGCGAATTAGGCGCCACTTTGATCACAACTAACGGAGAAATAAGGATAACAAACACACAAACAAACACACAAACAAACACACAAACACACACCGTTTCCAGATTTATAGTAAGATAGACATTCCTGAAATTTTAGATTAATTTGTTCTAAATCAGACATTTTGGACCAATTTAAAGCTAATTTTAAGTAACTTTGAATTTTGACATTAAAATTGAACTTTTTTATTATTATTTGGGGTACAAAATGCGTAGGGCTTAAACTGTGGGAGAGGTCACGACTGATGGTACAATTATATTATATTCGGCTCTAATCGGCATACCTCCGCACATTCTGCTACCATGATTTCTATTGATTCTACCCCTATTTCACCTGTTAACTATACCAAATTCCTCGGCGTTATCATTGATAAACATCTAAACTGGAAACTTCACATCGCAAATACATGTAATCGGGTGTCTAGAAGTATCGGTATTCTCCGGCGATTACGCTATGACCTTCCCTCTTCTATTCTGCTTACTCTTTATCGTGTTTATAATACACTTGTCTTGCCATACATATCTTATTGCAACATTGCATGGGCAATTACTCTATCCAAACATTTTATCCCTAAGCCCATGGTCGAGCACGGATTTAACAAAAATCGACAAATTATTTATCTATCAAAAGAAGGCTTTACGTATTTGCGCTGGTACATCATACGACTCGCATTCAATGCCTCTATTTCACAACTTTAATACCCTTAATATCTTCGATATCAACAAACTTCAAACTGCTTTATTTATGTTCCGTTTCAATAATAACGCGCTCCCAAATTCTTTTGGGGGTTTCTTCTCTAAACATAAAGATCTTCACAATTATAACACTAGAAACGCTAATATTATAACTTTATTATTGATAATATTAAATCTAAAGTACTTCGTCATTCAATAATCTATAATCGACCTAAAATCTGGAACTCGCTTGACTCTACTCTAAACTAGTTGTACACAAATAAACCGCTTCAAAAATAGTTATAAAAAGAAATTGATCTCTAAGTATCTCTCAAATCAAACACTATATGAGTCTTGACACGAGACTTGAATTGAGTTGTCGTAGTCGAACTGCGGATGGCAAGAGGGAGCTGATTCCAGAGTTTTGGTGCTGACATCGAGAAACTTCTTCCATAAGTGACAGATTTCGCGGAAACGGGTTGCAATAAGTGTTGAGACGCTGATCTGAGTAAGCGCAAGCGTGGCGGTTTGTAAGCCCTCACCAGGTAAATCATTGGTGCAAGGCCATTGAGTGCTTCAAATGTGAGTAAGAGCGCCTTATACACAATCCTTTGACGAACACGGAGCCAGTTGTAACAGCTTTGCATCTTTCTTATAAGCATTTTAAATAAGTTTTGTGGTGACCAACCCCTCAGAATCATGAAATAAAAAGGAATCCAGTTTCCGGCAGCATGGTGCTAAGCATTGGTTTCCAGTTTCCAATACGATTTATTCCGTTAAAAATATACTACCGGGTTCCAAATTGTCGGTTCCTTTCATCTATGCTTAGCACCAAGCTGCTTGAAATGAGATTCAATAAAAAGGGGCCTCACCTCGTTTTCGCTAACAGTGCGATTTTGCACTAAAAAGTAAAATAAGACAAACGCCACTCCTTCCTTTTTTGAAAAAGTCCGGACGCTAAACATGTTTTTTTACTTTGCCTAATATCATAATTTTGCAATCTTCGTTTGCACAAGGTTCTAGAACCGACATTCTTAAACAGCTAAGAAAGTGTATGCAATCTCATTGGTTCTCAGAAAAACCGGCGACATCTAGATGAGACAACTTAACACGGGGAGGTTGGGCCTACGTTTTAACAGTGCGCCGACCTTCACAATGCGTGGTTTGCTCCATAACGCGCACTTCTGCAGTGCGTCTTTAGCGCTTTTCCTGCGTTTATGCCGGCACCGCGACGCTTACGCATGGTTTACTCATCGCATGTGATTGGATGGAATGTTTGTGGGTTATTCGATCCTAGCAGGGATAAAAGTTGTCAAACGGGTACGGTCTAAAAACAATACCTTTATCAGTGGCGGATACAGGGGGCGGGCGCCCCCCGTAAAATTTGACAATATACCTTTTTTTTGTGTACGCGCCCCCGTAAAATTTGACAATATACCTTTTTTGTGTACCACTTTACTTTTTTCAGAGACATAGGTAGGTTCCGTCGGTACATTTTCGTCGGTGCGATTTTTTTTGACGGTTTTGGGACAACCACATCGCTTATTTATTTTTTGCGTAGAACAACTCCGCCTATATAAAAAGTCAATATTGATTGATCTGAAATAAAGTGATTGCTTTTCAATAAAATAATTATATAATATTGGATGGCTTTGAGGGTGATACAAGAAAATATTGCACGAGCTATAAAAAATATTGCACGAGTCGGAGATGAGTGCAATATTTTTTATAGCGAGTGCAATATTTTCTTGTATCACCCGAAAATAAGACATTCAATATTATTATTATTATTTATATAACAGACTGTTTTGATAGCACTTCAGAACTGCTTAAACTGGGGTAGGCCTACAACCAAGTTAAAAACTAAATAAGTTAGCCCGAACTGACCTTCTCTGCGTATGTACTCACGCGCACATCTGGCAGGTATCTTTGGTTTAGTGCATGGTCTTTAATCCCCTGAATAACTTCACATATTTATGCACTGATCTCTGTTCTTGAAACCAATGAGGATGCTCCCTCCAATTATATATCCTGGCTTTAAATACAATGTGCGCGCAAACAACAATTATTGTTGTTGCGGGAGTAATTCTGTTATACCCTTCACAGGGGTATTCACAGTGCATGATTTTTAAGAACGACGCATCTATATACTAATTTTCGGAACATGGCTTTATTAGAAAGTTCAATATAATTTTACACTCGCGTCCCTCTTCAACTGAAAAAGCGTGGTAATTGGGCCTCTAACACACGAGCTAATTAGATAGTTCAATGCCCGTTTTTTCCCGTTTTCAGACATGCGCAGAAAGGATCACATGTGAAAATCCGAAATGTTGAATTTCTTTTACTCGGGTAGTTACTGTTCGGACACAAATTGTGGTTTTCGGAATGAGTGATGACATATGGTCTTCACCCAAAATATTTTCTTCAGGGATATAGCTACATTTCTGTATATGCGGCTGTTTGTTATTCTTAAAGATCGCATAGTAACAAGCATTTATACGTCCGACAAATAAAAATATTTCACGACATTTTCTAAATGTAAACAAAAACTCTTACACAGATCTTTAAGTGACACTTTCACATTAGTAACATAGATGAATGCGACGTTTGCTAACGATAATGTATTTATTATTTGACATTCACCAAACATATAGGTATGGTCAAAGTACACAAAGATAAGGAAACAAACAAACAAACAAACAAACAAATTATAACAAACAAATGTACATAAGTATAAAATATAGATACATATATATCATATACAATTTAAACTCCTGAAGATGTACGCAACTCAAATGCAGAGTTTACAAAATTAATAACTGGACGAATGCAATCAAATTCGTTAACCCTCATTATAGTCAAGAAAATGTCATTGTCATCTAAGTTATCAAGATCATATATTTCACCAATTTCAGATATCATTTTAGTACGCATATCATTATAGAGCGGGCATTTCATAATGAAGTGAAATTCATCTTCGATGACATTTAGATTGCATGACATGCATATCCTAAATTTCATTTGGGGGGATTATCGGGTATACATATCGCCCCTTTTCAATCATGAGTGAGTGAGCGCTAACTCTTAATTTACAAAATAGGGATCTACGAGACTGGTTAAAAAGAACAATGTAATTTTCCAAATCAAAAGAATCTTTGAACGTGCAGTAACATCGAAGTTTAGACTGGAAGTTGTTAATAACATTAGACCAGTGATCACTGTATATGGATTCAAGATTACCTATAATTAGGTTACGAAAATTACCAGAAGTGATTGTGTTAGGTTTGTGCCAAATGTCGATATTATGAATCATGGTTAAAATCTTCTTAATGCCCGAAGACCAAGTAAATGCTCCGGAATCTGACATCTTTCTGTTATCGATTAAAGCATCGATTACTAAAGATGTGCATCCATTCATACATTTTTTGTTCAAATTCCACCAATATTTTACCGATAAACTCAGCATTTAATGAGCAATGGGAAACTACCTAGTTCGCCTCTTACTGCATTATTGGTTGTTCTTTTGTTTACTCCTAAAATAAGTTTACAAACCTTAATATGCAAGGTTTCGCTTGAGAGTTTATCACATACAGTAAGGAAATTTGAATCATTAAGGCTTTTCAGTAAATACGGGGCCCATACTTCACAACCATAATTTAAGATTGGTTGAATAAGTGTACTGAATAATTTCAGACTACATTTGTATGATGAATTGTATAAATTTTCCCTTATCTTGAAATATGCTTTCAGTGCCTTATCTTTGAGACGTAAGATAGCTTTTGTAAATGAGCCAGACGGTATAAAAACAATGCCCAAATAACAATATTCATTAATAATCTTAAGACTAACATTACCATAACTAAATTCAAACTTATCTAGAATATGACCTCTTTTATTAAAGATCATAATGTTTGATTTATCAATATTTACAATGAGTTTCCACTTAATACAATAGTCATGTAATCGGTTAAGAGCACACTGTAAGCCATTAGGGCTTTTTGAGATGAGGATTAAATCATCAGCATACATAAGACAATTAAGATCATGGTTATTAAGCGTAACTGGGTCACAATTGGAGTTAAAGATGTTTGGAAGGTCATTGAGAAATATATTGAAGAACATAGGACTAAGAACACATCCTTGTTTCACCCCAACTGTAGTGCTAAAAGAGTCAGTTAGTTTACCATCACATTTAACAGTGAAACAGACTGATGAGTACATGTCTTGAATTGTTTTAAGAAATTTACCTCCGATACCAATTTTAGTTAATTTGTATATAAGAGCGTCACGCCATATAGTATCAAATGCAGCGGAGAAATCAATAAAACACACATACAAATGGGCTTTACCCGCCCGATTAATATACTTATCGATAACAGATTTTAGGACTAGAATGTGGTCACTTGTCCTGGAGCCTTTCCTAAAACCTATTTGATTTGGAGGGATGATATTGTTTTTATCCACAAACATACTAAGGCGATCATATAGGACAAGACAAAATAATTTACATAATATACTTGATACAGCAATACCTCTATAATTTTTTGGAGTATTTTTGTCTCCTTTTTTGTGGATAACTGTGAGAGTACTGAGCCTCCAAGCTGAAGGAAAATGACCGTTTTTTATAAATAAGTTAAATAAACTAGTTAATGGTTGAGCGAGAACCGATATACCATCCTTCAGCATTTCCGATCTGATACCATCTAAACCAGGTGATTTGCCCTTTTTAAGTCTGCGTGCCGCGTTTATTACTTCGGAAACTGTAATGGAATGATCAAGATCATTTGCATCAAACCTATTCAAGTCCTGAACAAAGCCATTAACGAACTTATCAAAATTAACATCGGCATGTGGAATATTTCTGTTCATTAAAGTCATAAAGTGTTCCCACCATTGTTTTGGTGAGATAGGGTTTTGAACAGACTTTTTGATTGGACACAGTTCATCATAAACTTTCCAAAACGCTTTAGGATCCTCATCTTCCATTTTGTCTAACTTCTGAAAAATGTTAGATCTAAAAATGGATTTCTTATTATTCAATAGTTTGGTATATTTTTTACGTTGTAAACGGTAAACGTGAACTAATGATATATTATGAGGCTGCTGTCTTATACATCTAGATAAGGATTTAAGTTGACGATATAAGATTCTACAGTCAACGTCATACCACTTTTTCTTGGCTGGTTTACGGCGACGATGAAGATTCACCTTTTTCTTTTTTAAACCTGCTGTTTTACAAATAGTATCCATCATGTTATAAAATTTATCAAGACAGATATCGGCAGAAACGTCAGATTCCTCGGCATGGGAGAGGAATGATTTAATATCAGACTTAATGTTATCACGGGTAATCGCCAATTTCCATGACTCTGAACTATTATCAGACCAAGAGAATTGATTAGGCATGTCATTCAATTGTGAGTCATTTGAAATTACATTATTTACATCATATTTACACCAGCTTGTTTGTAATATACACGATATCCACCCAATTCTGATAGTCCAATACAGTATAACTGTAATTAAAGTGCGTATTATATTACAGTTTTACTGTGCCTGTGTTATAACACGGTAACACGTATATTACAGTTGTTACTGTACCCTGTGTTATACACGGAATAAATCGCAATAACACTAACGAAAATAGTTGGATATCCGATATTTATTGTTTAAGATTGTTGGCTATCCAATATTTATAGTTTAAGATTGTTGGCTATCCAATACGTATAGTTTATGATTGTGCCATCCTTGTTTTTACCTCCCCGATTGTGCGATCCTTGTTTGTTTTGACATATAAATTCTGTATCAATATCATTTCAAAGGTGTCAAATATAAAATACGTACAGTATACGTATTTGTACGTATACTGTCATTGTCAGTGTTATTCCGCTTTATTCCGTTGAGGGCGCTAACACCCTGTAACACAGGGTACAGTAACAAATGTAATATACCGTAACACGTGTTACCGTGTTATAACACAGGCACAGTAAAACTGTAACATAATACGCACTTTAATTACAGTTATACTGTATTGGACTATCAGAATTGGGTGCGATATCATACAGTGAATGGAGAATGGTACTAAATTATGAACCTTAAAGAACTCAATATCATTAAATAAATCGCAATCACAGAGCATATAATCAATCAAACTTGGAGTTCCCCTATGGTTGAAACACGTAAAGTTACCACATAGGTCACCAAGTTTACGTCCATTGATTATCCGTAAACGATTACCTATACACATCTCCAGAAGTAATTTGCCATGAGCGTTAGGGGCTTTGAAATCTAAATTCCTTCTGAGAAGAGGAGCATCAACTATGTAATCATCGTGCACATCTATATATTTGCTTGTATCATTCAAAATGAAATCTGGTTCTAAACCAGTTCTTGCGTTGAAATCCCCCATTAAAATACAACTACCATTTGAAGAGTATTTAGTGATATCTTTTTCAACTAATGAAAAAATATCATCTCTGCGTTGGCTATAACCAGTGTTTGCAGGACTTATATAGACATTACAAATATAAATATCATTGTGAAGACCAAAAAATCGTTTACACAACTTAAACCAGATATACTCAGAATGTGTAGGTTTAAAAAATGTAACCCACTTAATTAAATTAAGACGGATACCTACTGCTAATCCTCCATATGCATGGGGTGATTTTTTGGATCGTGGTCTATGATTTTGGACGATATGATATCCATCCAAGTGAATAATATCAGAGGTCTCACAGTGAGTTTCTGTCAGGCAAAATATATCTAGCTTAGTTAACATGTTATGTACTGGAATCGATTCCAGTTTGGAGGTACGAACATTGGCAATCTTTGAAAAGAGGCTGTCGATATTCCAAGCACCGATTCTTAGAGAAGATTTTGAATAAGCCATTGATTAATATAGTTAACTAACAGAGTAACAATACAGATTATCTTGAATAATTAATTCTAGAAGAACGAAGATTCATTATCACTTCGATCTTACACCTTAGATTACTTGCGAATACCCGTGTACCCTCATCGGACAGATGGTATCCATCTGAAGCCAGCAGATGATGATGAGGTGTACCGTTCTTTAAGAAGTTACTGTGGTCACAAAAGGAGATATTATTAGCAGACATAGAAATATTACCTTTGAGGAGTGCATTAACAATCTCCGTCATAGTGTTGAGGTTGGTGTTGTCAAGTCGTGGCAATCCAAGTGATATAACAAACTTGGTGCGAGTGTATATCTCAGCATACTGTTCGATAACTGAACGGAGATGGTTTGCACATTCATGTGGATTTTGACTGTTTCTTATATCATTCGTTATTTCATGGATAACTATGCAGTCGGGGACGCCAGTTAGTTGCTCAAGCTGTGAGGCAGCTTCGTTTATAGTAAAGGCCTTTAGCATCTGGACGGTTGCCTGGGGCAATAACCGACGAGCATCCACCGGGGACAGATGTGAGTTACCAATGATAACAACCGAGGGTTTCGTATTTTCTGTTTGCGGCTGGCGATCCTCCGTTGTATCGCGAAATCGGCGACCATTGTAAGTGTGTGGCCGACGATTGTTATGATCATCTGAAACAGGAGTTTCGCGATATCTAGCTCCACGACCGGCAGAGTAGCTGGCTCTGGTTTCACGGTTGTTGTCAGGATTCTTTCGAACGACAGAGGCATAAGATTGCTTACCGGGTTTACTAGATGGACTTGATGTTGGTCGAGGTGCAGATGCCGCCGGTGTTGGTCGAGGTGCAGATGCCGCCGGTGTTGGTCGAGGTGCAGATGCCGCCGGTGTTGGTCGAGGTCGAGGTGCCATCAATGTTACCGGCAAGTTTGTCTTTGTCGTTGAAGAAATTTTTCCAACTGTCGTGAAGCTGGACGTGTCGACAGCTATCTGTGTACGTTTGGCTTCGTACAGTTCGTCTTTGGTGGAGAGGAGTTGTTGGTTAGCAGCCGCAAGTTGATTTTGTGAAGTTGTTAACTGACGCTCTTTCAGTTGAATGGTGGAGTTGTAATGTTCACATTTCGCCTTACATAAATCCAGGCCTTCGCGCAGTTTTGCCATATCAGAGTGACAGTCTTGCTGTCTGATTTTTATGGCTCTTTCAATGTCCATACGCAATTGGTGAACCGGCTGTTTCTCCCGCTGTTTCTCCTCGTTGTTTAACTGACATTTGAGTTCTTGATTTTCTTTCATCAAGGTTTCATTTGTTTTGGCCAATTGTTCTACTTCCTTCGTGAGAAAGTTCGATTTGAGGTCATAATTCTCTTTAGTGACCCCGCATAACCTTTCTATCACTGACTGTTCTAATAGTCTGATTGCTTCAAGACACGTATGACTCTTCTCCTGATGCGGTGCGTTGTCTGTCATTTTTTCTGTTTGACATGAAGTTGAAGTGACATATGGTTTATCAATTGGTGTAGGCCTACAAGCGATTGACGTTGTATCCGTTTTAGAAACTGGCAGTACCATGTCAACCGTTTCTATGTTGTGTTGTCACACGTAATGACGCAGACAAAAAGTGTACGCGTTTGTGGCGCAAACCGTGCACATTGTAACGGAGCAGAGTGAAAGCAGGCAGTCCGTACACTCTTAGAAAAAGGATGCTTCAGGCTTCAGGGGTTCTTGGCTGTCCCGTATGGAACCCTTTATATCACCTTAAAAGGTTCAAAAAAGAACCATTTTAAGGTTCAAAATAGGCAAAATATGGGCAAACATTGGTCTTTCGAACCTCTAAAGGTTCTCTACAGAACCTTTTGGGGCCTTTAAAATCAAAGAACCTTTAAACCATTATACGGGACAGCCAAGAACCCCTCTGAAGCACCCTTTTTCTAATAGTGTACCCTAAAGCCACCCCCTCCTCTCCGCACTTCCCTTACTTGATAATCTGGATATAAGGGGGCACTACACTAAATCCTTACGCGTTTGGTGTATGGTTCGGAGAAATAGTACCTATATCAATTTGATCATCGTCCCAGGGGAAGCAAATAGAAGTAAATCTTGCTTATTTTTTATGAAAAAGATAGAATAGAACCTCAGCATTGCTAATGTGGTCAAAAATCGTCGGAATCGAATACGCACGGGAGCCTAGGCTGCGGAAGGATATCGTTGCCGGAACCGGTGAGGAAGCGAAAATATCGGTTTAAAATGGTGAGGGCGCTGTTTAGGTGCCCGTAGCGAAAAATTTCATCTAGATGGGTCAAGAAAAATCAAGTTTAAAATAAAATTCAACACATATCTAATACATTCATGCGAAATAAAAACTTCCATCATTGTTACGTGGGGTAAAAATACGGTCTTGAAAAAGGGCCGAAACGCGTGTATTTCAATGGGGGACGTATTTAGTGGTGTGCCCCCATAAGGGCACATGGGGCATCTGGATAAACGGAACGTGTGGTACATTATCATGATTATTATAGAGTGTCTGGATTATTCAGGGCATCCGTGGTATCTGGATTACGGGGTTCACTATAAAACGAGTCTCAAATTACCTGGATATACTATGCGCAGCGCAGGTGGGCCACCTGTGATAACTGGATTTTAAGGGTGTACACTCAGGTAGTATCTCGGGAGGCTTTATAGAACACAGCAAACATGATAAAGGGACTACATATACTATACGTTAAGGCCCCACATGCCTATTGGAGGAATAATGTATTTAATGTAAATAGGCCAAACAAAACCCGGATGGCACACATTGTGCTCAAGTACAAGCGTGGAATGGTACAAGTGATCTTGATGATAGACTCCGCCGACCATAAAACTAAACGACCGACTATAAAACTATAACGCTCAGAACGTAGGCCTACTGAATTACCTGGATACAGTATGTGCATAATATGGGCAGTGGCGACACTGGCACCAGCACCATATGTTAAAGGCATATTATGTGATCTTTTCCAGAGAGCGCCCTCTATTCGTGATTTTTTTTAGAGAGTAGATTTTCTTGCAGATTTACATTTCTGATCATAAATCGTACATATATTCCAAGTTACAGAGCGATACGATTCCTAATTACCTCAAAATCATGGTTTTAGAGTGAATTTAGACTAAAATAAAATAAGTTGTCGGATATCCGACAGTTTATTTTCACTCTAAAACCATGATTTTGAAGTAATTAAGAATCGTATCGCCCTGTAACTTGGAATGTATGTACGATTTATGATCAGAAATGTAAATCTGCAAGAAAATCTGCTTTCAATTTTTTTCGATGTTGAGGGCGTTCCATGGAAAGATCACATAATATACCTTTAAAGGAGTAAAACGGGGTGGCAGGGCAATAAAAGAATCAGGGGAGACATTTAAAAGCTAATTTTATGTAACTTTCAATTTTGACATTAAAATTCAACTTTTTATTATTTGGGGTACAAAATAGGTAGAGACATGCGCTGACAGGAGTATAACTGGGGGTATTAAGAACACGTTGATGGAGTAGGCCTACTCGGATTAAGATCTTGGGTATCTGTATTATTTAAGAGCACATTGGGCCTAGGCTCATGGTGTATTAAGGGCACCATGTCACTTACATTATATCAAGGGCACTTTAGTACCTGAATTATTTAAGGACATACTCTTGATTGATATTTATATAAACATTTATAACGCTTTGATATTACTGACCTCTGCCTATTGTGACTTTTACTGTCCGCTATCTTCGGCACCCGCGTTTAATTTACTTGACTATGATAAAGTAAGGGCACCTGGGTATCTCGAGATAACGGCACACTGCAGTGGGCCTACCTTGATTATGTGGTATCCAGTGCATTATTAAGGGCACCTGGGGTAACTGGATTAGGGGGTAGGGCTTAGGCCTATGGGGTCCCTGGATATAATGGGACAACGGGTACCTGCATTTCAGGTCTCATGGGAGGCCTACATAGGTATCTGGAAACACAAACGTAGGCCTACCTAGATTAAGGCAATGTATAACCTGGATTATCAAAAGCACCTGCGATATTCGGATTATTTAGGGCCCCGTCTGGATTATGTATAGGACACTTGATATTATTGTATCAAATTTTCTTACGCTTTGTTTACTTATTCCCCGTGAAATTTTCTAGCGGGTCCAGCGCGAAGCGCTGGTGCCCGCTAGTACTACTAATGTAGGGTGTGGAGGGTATTACAGAATTATGCCGTTTTTTAAACTTTTTTGACGCCCCCCCCCCCCCCTGCCCCCCTCTGTTGGGGTTTTCAAAAACTTTGTTGACGCCCCCCCCCCCTTTGCAGAGTATCAAAACTGTTTGCCCCCCCCCCCCCCCCCCACCCCCATTAATTTCTTTTGTAAACTTAAAACGGCTCTATCTTAAAATGAAAAGACTCAAATGTCAATTTGAACGGGGTAATTCTAAGGATAATTAAAGGTAGCCTATTCCGTTCTATTCATTAACATTTCACGATTTCTTCAGGCCGCGTTTCCGGCAAGCGGGGCGGGCGGGTAGCTGTATGACGCGTGAGTTCGAAGAGTCACACCGTGGGCAGTTGATTTGTTGTCTCTATTTTTGTCACAAATTACGTTGTTTTATGACAGATAAACGTTGGAATTTTGATTTATACCCGATTTATACTATTAATATAGATGTACAAATGCTTTTACAATAGCCTGGCTTGTCACTCTGGCTTGTCACTCTGGCTTGCCACTATGCTTTCGGTGGTCGCCATATGGGTCATGAGTTAATGCACTGTGTTAAATCAGGGGTATGCCACTGAGCTTGCCGATCGGGTCCACTTTTAAATTGAACTTAGTCAGCATAGAATTGGTGGCGCTGTTCTACCGATAAGGCGTAATTGTAGCAGACGACGCGACGCTGGCCACGCGTCACTCAGACAGGGGCGGACTGGGACCTGAAAGCGGCCGTGGCAAAATTATGAAAGCGGCCCTTTTTGACCATGTCATGCAGAAGTATGTCGTCCCGGGAGTAAATTTTCGTAAAAGGTTGCCCCAATTTTTTTCCCAGTCAGTCACACCTCGTGAATTTCACGTAAGTGGGGGGGGGGGGGGGGGGTAGGGTCAAAAAATTTCGCACGGTCACAAAATTTCGCACAGTCACAAAATTTCGCACGGCCACAAAATTTGAGTAACCGGCCCTGAGAGGCCCAAAACCAAGCGGCCCATGTGGCGATCGCCACAACGCCACAGTGGCCAGTCCGCCCCTGCACTCAGACGACCCAATATGGCAACGGGAGTGCACCATTTTGAATTATTTTTAACAGTCATCGCCCGGTTAACGAAAAAATTCTTCTAATTATGATGAATTTGTCAAAATGATAAGTTTAATATTCGCGATTACGTGTTATTCCCGGGGTTATTCACTACGAATTCAAAATGTAGGTTTCGCGTGGCCACCGTCGTCTCGACCCTGGTCGTCTCTGTAAATCTACAGCGCCCCCAAACCTATGCTGACTAACAATTCCGTCAAACCTGGTTAAACATTGTTAAACGCGTTAAACGCCGGTAACCGACGCATTCCAGACGATTATCATAATTTATTCAAAAGGACCGTTTTCGCTACGTACGTTAGTATACGACTTTCCTATCCCAAAGTTAATAGTATCCCTGGTTAAATTCTACAATCCCGGCCGCCACTCTGTTCAAAGGCACAAAAGAGTGGACTTGTTTGATGCTTTTTTTGCAATTCTGAGGTGTGCGGATCGGGTGTTTTTTATCAAATTGGCTAGAAATCCATCCATTTTAGAACATCTGAAATTTAAAGTGGACCCGCACGCCCGGCGATCTTTATTACCGTAAACAACATTTGATACCTGACGGAGTAAAGTGCATAGCACATGTACATTGTACAGCAATACATTTATACAGTGAGTGAGTACGGTTAATAAATTCGCACCCGGGAACGTATGATGCCAAGGGCATATATTTTGCACGTAAATCTAATACAAGAGTTCAGAAAATCGACCAAAATATGACGTCATGACCATTGTTTCGGGACAAAATGGCGCGGTACCCCCCCCCCCCTCCCCCCGAGCTGTAGGGTTTGTATTGTACAGACTTGTACAGACGACGCTGGACATAGGCGTATTCACGAGTATTCAGGTTAAAATATGCGAACGAGGTTACGTGATCAAGTGAATGGGACGACCGCTTAAAACGGTTTAAATTCAAAAAATAGCATTTACAATTGGGATGAAAAGCCATCCCGAACGGTTTTGGATTGGAAAAATTTTCTTCTAACCTATGATGAATTTTATGGGGACATATAATCAAAATCCTTTGTTACATTGAAACCAACGGAAATTCAAAATTAACGGCCGTTCGTAGCCACCGTCGTCTGGACTTGTACACCTATGAAAATAGCGCCCTCATAATTGATATGGTCAAAGAGTTCATTAAACTTTTATTTAGTAGCCCAATTCTTCAGGCCTTTGAGTCTATCCTTGCGTTTGTTTGAATTTGAGCATAAGTAGGAAATCCAAATATTGTATTTTAATTAAGTAATATGAATATTAAGAATCCAAGTTCATGAATTATTTTTGTTCCTATTTATTCGAACCTACAAGAAATATATTGGGCTACATTTTCATCACCTCATTTAAATGGCAACACTAGCCTTAAAAATAAAAAAAGATGGCAGCTCCCACGTTGAAATACGATGGTTGTAATTTCTTTAGACAAAGATTGATCTTAGCTACACTAAGTGGAAAATCAGTCAGAATAAATAAAATCAGGCAAAAAGATGATGATCCTGGATTACGAGGTAGGTTTGCTAATGAGTTACCGTTACAACTTTTACTAGGATGATGAGTGAAAGTTCGAAACTTGAACATGTCGAATTCCGCAGTCATGTCAACGCAATTATTATTTCACTTTGTAAATAATGAGTTGCTCTGCCAATTGCACTGAGGATGATTTTCAGTGATTCTTTTTTTATTCATACATGTATGAGCAGAAGAATATGCTCTTAGAATACGGGCTTCGGTTCGTTGATTTGTCAAATTGACTCACTCACTTGCCTTAATTGGTCCCGTGTATCGGAAGAGCTATCCCCGAGCACGTTAAAAGGTCACAGACTGACTCCTTCGTAAAGAGTAGGGGATCATCCCGGTCTGTGTTTGTACACACATCGTTTTAGGTCACAGAGCAGGGGTTGCACAGTTAACACAGTCTGTGTATTCAAGCCCCCTTCGCGTTTGATTTCACTAGGAATGTTGCGAAGTATTCAAGAAGAAGAAGAAGAAGAAGGTATATTATAATTAGGCCTATGTGATCTTTCCAGGGAACGCCCTCAACATCGAAAAAAAAATTGAAAGTAGATTTTCTTGCAGATTTACATTTCTGATCATAAATCGTACATACATTCCAAGTTACAGGGCGATACGATTCTTAATTAGGCTACTTCAAAATCATGATTTTAGAGTGAAAATAAACTGTCGGATAATAACACCGACAGTTTATATTTTCACTCTAAATTCACTCTAAAACCATGATTTTGAGGTAATTAGGAATCGTATCGCTCTGTAACTTGGAATGTATGTATGATTTATGATCAGAAATGTAAATCTGCAAGAAAATCTACTTTCTAAAAAAAATAATGAATAGAGGGCGCTCTCTAGAAAAGATCACATAATATGCCTTTAATTGCCAATCATCATGCCATCATGCCAAAGACTCAGAGAAAGACATAACCACGCCAACTCTCTCAGTCTCATTCTCTGGTAAGGGATGTTCATAATTTTTTTTTAAATGTTGAATTTAAATGTTATTAGTATTGATGGAAAGATCATGTAATCCCAATCTAAAACGAGTGCTTGATGAGTTCTCTAGATTAAGTATAAGTGAAGTTATGGAGCAAAATGTGCTGTAAATTTGATGGTTTTTATAACAGTGTTTCAATGCAAAAACTTTGATTCATTATATATGCCATGTTTAATGATGAACCATTTTCAGCCCAAAAGGGCTCAATATTTGTTTAGCCCAAAGTAGCCCAAAAGACTCCCAAACCAAATCTTGCTATGGGGGAGAGAGAAACAAAATTAGAAGTAATTTATAAATCCATGTTTGGTCTCTAAACCCCCTCCCCACCTCCCTTTCCCCTACCCCAAACATAAATCCTACAATAGTTTTAAAATAAAATAAAAAAATCCTACAGTGTACAATAGTTTTAAAATAAAATAAAAAAATCCTACAATAGTTTTAAAATTAAAAAAATTAAAAATATTAAAAAATAATTGTTTACACCTTCCCAGACCTTCCAACTCCCCGGGTCCCCTCTTCCCCAACCCCTCGCCCATAACACTAAACAAATCAAAACAAAAAAAATCCTGACTGCGCGATCCTGAAAGCATGTGCTCCTGATCAACAGATTCATCAACACAGCAATACCGTTTTGCCGGCAAACATGCGCCAATCCATTTCACCCAACAGAGAAATGAGACGCATGGATCGGATTAACACGTGTGGATCAGACGATTTTTTTTCTTCAAACAGGTTACTAATGGTTCAAGTTTAGACAAAACGATGGGCATCTTTAAGTTAAATATAGTATCAGGATGCAACAACCGCTTTTCTTGGTTATTCTGTTCAGGTAGTAAAAAGATATTTGAAAAATAGATTCATAACATGGATGTCAAATTCGGAAGGGTTACGACTGGTTTAGCACGCCCGGTTTACGATCAAAATTACTCTATTAAATCGACGATATTCTGGAATAAGATTTGTTTAATCGTCTCTCGGAAGGGTTTTTAATATTAAATATGAACGTATTTCGACTAGAAAGTACAAAATATTCAACTTGCCTTCATTTGAAACCAGGCCTCGTCCACTCCAGCGAGTGTCGCCGTATTTGGGCCAGATGACGTAGCAACACTTGTCAACATTTTGGTATACGGTGAAGGGCGCCGCTCGAAAATACGAAACCGGACAACCCTATCTCTGGACTCTGCTGGAAATTATTAGCCAGGGAGGTTGAACCATACATTCATGACTCATGTTATAATGAGCTAGATGACACAATAGCCGTTACTGTAATTAGGGGATTAGCCTTAGTGTCTAACCGATCAGCTCATGTCAGCCGATCACCGATCATTTCCTCTTTGATCGGCCGATCCGATCACCGATTAAATGCGCAAGTGAACTGCAATGCCTAAATAACAGTACATTTCCCTCGTGTGTGTTGCCGTACATACAGGGTGAGTCAAAAAAAAGTTTACTCAACTCCAGCGATTTTTTTAGAAAAAAGTATGCGTTTGTTTTCAAAACAATTTACTACGGTATAAAGACAAATTAATTAGCTTTAATATGAATTTTATCTGGTTTAGATTGGTTGAAGGAAACTTATTTTACGCTGTTTTGAATAAAAGTGACAAATTTAACGTCCGAACACGCTTCCAGATCTAGACCATTATATTTCATAAGATACGACCAATAAAAAATTACAATACCGACAGCGAAAGGATCAATTCCTTTGTTATGAAATGATTAAAGTGTGGTAATTGTGTCATACATAGGCCTTAAAGCTGTCTATTGTTTTAATCTATTAGGAGACAATTTTGAACAAGTCTATTTTCTACTTAATTATTTTAATAAACAAGATGTGAAATGATTTACATCATAATCCTAGTAAACATTATTAAGCTCGTTAAGCTTGAAATTAAAAACCGTGTTTTTGGTGAAAAAACAGCTCCTGTACAGAAATAGTCATATTTGATTAACGGTATCATCAAATAGCGGGATTTATTTTCAAGATGGTAGCAAAGAAATGGCGCAATCATTTAAAGTTTTGTTTGCCTTGATTTTGTGGTCAGAAATATTTTTTTCAATTTGTTCAATTAGGGTAAACTTTTTTTTGACTCACCCTGTAGTGTAAATATAGTAGCATGTGTACTTAGCAAAACAGATTATAACGAGTGAAAAACAAGTTCAAATTGTTTAAATAAAAAATATAATTATTTACTCTTTTTATTTATCGTGTTTACCTGGTCCATGTCTCTAAGGACACCTGTCAATCAAGTGTCAAGTCATTGTTTACATTTTACAAACGTTGCGATTGCGTCGACCGACCATGTGCGATTTGAAGCTTTGCACACGGCACGCTGGGTATTCCCACAATTCTTTCTTTGTTGCAAAAATACATCATAATTCATAAACACAGATACCTGATAGTAAATTAATGTATTTGAGATTTTCAATATATTTAATTCTATCCATAAACCTGAAGTTTTAACTTAGTTTAGTGAATCTTTTAGTACATAGAAGTGACAAGCCTTGTTTGATAACGCCTTTGGCGGGCCGGCCATGACGTGGGTATTTCCCGTAATAAAAAAGAAAACAAAACATTGAATGTACATTCGCTGAATCCCGCCGATCGAACTAATCTGAAAACAGGCGAGTTTGAAAGGATTTGTACCCTTATAGGCTTCGCTAAATTCACCTGGATAAACTAATTAACTAGTATATAATGTTATGTGAAGAAGTAAGAAGGCGAGTTTGAGAGGAATTTTAACGGAGAAAAGACGACATGATAAGCTTTTAATTGGGTTTTCATACTATAGTGATTGATCGGTTCATCAGATCGGTAGATGAAGGAATTTTGCCGATCACCGATCAGATCCCGATCAGACTTATATCGGGCCGATCGGGAAACTCCCGATCTGATCGGTTAGACACTAATTAGCCTGAGTGACAGGCCCTGCTACTTTGAACAAATTCAACCTTGACTATATGGAATCCATACTAAAAAAAAGACACCACTAGAATTGAGAACATCCAACGCAGAGCTACACGATTCGTCCTCCACAGGTACCACCGACGTGAGAGTGTTTCAGCCATGCTTGAAGAGCTACAGTGGGTCTCTTTGGAAGAGAGACTTAGAAGATCCAGCCTCTTCCTGATGAGCAAAATTCGTTATCAGCTGGTGGCTGTCAATGCTGACCTATACCTCGCTCCCATGGCACCCCCAGCTACCAGATCTTACCACCCCAACAAGTACCAACCAATCCAGTCTCGCATTCAGGCCTACCGCTACTCATTCTTCCCTCGCACAGTCGTCTGGTGGAATTCTCTTCCAACTAGCACCTTGTCTTCACCATCCTACGAGGTGTTCAAGGGAGCAGTAGCAGCAACCAATCCACAGATGTGGAAGACCCTTTTACTCGCACTTTGTACATACTGCACTGATTAGCACCCTCGTTTCCCATGTACACAATGTCAACCTCGGCGTTACATCCTAACTTAAGGACTTTGCTGAGTACAACGTAGAAGTAGAAACGTAGAAGTAGAAGAAGTGACTTTCCTTGTCCTAACAGTAGGCAGTCTTGAGTCTTGAGTCTGCTACTCCAAAAAAAGCAACTGCTTGTCCATGGAGGTTCGTGCTGTGCGGGGTGAAGAACTGGTGCTCGCCAGATTCGTAGATATACAAATGGTGCAAGTAAAAAACATAGGTGCTGGAAGTTACAGTTGGTGTTGGGTAGCTGTCGGAAGCATCCCACGGAGGACCGGCAGTGCCAAAGATTGAAATTGTCGGACTGTTGGTGCTGTGACGATATTTGAGGGGAGTCTGTTCCAGATTGTTATTTTGCGTACAAAGAAGGAATACCTGTACGAGTTTAGGCTTGGTGATATGTTCTGGTAACATAATGTATTTGTAAATCTCCCTTGGCGAAGAGCCGGTATGACGCAAGATGGAAACGGGATATTGACAAGTTGATATTGTATTTTGTAGAACATGGACGACTGTCCGAGGAGTCTTCTAGTAGCAAGAGAGTCCCATCCCAGATTCTGTAGCATTTCAGTGACGCTGGCTGCGTGGTCGTTTTCACCTACAGACTGTAACATAAAAAGTTATACAATCGCAATGTTATTTTTAATCCCATGTTAAAATCATGCAATGTCAAAGTCTTTTACACTCTGTCTTAAGTTCCGTTTTGGCTAGCAGAATCATTTTATTTGGTCTTTTTAACTATTTGCGTTTAAAATTTATGACTAATCTACTAAGTCGTGTAGAAATCGGGTTGGGCCACTTTCACAATATCATACAATCTTTATTATCTTGTACAAATTAAATAATTTAGAGTATCATGCAAGGATCATTAAAGAGAACAATATAATTCGTTTTCAAATAGTTTATTTCATTTGAATAAATGAATTCATAAAATAAACAAATAATATTTGTAAAGACCTTACCTTCTTTGTAATACTTTTAACCAGTGGACTTGAAATGAACCATTGTTGTCTAACAATAGCACTCTACTGCTACAGTATGTTCCTGGTTCGATATTCATCCCAGGTGATTAAACCAAAGTGGCCCAGGTGATTTCATGACTACTTTAGACAATTGATCATATCTCTGCTTACCGACCATCGATTGTCATGAAACAAAGCTTATTCGAAAGCTAAGAAAATTTCCCTTGCACACCATTAAAACCTGATACAGGAATTTTACGGGAGATATTTTTAATATTTTTTTCAAAATTGTATAACTTTTTTTGTTACAGCCTGTATACCGTCCGTCTGATATGATATGATATGATATGATTTTATTGGCACAAAATCGCGACCCGAAGGCCGAATTACATTGTACAAGAAAGCAAGGAATACATATAAAACAATTCAATACACAAATAGCCAGCTTACTTGGCAGGAACATGGCAAACAACAAGAGACATGGCCAAAGACAGGATATGCGAGCATGATGCAGAAAGACGGAGCACGCAAACCAAATTATGGGAGTTCACTGTTGATCAGCTTCACATAATAAGGAATGGGGCTTTCAGCATCTGTTTGTGCGAGCACGAGGCTGGGTGAGTTCGGCATTGTTTCTCAATTGTCTACCATGAACCTGACCTCTGCATGCAGGGAGCAACCTTTTAGTCCTACTGCATTCGGCTAGTGACTGAGCAAACTTCAGAGAATGTTGCTCCCTCCGGGCAGACAAATAATCAAAGTTACATACATCTAAAGCATTATCATAGGAAATAAAACTAGGACCAAGGATAATTCTTAAAGCTCTCTTTTTTTAAGTTTTGGACTCTCTCAAGTTTTAGAGCTAGTTTGGATGTGAGGGCACAATGCCAGATGACATCAGAATATTCAAGCAGAGGGCGAATGTAAATGGAATATATCTTGCACCTAAGATTTTACAGCAATAATGAGGAAAATATGGGTTCTCTTTTGATATCAAAATATGTTGATATGAGAAGAAAAATATCTAAAGTGATCAGAACATACACCTTTAATTTAAAACAAAATATTCATTCCCGTACAACTTCTTTTTGACTCCCACTGTACTTACTAAATGAATGTATATTTTGTTCCCAACGATAAGTTCTATTGGGCATAATTGATGTAACTTATTTTTGATTTGCAGACTTTGAAGCCAGTTTTATTCGTTTGCTGGACAAGATCACAAATGGTTCCCGGATAGAGGTCAATGAAACAGGTGATGAACATTCTGGATATGTTTTTGTGTTGTTTATTTTGCTACCGTATTATCCCTATTAAACGCCCAGGACCTTATAAGTGCCAACCCCTGTTTTTCTCATGGACTACCAACAAACAATCCCTTATAAGCGCCCACCTTTTCCAATGGTCAGCATCCTCAAATGACCACTTGTACATATATTTCATTTCATGTACTACAGTACATGAAATGGTCATCCTCCTCAAATGACCAATTGTACATTTTCGTTAGAACGTCAAGTGGTCAGCCTTCTCAAATTGCCACTTGTACATTGTATTTAGTACATCAAATGGTCAGCATCTTCAAATGACCATCAAATGGTCAGCATCTTCAAATGACCATCAAATGGTCAGCATCTTCAAATGACCATCAAATGGTCAGCATCTTCAAATGACCACTTGTACATTTTATTTAGTACAATAAATGAGTTTTAAAAAGGTAACATAATAAGCGCCCACCCAAAATGACTTTGCTAACCGCCCTGGGCGCTTAATATTTTAATAAGGATAATATGGGATTCTGTAGGGGTTTGTGGTGAGATAAATGCTGTTCACATTCATATATTGTGGTAAAACCTGAGACGAATATATTCGTCTCAGGGAAAACAATCGTTTGAATATTGGTATGTGATAAGGCCAATAAAACTTGATTGTTACGTTTCTAAACTATTTCATTATTCATTATTTTCAAGATTTTATTGTTTCAATATCAAGCCTGGATTTCATGACGTAAAACTATACACATTGTGTATAGTTTTACGACTTTACGTCATGAATTTTACACAATATTTGAATTCTGCACCTTTACATGACCATCGGATATTTCAAGCAAACGCTGTGTACTTCATGCACAAAACACAAACACGCTAGGACAAGAAAACACTCCTTTTCGACTTGTTCAGACTAGCAAAAGTTCCAAAATTGATAGGAAAAAGGTGGGGAAAAAACACCCAATGTTTGAGTAGAATTTTCCCAAATACATGTATTATTTATTTTATGGATTTTGTAAAGCAAACGCGACCAAAAGGTCATAGCGCGCAGGGGCTTATGACGATCGCCATATGGGCCGCTTGGTTCTGGGCCTCTCAGGGCCGGTTACTCACAAAGTTTTCCGAAGACTTCCCTCTTTACATTGTGTAAAGCATTTGTTCAGGCCGTTTTGGACTAAAATGTGTGTCCCCCCCCCCGCTCGCTACGCTGACATGGTCAAAAAGGGCTGCTTTAATAATTTTGCCACACGGCCGCTTTCAGGTCCCAGTCCGCCCCTGATAGCGCGGGTGGGTGGCAACTGGCAAGTAACTAAAGACATCAAAAAAAGTAACTCGGCTGTTGTAAAAGCACCTATAATTTTAAAATTGTTACTCATATTCTAAAAATGAAAATACCAGGAGACGGACAATTTAATTACGGTGATTTTGACACCTTGTTTGTTAAAATCGATAAAGTATTGTTGTCGCGGTATGTGCTTACAGATGAAAAGTGCCATTTCCATTGTTGCATTAACTCCTATTGATCTCTCTGATTCAGCGTGAAGATAATAGGGGGAATTTTGATAGTTTGTCCATGGCGATGACCTGTCCTGTCTGTCTTTTCGGACCTTCTGAGCATTTGGAGTTTTAAATTCATCCTTTTTAATTGTGAAGAAGTACGCCTGTCATCCCCATTAAATTTGTCCCGGATTATGGTAATCAAGTTTACAGCACAACAAGAACAGCTAATCAAAATTCCCGCTATTATCTTCACGCTGAATCAGAAAGTTCAATAGGAGTTAATGCAACAATGGAAATGGCACTTTTTATCTGTAAGCACATACAGCGACAACAATACTTTATCGATTTTAACAAACAAGGTGTCAAAATCACCGTAATTAAATTGTCCGTATCCTGGTGTTCTCATTTTTAGAATATGAGTAACAATTTCAAAATTATAGGTGCTTTTACAACAGCCGAGTTACTTTTTTGATGTCTTTAGTTTCATTGGCCTAATGTCAATTAGGAGAGGAGTAGTGCTAGGCTGCATCTTGTGGTCTCTGAAATCCAGGTCCTGAATATTTATTTTGGACCTCTGAATTTAACATTTCCCCTGTGGGAACCCCTAGCTTTTTTACCTGGCACTTCTCCTAAAATGTACAATGCAGTGTTTTCACTGACCCTATACAAAGGGTGAAATACCCTTCACTTTTTATTTTCACCCTTCAAAAAATTTCTCAAGAGTGAAAAATGATGAAAATGTCATTGTTTTACTGTCCAACACACTGCGCGAGCACATGTTTTATCCATCATTTTGGTTTTTCACCATCGAGAAATTGACCCAGTGAAATTGCTGCAATGGCGTGAATTTTGCCATTTTGTGGATTTCTTTCTTTTAAAATAGAGGCTTCTAGATAGGCTGCTAGCCCAACTGGCATAATTATGTAACATAATGGTTGAATTCCACAACTCTTTTTTTATTAAAGCTAATAACAAAATTATCTTTAGCACTATGAAGGCCCTTCACAATTGATTCTTAGTTTTCGGTTAATTAAACCCCCTCGTCCAAAATTGAAAATGGCCAATATTTTATTATTTTCTTTGATTTAATTATGTTGCATCTTTTCCTTTAAATGACAGTTTAATAGCAAATCTTATATTTTTTCCGACTTGGATCACCTCCAGGGTGAATAAACAAACAACTAGGTTGTGATTCATAATGGATAAAAGCAATCATGGGTGAATTGTGAGTAAAATGAGTAAAACACCCGGGCCAGTCAACGGGAAAAATATTTGTGACATCAGTTTCAACCACAAACATGAAAATAATTAATAAATAATAATTACAAGTGACCTCATCCATTTTTCAAAACCTGCAACAGGAAACTCAAAATCTGCCTTAGGAAAAGTGTTCATTCTGTCTGACTCACCCTGTATTAATGTTAACTAAGTTACTTATTGACAAATAGTAAATTAACAAATTTATGATGTTTTTATGAAATAGGTACTAGTGTGTTCTACGTTCCCGGTCTACTGAGTGGGGGCACCATCGAACATGACTGTAACATTCAGAGGGGTGTCGGCTATTATTTAGAGGCCCTCGTATGTCTGGCTCCATTCGGAAAGAAACCGATGAAGGCCGTGCTGAGAGGGGTGACAAATAATCAAACGGACCCATCGGTAAGATCATCTGAAAATTACATCAAATCCTTTCTTTTTTGTAAGAGAGAGAGAGAGAGAGAATGGTGATTTCAAAAATTCTTAAATACTATTGTTTTATTGAGGTATGAAATATCCATAATATTTCATGCCACAAAAAAAAGAAAAAAAGTTAATATTGATTGTTTATTTTTATTTTTATTTTTCATTAAAATAAAAATGTTCTTTTAAACTTCAACTTTAAAAGTACCATGAATGATGAATTTCTTTTCAAATGAGCTCTGTCTTGATGATGTACAACAAGGCATGGTGGTTGGTGTATGGCCCCAAAGTCAAGGTTTGTGGTGAAGGAGAGGTGACTTTCTTTGGAGCAAATCACACATGAAATGTATATTTGTTAATAACAAAATATGATGATGTCGTGCCTCACATGTCACTCCTCCTCCAGTTACCATTGACAAGGTAAACATACAATCTAACATATAACAACAAATTGAGTTGTACTTATTGTTTTGTAGGAACAGGTTCTATTTTAATCCCAACTTGTCTACATACCCCATGGAATGTAACCAGTCCTCATATATATCTTACAATTTTTTCATTTCATATTTGTTTCTTACAGGTTGATGTCATAAAAAATGTCACATTTCCGGTGCTAAGAAGATTTGGTGTTGATGAGGGTCTTGATATTAAGGTAAGTTTCAACAATACTGACATACTATTTTCATTGAATGGGGTACTTTGACTCTTGATGGGTAACTTTGGCTCACCAGTTTATTTGTCAAATGTTGAGAAAAGATTTATAGTGACATTATTTAATTTGGTATAATTACAACAGCATACTAACCTGTTACATAGTAATATAGGCCCCTATATATGTATCTGGAACTGGACCTAAACGCACGATCAGGAGTTGTTCTTTATTGTTTTAAAAAAATGTGTAGGAATTTCTTTTCCAACAAATTGCAGCTGCCTCACCTACAATGGGAATTGTTCATTAGGACACCAGCCTCTTGTGGGTGCTGTTCAATCTCTGACGACTCCAATATTATGTGCGCTAGGGTTGTGAGAATTGAGTGCAAAATGTCGCAAGATGTATGGTGGTTCCATTGCTAAAATGATTACAGGCTAAAATGCGATGCGGGAAGATCATCGAGGCTGCTGTGGTCTTACACTGAAGTCTCTGTGGTTTGGCTAGTTATCACATACATCTATGCTCTGAGAAAATAAAATCCAAACAGCTGATACAAATGTGTACATACTTGTATAGAAGGTTCTTTAAAGAGTTTCCATTCAACACAAAATTGCATTGGTTATAACAGATAAATTAAAGTAAATAATAACAATTGATGATGGCTATAAGCATGATTCTAGCAGAATCTATGACGAGCGAAACTTAATTAAATAAATGCGAGGATCAAGCAAATGATACCAGCCGAGTAATTGAAATGAATAAATAATATATAGACTCGGACAAACTGGCGAGAATTAAATTAACAAAGACCTTAAAAATACACAGCCTCGAACCCGGTCCCTCTCGCTATCGCGGCGATTGGTTACTCCACTAGGCTACAGGGACTGTGCTTACATGGATACCAGACGAACGAGCTATAATGTATACACCTTATTTTCGGCTGCTAGAGGCTTTCAATAAAGACTTTGTATACATTATAGCTCGTTCGTCTGGTATCCATGTAAGCACAGTCCCTGTAGCCTAGTGGAGTAACCAATCACCGCGATAGCGAGAGGGACTGGGTTCGAGGCTGTGTATTTTTAAGGTCTTTGTTAATTTAATTCTCGCCAGTTTGTCCGAGTCTATATATTAGATAAATTAAAGGTGAAAGATCATTTTTTTTGCATTTTCAATTTTTTTTATTTTAATTTGTTAGCAATTTTTTTTTTATTAAAAAAAAGAAGAAAATATTTGGAAATTTTAAAAATGTCTGCAAATTCACTGCAATTTCAATTATTTTTTGAAAAACAAAACAACAACAACAACAAATGTCTGACCAATCAACCCTACCTGATAGGTCTGTTTCCCCAGCACTCCAATTTGTTTTTGAAAGGGAGTTTATGCATGAAAGTCAACTGATGTGTATGATTCTTCATTAATTAATGTACCACATCTGGGTGTTGTTTTTATATCACATGATACAGGTCAGCAGAAGAGGAGCTCCTCCTGGAGGTGGTGGGGAAGTTATTTTCAAATGTCCAGTCAGAAGAAAATTACGGCCGCTGCAATTCACAAATCCAGGAAAGATCCGCAGAATACGAGGAGTAGCGTATCCTTTGATTTATTTTAATATTGCAAGTCTAAATAACTTATGTTTTATTTTCCCCATGACTGTCCTTTCAGGAATTCTATTTTATAATCAATATGCTTCCCTGTGGAAGATGTTTAACCTAATTCCTAAACTTTTCCTGATTAGAAATGCGCTTTTGATATCAGAAACTTACTAATTACATTGTAAATGTTCAGGCTGTAAAGATGTTTCAATGGATGCATGTTCATTTGTATCCATACAAATGCATGAGAGTCGATGGATGTAGCAGAACTTTATGATAATGTAAAAGTGGTAATGTTTGTGCGATTAATTGTTCATGATTTGCCGATATTATTTTACTTGTTTTTAAAGTCACGCTTTGAAAGTTTGTTACTTGAACTTATACACAAAGTAAATAAATGTTTGTTTTTATTTTGTTGTTGTAACTGTTTAAAGCGTGAAAGCAGCCAAACATGTCCATGTTTCCAGTGCTACAGTTCATTTAAGCTCAATTGGTGTCCCTATCCATGCTAGCTTTTGCAGATTTTGTATGGATCTCCAGAGTAATCCAAATCATCAAAATGTCCACTTGCCTATTTGGTATCAATTTAGTTCGGGAATTGATCCGTGGAAGACAAAATATCTGATGTAATTGGGATAAATTAAGTGTTTTGTTAAGCCTTAATTGCATGCACTCCCCACAAATTGTGTATCTTCCCCCGACAACACACCCACATCATCACACCCAACAGTTAGATCCCTTAACTGCAGTGTTACAGATATGGTATGAGAGTATCCCCAGCCGTGGCCAATAGAATGGTCGATTCAGCTAGGGGTGTACTGAATCAGTTCTTACCAGATATTTATATATACACAGATCACATGAGAGGACCACAGTCTGGAAAGTAAGTAGTTTGTTAGAATGGTTTATTTAGCTAGGGGTATAGGGAAGCAGAGGTGTCTTTAAGGGAAAGTCCTGTTAGTTAAGTTGGCTTGGAACTTTTTCAAACTTGTTAGAAGGGAGTGTAGCAAGTTCCACTAGCATTAGCAAATTGTTTGGAGGGTCTGTATGTCACGCTTATTTGGGGAGTTGATAAAAAGTGAAAGTTTTCCTCATTTTGGCCCATGGGGTGGGCACATAGGCAAATTAGTAAGGGGCCTTGTTAGTAGCTGTTGACCTTAATATGCCTCTATACTAAATTTGTTAACATGAAGGAAATGGAATAAGTCCAGTTTACATTGTGTTAAAATCAAAATCCTCTCATCATGTTTTTCATAATTTTTTTGAAGTTATAGATGTTTGGTACGCTTACAATTTGTTCTAATACTATCCATCCAATTTCCTTTGATCCTTATTAAATGTGCCCATAGTTCCTTTGCCCACTCCTCTCCTATCTGGATTTTTTATCAGCTAGTGTTAAGGGAACCAGTGGCGTAGCCAGAGAGGGGGGGGGCAAGGGGTGTGATCGCCCCCCACCTACCCAATATTGACTGTTGTGTCGGTTGAGATTGGCACTGTCGGTTCATTTGACAAGGGAAATCAAGGAATTATGACTGCAAGATATCAAAATTTCATGGGCTACAGGCGCATGTGGCCCCAATATTAATGTTTTTAGATAGAAGCTCGTTAAAAGCCGAAATGTGCCTCAATCATAGCAAACAATAGCGTAAAATAGCAACATTTTTGCGCCCTACGCGCGCATTTGTATGGTCGGAACAATCTTGTTGGTTTAGTTTTATTTCTTGCCCCCCAATATGAAAAACCTAGCTACGCCACTGAAGGGAACAATACAGTAAGTGACAGCATCACGGATAACGTTCTCAAGGAACACCTTCAGGACTCCACAGCTGCCACATCTCTCATTTTAGATAATTACATAACACAACACTGACACACATTGCTTCTTCTTATGGTCTAGATCCCCAGGTTTTGGTATGTCACTAGTAGCAGAAACAACAGAGGGCGCTTTTCTATGTGCCGAGTTAGCATCCAACCAGCCTGGAGAGGAGCCTACAGTACCAGAAGACCTAGGACAGGAGACGGCGTCATTACTACTTGAAGAAATATACAGAGTAAGTGATATTGAAAAATATCAGTGTTAGATGATTAAAGAGGAGGTAAAATAAGAAATTGATATTTTAAGATGAATAACCTTGTTTTAGTTCTAGGTGACCTTTGGACAATATCAATTTGAAATGTTTAAATCAAAATGACAAATATATCTTGTTTTGTTATTTTTGTCTCGCATTAACTAATTTTGTAATGTTTTTAATATGTGCAGAAGTTGCTTTACATTTTCTGCATTGTGAAAAATTATCCTCCCTTTTATAGTTTAGTCAGTTCCAAATTGGCGAGAAATGTGTGTTTTTTATCTATATATATATACGCAAAAGTAATCCAAGCACACACTTGTGATTTTAGCATACACACGCGTCACGCATATATGATGCACAGTGCGTCCTGTTAGGCGCCCAAGCTCTTCTGTATTAATTCGCTGCTGTAAGAAGGCTTGCCAATTTGGAAGTGACTGAACTAGAGTGCTATCAATCAGACAATATTGCGAAAAAGGTGAAAGACATAGTTCAAGACCACCTTGTAAGTTACAAACTTATTTAACCTTTGTTTGTCAACAATTAAGTTGGTATGAACATAGCGAATTAGTTTCCACCATCTAAAGCCAATAAAAGCATCCCTTCCAAAAAAGTTGAATAGCACCCATACTTTTTCAATCGGACTTCTGTTTTCATGAATCTTTAGTATCTTGAATATTTATGAATTGTCTCTAAATATGAAATCCACAACTTACATTGTATACAGTCATAATGTTTATGAGTTTCTCTTCAATCCTTAATGTTGATTGGTTATAATACTAATAGGCCTATTCAAACAGTTGAGCTACCGAGCCTACCGTACCAGATTAGTACCCATACTGAAACCTTTTTTTCAATCAGACTATGCATTTTCAATGGATTTTTAATCTAAAATGTATGAATAGTCACTACATATGAATTCCACAAATGTTTACATATGTTTAAGAGTTCCTTAATTATCTTTGACTCCATTTTTCCTTCATATTTGCGGCCTTCTATTGATATGATGATTGTTAATGTTACTTTTCCTCCCAGGGTGGTTGTGTGGATTCCAGAAATCAAAGCCTAGCATTACTATTCATGACACTGTGTGAGACAGATGTATCAAAACTACAGACTGGCCCACTATCTCCATATACGTAAGTATAAATGAAGCAAGAGCCAGACACCTGTTATGAGTTGGCATCTTGGCATTCTCTCATCCCAAAGACTCCATTGTATTTTCTCTGTCACAGAAGGCCCCTTGATTCGATCGAAAGTGCCAGCCTTACACTTGTATTAACCTATCAATCTATACAATACAGGATGAACCAAAAAAGATTGTGCACAGATTGAAACGGTCATTTGACCTTGATGTGTACATTGAACCATAAAATTGGGGTTTTTTTCTTCCATAAAGCATATCTAATCTAGTTTATCTTCTGAAAAAATGAAAGTGATCAACTGAAAAATAAGAAAAATTTGACACGTTTTGTAAGCTGCCCCCATTTGTCACCATTCCAATGGGATTCACACAGTTAAGACATGAAATGAAGTGAGTGTTCACTACATGCATTTATCTGTGATTTATTGAGATACTGGCAGAGTAAATAACGGAATATTCACACAAAATAGTTTAAAACATTGCAAAATATTATAGAGAATGTACCATAGCATAAAATATAGCTCAAATGAATGTTCTGAAGACACTTGTTTCTTGATCTATTGCACTTTAGTATGAAAGTCAGTCACATTTTTTGAGAAGGGAAATACTTGACACATTCACAAATTATATGTTCTAGGTCCATTGCTTCTTCTGCTGAAGTTTTGTAACATATAAAATGAAATTTTAGCTACCTTGCAATCTCAAATGAAATATAAGTTATCTGTGTAAATCCCATTGGAATGGTGAAAAGATTGGTCAGCTTACAAAACCTGTCACGTAATTTTGCTTATTTTGCTGTCGATTAATTTGATTTTTCCGGAGGTTGAACTAGATTAAATACGCTTTATAAAAACATCAGCAATATCATGGTTCAATGCACACACCTAGATCAGAGGGCCATTTCAATATGTGCACAATTGTTTTTTATTCACCCTGTATACAAGAATAGTACTTGCTTTTAATTGTTAGCATCTCTGATCATTAATGATTGCAGATGTGTTGTTAGTAGGACGACTCATATGAGTATTTAAAAGCAAATATGCACCATTTTAAACTTGACAATAAAACTTCAAATTTTGTTATGATGGATTTCATTCAGCCTACATTAGGCAAACTGAAAAGGGTTTTGCCTCGGGATCCTGATCTTACCTGAAAATGTTTGGTCGGTTGTTAATCATGTCTCCCTGGTATAGTTCAGTCAGTTCCAAATTGGTGAAACCTGTTTACAGCAGCGAATGAATTCAGAAGAGCGTTGCATGCAAAACGCTGGCATGGCGCAATATGCTGGCATGGCGCAATATGTCGCAGTGTCATTTTATGCGTGACGCTTGCGTATGCCCAAATCGCGCTTATACGCTTGGATTACTTTTGCGCACGGATAAATAAAAAATGCATATTTCTCGCCAATTTGAAACTGATTGAACTGTAGTAGACCATCCTGGTTACACATATTTAAAATCAGTAGTGACATTAAACGCTATTATGTTAATATTTTTCATTTTTGCAGCATTCAATTCTTACGGCACCTGAGGGATTTCTTTCAAATCATGTTTAAGATCGAGGTCGATAATTCGAGCAAAGATGAGGAGGCGGGTGATTCACCACAGAACAGACTCGGATGCGACAAGGTGCTCCTGACGTGCGTCGGTGTCGGATTTACAAATATCAACAAGACGATCTTATGATACTACTTGAAAGTGATAGTTTTTATAAACTGAACAGTAGGCAGAATTGAGTGATGAATTTTAAGACAACATTCAGTTGCTGGTCTTAAGTGAGAGTTTGAAACAGAAATCTCTATCTGCTACTGAAATTAAAATGACACATCGTCGCTGTTCTGTCCAAACCTTGTATGGTTTTCCAGCCCTTCAGCATGTATAAATTAAAACTGTCCACCAGTTATGCATAGGAGGTGTTGCTTTATACATGTTCAGGGACAAGAGCACGTACAAGGTTTTGATAGATGTGTTTTGGCCCTTAAAAATGTTTAGAGCAGACTGCACCCAAAGGTTAAACATAAGAAGTATTACTTTATACATGATGAGGGGCCGGATGGATATACCAGGTTTTGACAGAGCAGCGACGACATCACTTATAAGTCAGATGGCAGTCAACTACAGCAATTCAAGTAGATTGGGTTCAAGCAACCTGTATTGACCAGTCCCAACTTTTACTAAGTTTCTGCTGAATTAAATCAGATGGTTTGAAGTACAAATCTTACCACTGTGAAACGAGGAAATCTTGTACAGGGTGAATCAAAAAGAAGTTTACCCGGATTGGTGATGTTTTAAAAAACATACAAATGACACTCGAGAGTTCAGTAAAGCATATAATTAACAAGCATTCTCTCCTGCTCATTAGGAAAAAAGAATGACACAAATTGATCATTGCTAAGAGGAGTTATGCCTATTTTAATAAAGGTATTCATTTTGCAAGCTGTCCACGGAATACTTGACAAAACAAATGAGAAGTAAGCGTTTTAGCTTGACAAAACATGAGCGCTTTCAGTAAAACAGGCATAACTTCTCTTAGGAATGATCAATTTGCTTCATTGATTTTCTCTAATAAGCAGCAGAGTATGTTTGGTAACTAAATGCTTTACTGAACTTTTAAGTGTCATTTATTTGTTTTGAAAAACATCACCAATCTCGGTCGATAGGAAAGTATGCAGCTAAAATGCATACTTTACATTTGTTTGGTCAAGTATTCCGTGGACAGCTTGCAAAATGAGTACCTTTATTAAAATAGACATAACTCCTCATAGCAATGCTCAATTTGTGTCATTCCTTTTTCCTAATAAGCAGGAGAGGAAGCTTGTTAAATATATGCTTTACTGAACTCTCGAGTGTCATTTGTTTGTTTTTTAAAACATCACCAATCCGGGTAAACTTCTTTTGACTCACCCTGTAGTGACAGTCAAGGCTCAAAATAAGCGGGCGCTGGGCGATTTTTACCCCTCGGTCCTTCTGCCAAAGCGCCTGGTAATGCTAAAAAATAAACAACCGAGCGCTGGTATTTTGACCAAACCAGCGCCCGGGAAGATTGCCCAAAACATTTGAATTTCGCTTCAGCTTATTTGATTTAATAAAAGGTTAGCTCCCGGTAAGCTAAAAGTAGCTCCCGGTTCTCAATAAATCCCCCTGATCAGGGCACTACTTTTGATAAAAAGTAGCTCCCGGTAAAGAAACTGTTATCTTGAGCCTTGGTGACAGTATTTAAAAAACACCTGATTACAAATCTTTATAAATTGGTACAAGATGTCACCCCAATTATAGTCACAATTTTAAACCCAGAGCAGAGCATTCTCATCTGCCTGGTGTAAGCATATCAAAAATCAACATCCAGAACATTTCAAAACACATAAGATATGAAAGTCATCTGTTTGATGAGTGGAGCAGGTGATAAAAAAAACCCTTTACTACCGGCGGACTGGTCCATTTTTTACAGATTTTTGTGATTTTGTGTCATTTTAAAGGGAGAAAACAAATGCAACCTGAGAAGTCCGTCTGCCCGTAGAACAGGGTGTTTTTTTCTGTCGCCTAAGAGACTTAAAGGCATATTATGTGATCTTTTCCAGGGGCGCCCTCTATTCATGATTTTTTTTTTAGAAAGTAGATTTTCTTGCAGACTTACATTTCTGATCATAAATCATAAATATATTCTGAGTTACAGAGCGATACGATTCCTAATTAATTCAAAATCATGGTTTTAAAGTGAAAAATAAACTATCCTGCTATTTTCACTCTTTAAACTATGAGTGTGACTCAGAATTATATTCATGATTTATGATCAGAAATGTAAATCTGCAAGAAAATCCACTTTCTAAAAAAATCATGAATATTGGGCGCCCCCTTGAAAAGATCACATAATATGCCATTAATTGTTGCATATTCCAACAGTAACAATACTTGCTCTTCTTACTTTTACAAACAAATGAGCCATTCATTTTTTTCTCAAATAAAGATTGTGATGAGGGATATTTATTTGTAGGTCAATGAAATCTTAATTTAAAATTAAGAAATATCTGGGAATACAACTTATGGTTTATTCATGGAGCAGCACTTCTGTAGGGAGCATTTACAGCGAAATACTAAGATTAAATGGATAGAAGAGAAAAAAATTAGGGGAGTTTTTTATTGTTGTCTTTTTTAAAAGTTATTAAATCGGAATGAAAGGAGCAATTGCCCAGGAACATTGTTGACAACCACAAAGACTTAACTCACGTATTGGTCATTCTGAGATATTGATACCAAAACAAACCTTGTCACCCACGGATTCGAAGGACCAAAAAGACTTAATCAAAAACAGCTCCCATTGGAGTTAAAACTTTAAAGCCCACAGCCCAGTTCAGCTTTTACGCATAAACTCAATGGATAAAAAAATGATAGCTTTTTACCCTTTTCTTACTTTTTGAGTATACAGAAAAGATGCCCTATTTAGGAGTTATGCACCCGAATGCTGGAGGGTGATTGGTTGAAAAGGCCCTAGGTTACAATACAGGGATCTTGGCACGATAACAATATTGAAATTGCTCTACCAAGTAAATATGTAGATGTACTGAATACGAGGTAGGAAACTATGCACTTTGCGAAGAAGAATACTGACAATAAGTTCATTTTACAGAAGAAACAAAATATGATCAACACACTGATGACTGCCTGAGGGCTGATAAAGTTCCGCACAGAATACCATCGCCACCTTACCAACCATTGAAGCCGTGAACCGTGCTTTCTAGTTTCAAAAATTACTGAATGCATAGGCCTAAAGAGTAGAAATGCTGAACTTGAAATTGACTTTAGTTGTAAAGTATCTTCAGATATGCGGTAAAACCCCAAGCAATAGCTGATAGTACCTGGTATGGTACACCAGTCAAACCAAAGACAATATGGTATTTTAAGTTTAAATAATATGGGATTAAATCATTAAAGGTAGGCCTATGTCACTATTTTATCATCTCCCTTGGAACAAATATCACTGCGAGAGCTTCGGATTTAAGTTAATTTTTGTCATCTGCTGAAGTTTAAAATATGCGAAAAATATTAATTTTCTCATTGGTCAAGTGTTTTTATAGACAATTTAATTCAATAAAATAATACAGTTACACTTAATTAGTTATACAAGAAAAATGCCACATACACCTAGCAACAAAAGTCCTGGACCAGGTGCTTTGAGGTTGGCTAATTCAAAATAGATAATCGGTCCCAAGAATCTGAGATATACATTAAATGAGCAAATTTCTTCTCCGCAGTTTGATACCTCATTCAACAAAATCGAATGGATACTTTTAAAGTTATGGCGATTTCAATGACCGCGCATAACAACAGTAAAGTTGCACTAGGTATAGGAAATCATTGATTTGTGTGTGATTACTGTCATAACTCTGTGCTATCTGAACGAGCCACCTATGTATCTGGATGAATAGGTCTGGAGTGATAACCGCAATTTGTGGGACAAAGGGTGTGTCTAGCTGTGAAGAATGAAAGTCTTTGCTATCTTTACACACAGTTTCAGGGAGCACAGCACCAAGACGCTCTCCATAGACTTTACTGTTAAAAAAGGCTTACTTAAATGGCTCTAGTTTCTAAATTAGCCATAAAATGTCAATGAAATTTTGATATGTTTTACTCACAAGGGTAATCTACAACATATCTCAATATGAAGCAAACTTTCTCGTGCACTTTTTTTGCTATAAGCCGCCGCATAACAACGTAGTGATATGCCTACCTAAATTCGGTCTCCGGTCTGGATATCACCGCGTGTGTAAATCGGTCCGTAAAATTAAAATTGACCTCAAATCACCTAGTTTAAATGTCAGAACATCAACTACACATTTCAAACACAACATATTAGTGAAAAATTATATCATAAACCGTCAAAAAATAACTCTCTTTCCCGCCAAATAGGAACTATTGTCGTACTCAACTTTGATTGATCGCGACGATAGCGTGTCGCGATACCTATTTAGGTATGTGCTCCCTTATAGAGCACAAATTTGCTCAAAATCATTCAAAATTGATATCAACTTTTTCAGCGTGAAATTTTGAACAAACTAGCCAAATAAAATTACAATTGAACAATCCGTTTTTGAAATATGATCTGATCACGGAGGCCGCATCTTCCGTAAAATCACTATTATTTTCCGTTTTTTGACTCTAGACGCGGCACGCTTTGATTTGTTAGGCCTACACTCACGAAATTCAAACTTTTTGACTCAAATCCAACTGATTTTGATTTCGATCAGTCTCTGATTATGTCGACCTAACCCACCTATAACACATCAACTGAAATAACGCCGTGTTTTTGTTTAAATAAGAGCAACCACACACCCCCCCCCCCCCCCCTGTTTTTTAAACCGGACAAAGTTGGCCTATGCCATAAATACACTGCCCAGTAGATATCAAAACGCATAGATTTGGGTGAAACCCGACTTTTATTTATTGCATTGTGTAATACACCTACACTGGATCGGAGCACGCGGGAGATCGGGCACCTGGCGCTATAAGGGAGCACAGCACCAAGACGCTCTCCATAGACTTTACTGTTAAAAAAGGCTTACTTAAATGGCTCTAGTTTCTAAATTAGCCATAAAATGTCAATGAAATTTTGATATGTTTTACTCACAAGGGTAATCTACAACATATCTCAATATGAAGCAAACTTTCTCGTGCACTTTTTTTGCTATAAGCCGCCGCATAACAACGTAGTGATATGCCTACCTAAATTCGGTCTCCGGTCTGGATATCACCGCGTGTGTAAATCGGTCCGTAAAATTAAAATTGACCTCAGATCACCTAGTTTAAATGTCAGAACATCAACTACACATTTCAAACACAACATATTAGTGAAAAATTATATCATAAACCGTCAAAAAATAACTCTCTTTCCCGCCAAATAGGAACTATTGTCGTACTCAACTTTGATTGATCGCGACGATAGCGTGTCGCGATACCTATTTAGGTATGTGCTCCCTTATAGAGCACAAATTTGCTCAAAATCATTCAAAATTGATATCAACTTTTTCAGCGTGAAATTTTGAACAAACTAGCCAAATAAAATTACAATTGAACAATCCGTTTTTGAAATATGATCTGATCACGGAGGCCGCATCTTCCGTAAAATCACTATTATTTTCCGTTTTTTGACTCTAGACGCGGCACGCTTTGATTTGTTAGGCCTACACTCACGAAATTCAAACTTTTTGACTCAAATCCAACTGATTTTGATTTCGATCAGTCTCTGATTATGTCGACCTAACCCACCTATAACACATCAACTGAAATAACGCCGTGTTTTTGTTTAAAAAAGAGCAACCACACACCCCCCCCCCCCTGTTTTTTAAACCGGACAAAGTTGGCCTATGCCATAAATACACTGCCCAGTAGATATCAAAACGCATAGATTTGGGTGAAACCCGACTTTTATTTATTGCATTGTGTAATACACCTACACTGGATCGGAGCACGCGGGAGATCGGGCACCTGGCGCTATAAGGGAGCACAGCACCAAGACGCTCTCCATAGACTTTACTGTTAAAAAAGGCTTACTTAAATGGCTCTAGTTTCTAAATTAGCCATAAAATTTCAATGAAATTTTGATATGTTTTACTCACAAGGGTAATCTACAACATATCTCAATATGAAGCAAACTTTCTCGTGCACTTTTTTTGCTATAAGCCGCCGCATAACAACGTAGTGATATGCCTACCTAAATTCGGTCTCCGGTCTGGATATCACCGCGTGTGTAAATCGGTCCGTAAAATTAAAATTGACCTCAAATCACCTAGTTTAAATGTCAGAACATCAACTACACATTTCAAACACAACATATTAGTGAAAAATTATATCATAAACCGTCAAAAAATAACTCTCTTTCCCGCCAAATAGGAACTATTGTCGTACTCAACTTTGATTGATCGCGACGATAGCGTGTCGCGATACCTATTTAGGTATGTGCTCCCTTCAGTGCGTAATCACACACAAATTAATGATTTCCTATACCTAGTGCAACTTTGCTGTTGTTATGCGCGGTCATTGAAACCGCCTTAAGGGGGACTTAAGGAAGTTTTTGATTTGATTTTTTGAATTTTGTGAGTGCTGTAATTATTGAACTATTAATCAAATGCATATAAAAGTATACATTTTTGGAAAGGAAATGGATCAGAGAATCCAAATTTGGCATCAATTTTGACCAAAAAAGTAGATTTTTTGAGAAAATCACAAAATTCACTTTTTTGACCCAAATTGTTTTGAACAAAGCTTACAAAAATAATTTTGAGTAAAAAATAGCCAAATCACTTTATAATGATGTTAAGATACTAATGAAGGGACGATTTTTTTTTTTTAAACCTAATCTAATATTTTTGAAAATTTTGACCAAAAAGTGCCAAAAAACGTGAAAAAATGGATTTTTATTTTTTTTTACACTTTTTTGTCAAAATTTCAAAAAATATTGGATTAGGTTATAAAAAAAAAAAATCGTCCCTTCATTAGTGTCTTAACATCATCATCAAGTGATTTGGGCATTTTTAACTCAAAATTATGTTTGTTAGCTTTGTTCAAAAAATGTGGGTCAAAAAAGTGAATTTTGTGATTTTCTCAAAAAATCTACTTTTTTGGTCAAAATTGATGCCAAATTTGGATTCTCTGATCCATTTCCTTTCCAAAAAGGTATACTTTTATATACATTTGAGTCATGGTTCAATAATTACAGCACTAACAAAATTCAACAAAAAACTTCCTTAAGTCCCGCCTTAACTTAAAAAGTATCCATTCGATTTTGTTGAATGAGGTATCAAACTGCGGAGAAGAAATGTGCTCAATTAATGTATATCTCAGATTTTTGGTGCCGATGATCTATTTTGAATTAGCCAACCTCAAAGCACCTGGTCCGGGACTTTTGTTGCTAGGTGTATATTGTCATTATTCCAGAGGTCATCATTCTCTGAATAAATATAGTCAAAGTAAATGTTAGCTCATGTCTCTTATTCATTTTAAGTGAAGGTGATTGTGCGATGTGCACCTGCTGGTTTTAGATAGAGGCGAATCCCTAGGGGCTGGGGGGGGGGGGGGGGGGCAGTCAACTATTTTTCTGTAAGCATGTGTGACCAGAACATCCCGTAACAAGGTACGTGATAATCAACCATTTTCAAGAAAAAGAGTAGCTTTTTTCAAAGTCTTATCTATATCAATAAAAAAATGCGATTCCCCAGGAGTCGCTACTTTAACACTTTCCACGCGACAGTTGTCTACAGACGACATTCAAAAATTGCACAAAATGTTTCAAAAAATGTCAAAATTATTGAATTTCATTAACATATTAATTGGAATCACCATGAGAAATGCAATACAATAAGTACAAACATGCCTATTATTGGTTCAGTAATCCTTGAGATAGACCTTGAAAGTTGGGAAAGGTTTCTTAAAACTCGTGTTTGTATGGTTAAACAAATAGCCGCATGGAAAGTTGTTAAAAGTAACCCTTATTTTTATATGCATGAAATTCTTTCAAATGGGAATTGAGTAATATACAGTCATTTTAAGACTTTTGGTGCAATATAGACCACTCTTTCAAATTCAAAATCCTTGTTTAGGGTGTATTTTTGGCTTCAGGACAAATACATGTTTAGGGAGTGTTTGGAAAATATTTGGTCACGCATGCTTGCAACATTATATCTCCCACTGTCTGTAATTGTCATCGGTGTCTTCAATAGATGTCAATATATCTCCCGCCATCTTCAATTGTCATCACTGTCTTCAGTAGATGTCAATATATCTCCCGCCGTCTTCAATTGTCATCACTGTCTTCAGTAGATGTCAATATATCTTCCACCATCTTCAATTGTCATCGCTGTCTTCAGTAGATGTCAATATATCTTCCGCCGTCTTCGATTGTCGTCACTGTCTTCAGTAGATGTCAATATATCTCCCACCATCTTCAATTGTCATCACTGTCTTCAGTAGATGTCAATATATCTCCCGCCGTCTTCAATTGTCATCACTGTCTTCAGTAGATGTCAATATATCTTCCGCCGTCTTCAATTGTCATCTCTGTCTTCAGTAGATGTCAATATATCTCCCACCATCTTCAATTGTCATCACTGTCTTCAGTAGATGTCAATATATCTTCCGCCGTCTTCAATTGTCATCTCTGTCTTCAGTAGATGTATATCTCCCGCCGTCTTCAATTGTCACCGCTGTCTTCAGCAGAGTGTCAATATATCTCCCGCCGTCTTCAATTGTCATCGCTGTCTTCAATAGATGTCAATATATACCTTTCATAGATTCAGCATGAGGAAGAGACCTATTGTTACGATTAAGCAGCATGTTAACGGTTTTGAATACTGTTTTTGTATCGGCAGTTGAGAGTTGATCCATGTAATATTTTGCTTTTTCATTTCGAGCAATTTTTGAAAAAAGGCATGGATTGCATCAAGATACAGTTTATGGTCTTGTGGGTCATTAGATTTCGTCCACTTCCGCTCAGCTTTCCGACGCTGTCTACGTGAAAGGTGGAGTTCATCAGTGTACCAAGCCGGTTGAGATTTCACTTTATGTGACTGAACCGTGTAACAACTGGGCAGTGACTATTGTAGGGTGTCAGTAATTGTCTTATTATAGAAGTCAACTTGGTTGTCAAGATCATCCTCAAAAGGAAATTTAGTGAAGGAGGGCAAGATCACTAGTAAATAGATGGGTAAAGTCGCCTATTTTCGGTCAGCGCCTATTTTCGGTCACTTCGCCCAAATCGTGTAATGAAAATGACCTCGTCGTTATAAACTGACAGCTAAAAAGCCCCCGCATAATAGTTGATGCCGGTATTGCTTTTAAAATGGCGACGACCGATGCAATTACACGATTTTTGCCAAGTGACCGAAAATAGGCGCTGACCGAAAATAGGCGACTTTACCTACAGCATCGTCTATGCAGGGTGCATCAATAAAAAAAAATAGAACTTTGTTTCATGACGGTGTAATACTTGTTATAATCATTGGACCATGACCAATTTAGTCTCAATGTAGAGCCCAATTAATTATTATGATATCTTGAAAATATGAGATCAATCCGATGAAAAATAAGAAAACTAGCATATATTTGCGTAAACCATGTCATAAACTGGTTTGTACAATGGGATCTACATGACTGTACAGTCCAGTAAATAACATAGTTAACGTTTCAATACGTTACAATAATTATAAACAAGAATCTATCAGTCAATAGCAAAGATTAGTTTGGTAATCCATTTAATCCTGGCATAAATCAATACTGGCTAAATAATCCACAAATCAGATGCATGCATATTCTGTGCAAATTATAAAAAAATCTTGTTGAACAGTTCTGGAACCCATTGTGGATGGTTCATTTTATGTTAATAAATAAAAGTTTTGAGCTCATCAGGATACAATTTGTGTATAAATCTATCTTTTTCAAGACGCCGAAAAAAACACACCTGTTGTAGGGATGTATGACTGGCAAACAGACCTCTCAGCTGGGTAGGTCAGGCGTTTAGATCAATGATCCATAATTGCACATGTCAAACAATATTTCATATTAATAGTTAATTGCACATCAATTGACAACCTAAACAAGTAGAGAAGTCTCTTTTTTGAAGACAAAACAGCTGCGACATTAAAGGGACACTAAGAGATGTGTTGGAGGCAGCGCCCTCAATTATGATAAAAACTGACTTTATTTTTATAATTGTATTACATGTATGAACTTACACCTATAAGGATTAAGAAAAATCAGCTCTCTTTGTACAAGAACACGTCGATTCAAAAATGCTGGTCCCGCGGGACCAGCATTTTACGTCCGACAGTATCCCCGTGCAGTACGCGTGATACATAACGCGAACCATATTTGCATAGAGGGCGTTTTTAAATAAATAGCGATGATATTGTTTTAATCTAGTTTTGCTGTGTTTTTTGTTAGTAGAAACAACAATAATGGCGATTTTTAATGTTCATCTTGAATTCTGAAGTAAATTTTTAAACATTTAAACTTTTCAACACCACTAGTGTCAGATAAAAAATGTCCGTGTTAAATATTGGTCAATGTTCTTTCTGAGGAGAAAGTTCCAGTAAGGAAGGCATATTTCAGGCAATCATAGCCGTCATTCGACATGTCCACCATTAATATTACGTTGAATGCAGATATTTACTCTATCAGCATTTGTGCCACTGCTCTGGGAACCATTCCTCGGTTGCCATGGTTGCGACGTAGTGCATCTCCTGCCCTGATGCGATTTTCTACTTCTTGAAGACTGGCAGATTGACTATGTCTATAGTTATTGTAACGTATTGAAACGTATTCTGGTCTGTAAAATGTAGATCCCATTGTACAAACCAGTAAATGACATGGTTTACGAAAAGTATGCTAGTTTTCTTATTTTTCATCGGATTATCTCATATTTTCAGGAGATCATAATAAATATGATTGGGCTTTACATTGAGACTAAATTGGTCATGGTCCAATGATTATAACAACTATTACACCGTCATGAAACAGAGTCCTAATTTTGTTGATGCACCCTGTACATCTCTCTGCTTGGACTTGAAGTAGAATGGTCTGTGGTTCAATAAAACACAATCAACATGACCCTATAGATAATCAATGCGACCCTAGACAATCGATTGCGACCTTCAAAACAAGAACTCAATTGAGAGTTGTAAGTGGGTGATAATCAATGATTTAGGACAAAGATGAATGACTCCTGAATGACCGACTCGTCCTCGTCCGATCCGAGTGATATAACTTGGAGTAGCCTATACTTATAACCATTGACGTCACTAATACTACGTTACGGAAGAGGGTGCATTGTTTACAAAATGAGAATTTCGTTTCGGGATAATTAGTTATTCCGAACGGGAACGGGGCACTAACCGTGAGGCAGGAGACAATTCACGAATTACGAGAGTATAGGAGTATAATAATTATATTCAACTTAAAACGTGTGCAAATATTTTTAAAAAGAAGTGTACTTTGGCCAACCCACACTCGCTGTGACCAGTGACCAAACATTCTAATTCTCTAATTTGCGGTGGCGAAAGTGATAACAAGCAATACAAACAAAGGCTTACTATGACTTGAAGATCGAGGCTTTTTGTTGTACCCTTGTTACTTGGCCTGGTGTCTGACAATTTCCATTGGAATTGACTTCTGCTTGGTGCTGATGCTGTGCTGATCCTGGCTACAATGGCTAATTCTAAAATCGGTAGGTAATTTAGTATTACACGGGTTTTTATGACGAGGAGGGTAATACTATAGCTATAGGACTTAGGAGATCCGAGTTGGTCCTGATTCCCTTGGGAATGGACTTACTATTGTATGGATGGATGGATTGGCGAGATCCGTTTCAGTGCCTAAAAGGGGCACAGAGAGATTTCTCAAAAAATGAAATTCAATATTTCACCTTGTTTAGATAGATGATATGTACATAAGATTTCTTTAAAAAAATCAGCCCAAGTAAAAATGAAAATAAAGACATTTTCTCAGCAAGGAAGTCACTTTATGAAAAGTGCCAACAAAAAAGTTTTCATTTTTCCCACCTTTTTGGCACTTTTTGGTCAAAATTTGAAAAAAGATTAAATTAGGTTAAAAAATGAGAAATTCGTCCCTAAGTTAGTGTCTTGACATCATAATCAAGCGATTTGTGCATTGTTTACTCAAAATTATTTTTGTTAGCTTTGTTTAAAAAAAATTGGGTCAAAAAAGTGAATTTTGTGATTTTCTCAAAAGATCAAAATTGTTGGTCAAAATTGCAAGATTCTCTGATCTATTTCCTTTCCAAATATGTATACTTTTATATCCATTTGATTAATAGTTCAATAATTACAGCAAAAAATCAAATCAAAATCTTCCTTGAGTCCCCCTTAATTGAGTATCCGTAGGCTATATGACCCGGCATATTAGAAATCAGTGATTTTCCCGGCATAGTACAATGTATTAGAAATCAATTCCAAATGACGGAATTTCCAAATAGTTATTATGAGGGGAATAAAAAGAGGAAACAGTTCAGGCGAATTATAAAAAAAAACAAAGAATCTTGAAATGATAGCCTATGGAGAGGGCGTGCGCGTGTGAAGATGGAATTCAACACCAAGCATCCGTAACCCTAATCTCATAAAAGAATCATTTCGAAGTGTCACGTAATCACCTGTCATGCCTGTAGTTGGCATTGGTATAATAGGCAAAAAGCCTTATAAAATAAATGCCCATAGTCCAAAACATACACTGAATAGTCAACATAAACAAGAACTGTCTTTAAAAAGAAAACGCGGTTAATATTTATTAGGCTGGATGTGAGTACTCTATATAGATAGTACTGATAAAACTGAATAAATTCATCAGGTTTGCAGATACAAATAATTAAGATTTTCATGTTTCTAAACCAGGAATTTTTACTCACGATTGACAGTTTCGTGTGTTATGATCTACACACTTCTTCAGAATAGTAAATCTGATCCGTGCTGCTTCCCGTTGAGGGCGCTGTTACGGTGATCAGAGGGTCATAGACATGACTTAGAAAATGGGGAAAAAGACTTATGTCGGAGAAACTGGGCGCCGCTTTAACACCAGATTGAAAGAGCATCAAAAAAGAGACGGAGAAAATAACCTCCGAAAAGAAGAACTTCACTCGGCTGAATAGAAAACAGTCAGAAACAGAGTATAGCAAGTCAGCTATCGCTGACCACGCTGTACAAAAGAACCATGTTATTGATTGGACTAATGCCAAAATCCTTTGCAAGGAGAGCAAACCACAATCGCCACATCCGCGAAGCCATTTGGATTCGACGGAAAGCACCCGACACTAAGAACAGAGACGACGGGGCCCATTTTCTAAGTCATGTCTATGACCCTCTGATCACCGTAACAGCGCCCTCAACGGGAAGCAGCACGGGTCAGAAGAGGTTATTCTGTCAACTACTAGATAATTATGTCAAGTGGTATCAATAAACGGCTCTGTATTTTCATCTGGTAAATATCTTCTTCTTTGTTTCAGAAACGATAAACCATCAACAGAAGATCTCGAATCAAAACGACGAAGACACGGGCGAAGACAGCAGGGCAAGAAAACGAACGAACACGTTTATACAGGTTGCACGACCTATTTACACGGAGAGTGACTTCCAGAAGAACTACACGCACACCGATGATGAAAATACTAAAATTGCAACTCTTGATAAACTGAGAAGAAAAGTGAACAAAATAAAAGTGACGCCAAGAACCTTCTGGAATTTTCTGTTGAGATTAATGCCGATACTGAGGTGGATTCCGTCGTACAATCTGCGAAATGATATTGTAGGTGATGTAGTATCCGGTCTAACTACGGCTATAATGAGGGTTCCACAAGGTATAAGGTGTTTTAATAGTTTCTTTAAAAATAAAGGCTCTTATTATATGTCAGGGGGAAATAAATGCCTTAAGTTGCGCAAAACTGACAAATTTCCAAAGCTGCACTAAATAGGCCTACATGCAATTGAATAAAATAACTATGCGAACCTTTGGTCATTTTTGTCAATTTTGGGCAACTTAAGGCACTCCCCCCCCCCCCCCCACTCCCCTCCCCTCCCCTCCCCGTGACATTCCCGACGACCCATTGCAAACAAACCGAGTCTATTTATAAACTCAGGTGAAAAAGAACGATTGTTTTCATAGGCCAATTTCATGAAATTAGGAATAATTATTTGAAGCCCACATAATATCAACTTTTTGTTTTGTTTTGTCACCGTAATTTTAAGCATCAATTCGTTGGAAACAGGTGTGAAACGTGTGTTTTCCAATACAAAAATGTTTCCAAAAGACTGAAAATACTACTAATGGGTGAACTAAAACCACTCCAAATGACTGAGATTCCCTTGGCTTCATGCAAAGCGTTATCTGAATTTAGGTGGTTTTTGTCAAAATCTTTATTTCAACCTGATTTTGGCCTTTTTAGCCCAATTGCACGCACTTTTTCAGGTTTTTTCCCCTTCAATTATGTTAATTCTCATGCCTGCAATTCTCTTTCCCGTTAATTAACTCCTTGTGCGGGAACATTTCAATTAAGTGAAAGTGGTTTAATTTTAGAGTTGTTTTTAAAGTGAATACCAATTGGGTATTTAAAGTGAGTGTACATTTAGTTCTATTTTTGTAAGAATTAGAAGATTTTGATCCGACAAAGGTCAAACATATATGTTGCCAAAAGGCAGTGGCGTAGCCAGAGTGGAAGGGGGGGGGGGGGGGGGGGGGGGGTCGCCCCACCAATATTTGAGCCATGTCGGTTGAGATTGGCACTGTCGGTTCATTTGATTTGATCATGAAATTATGACGGTCAAAAGTACAAAATATGGCAATTTTCGCGCATGTGGCCACAAAATAGATTTTAGTTTTTTAGAAGCACGTTTAAACCGAAATGTACCTCACCAATGAAACCTAGTTACGCCATTGCCAAAAGGTGCTGCACCGAAAATGTTCTTTTATTTTGTTTATTGCCAATCAAATATAAACCTCGGGCCAGGTGAACTACGATATTTGGTCATAAATACAGTGAAATTCGATGAAGTTTTACGACAATGAACTCTTAAAAAAGAGTTTTGTTTAATCAATTCATAATTTTAAATGTTGCATTGTCTGAATTCACAGAAATGGGTTACGCCATCCTCGCAACACTACCTGCGGTTCATGGTTTATATGTAGCGTTTTTCTCTGTCCTGGTGTATGCCGTTCTTGGAACATCAAAACACATATCTATTGGTAGGTCCACGATAATTGACTAGGATTTGACACAACAAATCATACACATTATTTGTTAACATGTATGGGTTGGTATTCATTGCACGTGAACATTTCCCCAAATTTCTAAAAAATGGGTCGGTCGGGCCCGTAGGATAGGGTTTCTTTTGTTTTCTTTGCCTAACAAAACACTATATAATTTAAATAGTCATGGTCATAAGCTAAAATGTAAATGACCTATTCATTCAAGGGGAATACGAAAATAAAACACGTGGTGTTTCAAAAGATACTATAGATATTTAAAGATAAAATAGTTTGCATTACTTGAATGAAAACTAGTATTCGATATCATCAATCAAAGTGATTGAAAGGTTATTTGGTTCCTGATTATATGAAATTGTATTTTACTAGAGTGTCATCTTTGCATAAATATAGTACCAGGGGTAGCCCATTCAACTTTGTTGTTCCTTCTTCAAAGGGTCAAGCTAGATTTACTTTTTATAGTACTGCTATTCACTCATTGCCGAGCGAGATCAAGAACACCAACAATTTTAGTTTATTCAAACAATTAGTTAAAAGACACTTGTCGAGTTATGATTCAATTGATTTTTGAGCTGGTCTCACTTTGTGCTCGTGCCCTGTTTTTATTTGTTTTGTCCTTGTTTTTCGTTTGGATTTTATGCTTCTTTCATGCGTTTCATTTGGTTTTTTTCTGGTTTTTTCTGCCTTTCTAATATATAATGAATTCATTTTCAAAGGTACCTGGGCTATCGTTAGTATCATGGCTGGTGATGCCATCGATGCCATAGTAAAGAAGGAAGCCAATAGCCAGTCGACAGTGAGAAGTACTGCCGATCCTAACGATGAGGGCGCTGATACCGATGAAGCTGCACTGAGGATTCAATTGGCTATTACGCTGTGTCTACTTGTTGGTATAATTCAAGTAAGTATGACTATTTAGATTAACGGTTCAAATAGCATTATTTATGAATAACGAATGACGTTTGTAACAGTACGCCTTTACATGTTGCCGAAAGTGCACATGTTTAAAAGGAATGTCCATGTTACATTAATAAACAAACACTCCCCATAAACAAATATCGTCGTACCGCGAATAATACAGTCATCCAAATACCAGGCTATACCAAGTGCTCAAACCAGTTTGACGGTCGATGTGTCGTAATCAAATAGCTATTCCGTCCGTTTGAAACCCATACACCCCCTATGGAAGACATTACGTTAATCTTCCCCACGCCAAGGAGTGTGAATGGGTTACCGGCATGTAAAGCTCAGAATTCATGTATTAATTCAACATAACAATTCCTTATGCTTTTGTTTTGGTGCAATTTTCCCATTAGACCTCAACGTATTCTACTTAACTTTTGACATACATATTTTATTTCAATGTCCTGAAAATAAAATTGTCATAATGTCTAATTGAATATTTTTGTGTAGATTGCTTTGGGCGTTTTCCGACTAGGAATCGTGACTATCTATCTCCCTGATCCATTGGTGAAGGGCTTCACTACTGGAGCAGCTGTGCATGTTTTTACTAGTCAGTTTCCCAAACTATCAAAATCCTTTGGAATCGAGAAAAGGGGGCACACCACTAAATACGTCCCCCATTGAAATACACGCGTTTCGGCCCTTTTTCAAGACCGTATTTTTACCCCACGTAACAATGATGGAAGTTTTTATTTCGCATGAATGTATTAGATATGTGTTGAATTTTATTTTAAACTTGATTTTTCTTGACCCATCTAGATGAAATTTTTCGCTACGGGCACCTAAACAGCGCCCTCACCATTTTAAACCGATATTTTCGCTTCCTCACCGGTTCCGGCAACGATATCTTTCCGCAGCCTAGGCTCCCGTGCGTATTCAATTCCGACGATTTTTGACCACATTAGCAATGCTGAGGTTCTATTCTATCTTTTTCATAAAAAATAAGCAAGATTTACTTCTATTTGCTTCCCCTGGGACGATGATCAAATTGATATAGGTACTATTTCTCCGAACCATACACCAAACGCGTAGGGATTTAGTGTAGTGCCCCCAAAACGACTAAATGTTACCCAGTGTACCGCAAATCCTTTTAATCATAGATTGAATAAACCATACCCTCTTTTGTCTTGTAGATTTGTATGGGCGTTTTCAGACTAGGAATCGTAACTACCTACCTTTCTGATCCATTGGTAAAGGGCTTCACTACTGGAGCAGCTGTGCATGTTTTTACAAGCCAGATTTCCAAAATCTTCGGTATCGATGTTGAACGATACAGGGGACCGTTTGCACAACTATATGTAAGTATAAATCTCTGAACAAATAAAGTTATGAAAATCATGTTTAAAAAAATATCATCTACCGTTAAAATTGAATGATAAGGATAATGATTCACAAGTATTGACCATTTTTGAAAACAGACATTGAGTGACCGAATAATACATGCGCTCATTTGTTTGGCATATCTTTTTGTTCTGATTGATATTTAACAAAACTGTTTAATTTGCCATAAGTAATCGTTTTTTACTATCACTGTTACTTTTATCTGAATATCATAGTCTACCTCTTAGTCTTACGTATCGATGTACCAAATTTGACATATTTGTAGTATTTTACACGCTGTTTCACGTGATCTTTTCACTTAAAGACGAGCGATATGCAAAGAAATATTTCACCTCTTATTTTTACAGACATATTTCGAGTTCTTTACCGAGCTCCCGACTGTTAACACTTGTGCCATCGTCACATCTATAGTGTCACTCTTGATTCTCGTTGTCTTTGGTGAAATCAATGATAGACAAGCCGCGAAAGGATGGTGTAGAGGTGAAGGCCCGGGTGAAGGTGTAAAGGGGAAGAAACTGCCGCTTCCGTCAGAACTACTTGTTGTAAGTGTTCTACATGATAAAATCTGAGAACAAATTGAAAGATCTGTAATATTTTCATACGAGCAGTAAAACTTCTTGGACAGTTGGTATATATGTCTGATGTCCAGGCAACTGATTAACTTTAAGAAACGCAATTATGTTTTCATAAAGATTCCTGTTGTGGACATCTTCAATGATTTTAATGTTATAGGTTGAAAATATTACATCGACTATTATTCCATGATTAATCAATGCATCATCATGCTAGTATTAACGTAACAAAAGTTGGATATGGATTGTTGTTTTCATGATTCCATATTATGCATTATCTCAGGTTATTGTTGCAACATTGGCGTCTAGTTTTGGTGCCTTTCAGGAGAAATATGATCTAGAAGTCGTTGGCTACATACCAACAGGGTACGTATGAACTATACTGTAAATGGGGACAACTTTGGACAATCCGAACACTTTGTGCAAAATAGTATCATTTTGGAAAGTATGCTTGTATACATATATGAAACAATTTTAAGAAAAAAGTAATAACTAAACATTATGCTTTTTCCATTATAGCTTACCGCGTCCAGTCGTACCACCAACGAAGTACTTGCCTTCTCTGATAGCCAGTGCATTCGCCATGGCCATAGTGGGATTTGCAATATCGATATCAATGGCTCAGTTATTTGCAAAGAAACATAATTACCAAGTCGATGCTAACCAGGTAAAGACATGCCCCCATTAAACCAATCTCAAGTGGACTATGAAACATCCAATCGCTATACCAGATGAATTGGACTAAACTGTAGTGGCATACAAGTAGCACAAGTGTACCAGTGGATTATGAAGGATTCGCTTAGTGAGGCCATGAGACCCGAATGACTTCACACCATTTTGGCCGAATAATGTTTTTAACTATTTACATGTATCTTAAAATAATTAAGGTACGTTTTGGTATTAAACCGGCTTCTAAAATTATATTCCTGGACATATGCTCGCGTAGCTCGCCAAAATGTGCTATTTTTATACTAATTTAGTTTTGATTCCCCGACTGACGTCTTGAAATTGGATAGAAACTAATTAAAACCCCTTCCCGAATAGGTGCATTCCCCTGAATGATAGTCAAATGTGGGGAGCCGCATTCCCCCGAACCCCCTTTAGATACGCCACTTGAGTGAACTCCGGGAGTGAACAAAAAAAGATATGTCAAAGTCAACTTCGGTTGCCAGATTTTAACATATCCCATTCAACATGTTCACGTAGGCAAAGCAAATTTTAGAAAACGTCCAATCGCTGACAGTCAGAGCTGTAGTTTCAATTTCGTTCAAATTGCCTTTAATTAGACATTCAATTAAGTAATGCTTCCATTTGTATATATGTACGTCTGCTGCTTTGACATCTTTATTTCGATAAACAAAAACATTGTATCATGCCGTTCTGTTTTCCACTATCAGGAATTATTAGCGTACGGCAGCCTTCACGTTGTGGGCTCATTCTTCCAGTGTTTCCCAAATGCTACCTCGATGTCTAGGACGGCAGTTCAAGAGGGTTCCGGTGGTAGAACACAGGTAAAAGTGGTATCCTGTTTACTAAATATGTATGATGACAAACTTTATATTGAAACTCAAACTGCTTTTGATAATAGCAAAATCATACAATCGCCTAAATAACTGATTTATATATATTAAGTTTAAACTCACATTTTCCGTATTGTATGAACTTGGCCGTTGGTGCTCAATATTAATATGAAATGGTGTAATATTAATTAATAATGTTATTTCCTCTATTATGGTTACTTTCCTGTAGTTAGCAGGCGTCGTGTCATCCATAGTCATCTTAGCAATCCTCCTTTGGTTAGGACCACTCTTTACACAGCTGCCACAGGTATTGTTGCATACTGCTTTAATAGTCTCGTTGATAAAGAAAAACTCAACAAGACTGAAAGTGAAGGATTATAGAGACAGTGATAGTAAAACTCGAAAAATCACGACATGTCGGTTGACGAAAAAAATCCCAGCGCACTTCTAGGTGAAATGTCATGGTTTTTCTTTATTTCATCTTCGCTTTTCTCTTTGATCCCTCACTATCTGTTGTAATGGGTTTCTCTCTCTATAACATGGATTATTTTGTGTCCATAATATCGTATCATCACGCTCCAAATTTGTCAAACGCAGTATGTTTATTATTTCTTTTAAGACTTTCTTGTGTGACATTTCCCAACAACTTTCTACCAATCCACACCAACAATTTTATTTTATTTAAAATCTGTTCTTATATTTTGACAGTGTGTACTCGGATGTATCATTGTGGTTGCATTACGGGGAATGTTTCGGCAAGTTTCAGATCTGCCAATGTTATGGAAAGTGTCTTTCATCGACTTCGTGAGTATGCATTCATTATCATTCGGTCTAGTTGTATATCAACTTAGGACTAGGCGTAATCGTATCTGTGTTTGACAAATACCAGACCAACATTGATCAACTTAAATCAATTGGGATTTTTATTATGAACATTGGAGTTAATTCGAACATGAAGATCTTTTTGAACCAAATAGGAGCTTGTAATTATGCGCACGTGGATTCCTTCAAAATGACAACTGGTGAGTCTAAATTGATAACGGGTTTAATATCAAAGAAGCAAAATGTTGACATATTTCACTCAAAATTGAGATGGAAAAGCGTTCATAGTGTTTTTGGGAAGTTTTACACATGTTTTTGGTGAAATGAAATTTAAGTTGTCATTGTTTCAAAATTGTATTATATGTCATACCTCTTGGTAAGCCACTGCAAATCGTCTGCTGTCAGCTATTCCCAATTCAATTGTATTGTTTGTTTGTTTTTCAGCTTCTCTGGATTGTAGCGTTTGTATCAGTAGTACTCCTTGGTGTAGATGTCGGATTACTATGCGGAGTGATATTTTCTCTGATTACAGTTGTCGGTAGATCACAGCGTCCTCAATGTGCTCTTATGGGTCGCGTATCTGACACGGAGATATACAGGGATATATCACGAATACATGGTGTAAGTAGACCTATCATTAGTTCATTGGGGCATGTATAACAACAACTCTAAATCTTCATCTTTTTATCTGGGGAAGGTTCTTTTTCGATTTTCGTGATAGATGCTGTTATAGAGAAACCACAATTGACAATGAAAACAGTCTGTTTTGGTAAAGACCAGTGTAAATCTTGGAACAATTCTGAACTGGTCTGACATGCTGTTAATTTTGCTGTTGTCTTGAATTCGCAGCTTCTTATAATGTTTCAAATGAATGATGCAAGGATAGATGGAAAACAAATGTCTAGGACAGTTCTGTTATAAGTTTGACAATTTGAAAGTAATTTCATTCACCAAGCCTTCTCGGAAACACAAGACTTAAAAGTGATTTACAGCTCCAACGTTCACCAACATTCAAAGCTCAGCTTTGCTAGCATATTTCTAAGGTAGCCAGTTCGATTCCAACTGTAACTACATTAATTTGAATCTAAATTCCAGATCGACGATATTCCAGGTATAAGCATATTTCGATGGTTTGCATCATTAAGCTTCATCAATGCCGATCATTTCAGGGAATCCCTCTACAAAAAGGTCGGCGTCAATCCCCAAGTGCTTTTGATAGAAAGAAAAGCAAACACAGAAAAACGTCAACAAAGGGTAAGGTGGAATAAGAAATTGAAAGACTATTTTTATATAAATTGATGTGGTTCGGAACTAAATATTAATACGATTTTCCCCATACCATATTGCATTGAGATTCATGGGAATGTTCATCTTAAAACTACCAGTACAAATTCCGAAAGACGCATGAATGACGGTGAAATCGTTACATCTAACTAGTTTTGAGTCATAACAATTTTAGATTGATTATAATCTTTGATTGTAATGTAATTCAATTGGTCTAATATCAGATCCAAAGCAATCTCTAAACTCGTTTATTTACTGACCGCGGATGTTTAAAGATTGCTGATTGACTTTATCCTTGGTTGGTTTGGGTTGCTGTTTTATGATAAGCTATAGGAAAAGAAAATCTTGTCCAGTATACTCCCTTGTCTTTATAAAGTACCTTTACACAAATGTGTAGGGTAATTAAAAATTAATTTACAATTCTTACTAAACGCCTCACGCAAGAAATATACGTTATTACCAAATATATCATTTACAGACAGGCGACAGCATAGGTGCTAGCAATGAACTCACCGCCATGAACACAATATCGGAACCATATCCGAGGGTCCTTCATACCGTCATCATCGAGTGTAGTATGTTTAATCACGTCGATGTTGTCGGAGTGAAAACTTTGCAGACGATAGTGACTGACTATGATAAAGTTGACGTCCGTGTTATATTCGCAAATTGCATAGGTTTGTATTATTCCAAACTACGGTGTAAAAGCATACGTTGAATTACTTTGGTCAGCCTTTTTCGCATTGCATCTCCAATCTTTTTGGAATTCAGAATAATTCAGAATGTTATTATGTTTTACATGTATTACATTTTCGATTGAAAGTTCATAACAACTGTCTGCTTGATCTAAAGACTCCAAGAAATGGGATTTATTGGGATAAGTTGATAGAAAGTGACGTCGCATGGTATAGCAGCGATGGAAAGACCCACATGACTTTTCACCCGGGCTAGGCCGGTTTAGGGTGGACCAACCCCGGTAGACTACAACTTTTGGACTTGTATTAATTTCTATTTGGTGTTGATGCCACTGTCAGATCTTAAGGTTATTTTAACATAGTCAACCCAGGGTGATCTTTGATGACATATTATCAACTTAATGCATTTGTCAACTCTAGGGGAATCACAACCTGCTTACATCAGATCTTAAATTATTTGAACGTAGTCAACCCAGGGTGATCTTTGCCGACATGTTGTCAAATTGAAGTTATCAATCAAGTTTATTTGCCAACTCTGGGTAATCACATTTGTGACATTTTGCTTATATCATAAATATCTTAAAGTTATTTGAACATAGTAAAGTTCATTTGTCTACTCTGGGTAATCACAGTTGCTTCTATCAGATCTCTAAAAAGTCATTTGAACAATGTCAACCCAGGGTGACCTTTGCTGACATATTGTCAAATTGAAGCTGTCAATCAAGTTTATTTGTCAATTCTGGGTACTCACAGTCTGCTTTATCAGATCTTAAATTACTTGAACATAGTAGAAAACATTATGAACAACTGTACGCGATCGTCCTGAAAACTTCTAAGTTGTATATTGTCATCCACCCGGGGTTGGTCTACCCCGGATCGCAGACTATACATATATTATATCAGATATCCAAGTGTATAAGTAAACACTGTGATTTGATATTGTACACCAAATTACCCGAGTGGGTACAATATTTCAAAAAATGTATGCGTAGATGATATGACGAGTACGCTCAAACATGTCGCAGTTGATTTCATTTCACTGATCGGCATAACACTCGCAGATCAGAGTTTGGGCAGGATGGTTTAATTGATCATATCATCATTTTAAGCAAGATAGTCTGTTAAAGGTAATACTAACACTAATGAATGGCATTTTGCGTTACGAGATTCATCTTAAGAAGAGTTACTCTTCTTCAATTTTGACCCTTCTTAAGAAGAATATTTAAGCATTTTATGATTTGATTTTCATGAAATTGAAGCCATACCAAACTTTAGACTTGGTCTTACCTCATAAAGCTCAACTTAGGAGGAACAATTCATTACTTCATGAATAATCGCGATAGCTGCGTGCCAAGTGCGTTCCAATGAAATTAATCGTTGATAGATGAGAACGCGCACGCCGAGTATGCCGAGCGCAGGTTACTAATAATTGCCCGAAAGTACTGCACCAAAGTGTTCGATTGTTTTGCTCTTTGACCGACCAATTAAAGCCTCACGTCCCTAAACTGAATATTCAATGAGTTATGAGAAAACACGATTAAAGCTTATTTCTGATTGGTTGAATGATTAAAATGTTAATGAGGGATGACCTGACTAGGACTGCTTCAATAACTAAGAAGCGGTGGACAAAATAAACAGAAAACTAATCAATTATTAGCGCGATTTTATTGGTACAAATCAACGATTTGGATAAATATGCATCTTTTTCAGCAATGAATGAGAATAATGACTGCTTAATAAATGTTTAAGTGAATTTGTTTTGAAATCCTCGGTTGTTGTTCTGGTCATTCGGAATTGACCCGAAGGGGCGCTGTCCCGACAATTCCTCAGGCCAGAACAAACAGTTGTTACGCAGTCATTATTCTCTAATTCATTAATACATTCTTCTGAACAAGGTCCAAGAAGAGTTCAAGAATCACTCTTCTTAAGTTCTCTTAAGAATGTTATTAAAGTATTGCGCTGTATTTTATTTCAGAGCCTGTCCGTAAGGCCTTGTTAAATTCATCGACCATCCACAAAAGTAGTCGGGGAATAGGTCTGAATCGGATGTATGTATCAATACACGACGCAGTTTTGAGTTCTATGGTAGGAACAAGATCGGCCGCTAACACATTCGTAAGTAGACTTTCCTATTCCGGCAACTCCCAGAAGCCACCAATTTGTATTGTGTGTTTTGGTAATGCAGCATTGTGCCAAAAACAGCGTATTAAAGCAGGCTTAAAAACTAAACCTGTCTACCCTTGTGTATTTTTAGTCCTAGGCATTTTGTAAGTATGTTTGTATTTTTCTGTCTGTCTGTCTGTTTGGGTATGGGTCTGTCTGTCTGTCTGTCTGTCTGTCTGTCTGCGTGTTTGTCTGTCGTATGTCTGGTTGGTAGTCTGTTTGGTAGGGTAGAGCCTGGCCTTATTTTGTCTCTCTGATGGATGGTTGGATGGGATGGATGGATGGACTTTTTATTTATCTGATTATTTGTTTTTGGGGCTTCTGTTGAATGAAAAGTTCAAGTGTGGCTTGAAACGAATGTCGGACAACTCGGCCTTCGAGACAACTCGGCCAAGACAACTCGGCCTTTGAGACAACTCGGCCAAAAGACAACTCGGCCTACGAGACAACTCGGCCACCGAGATTCTGCCTCCCACACAACTCTGCCATTCGACAATCTATAAGCATGATAAGCTTATGAATTAATTTTAAGTTAACATGTCAAACTTCAGAATATATTTGATTTTTTTTGACAGTTCCTCATCACTGATTGAAATGAATTTCAACATTAATGACATTATTACATGATTAATTTGTATGAATTCTTTTTATGAGATCTTGCCCCTGTCATGTTGCCACATTCACTCGAACTAGTCTTTATTTTCATTAAAAGATTGATTTAAAATATACTAATTGTGTATGTTTCGTTTTGTTTGGTGGCATTTAAAATTGCCGTGCAAATACTGTGGCCGATATGGGCTAATTATCTAATGGGATACGATTCACACCCACCACTACTAATGCGGGATCAATACATTTTCCTATGTTCTTTGTAATATTATTTATATTAATAATATTTGCGAGTACAATATTAAGTTAACAATTAACCAAAATTAATGTGTGCGAGATGTTTCGTTTTCAATGTTGCCGAGTTGTTTTATTGTCCGAGTTGTGTGGGACGTAGAATCTCGGAGGCCGAGTTGTCTTTTGGCCGAGTTGTCTCGAAGGCCAAGTTGCCTTGGCCGAGTTGTCTCGAAGGCCGAGTTGTCCTGACACCCTTGAGGAACAATGACATTTATGCTCATATAATTAATATAGAAACTATACTTGACCATATTTTTATATTGAAAACAGGAGCAGACTTCACGAACAAATCACGATTTGGTTGTCATGGCTGATGTTGAGAGTGATTCGACGGGTGTTACGATTAGCAATGGGGACGTTGAGAATGATTCGACGGGTGTTACGATTAGCAATGGGGACGTTGAGAGAGGTGGCATATAGCGATGGCTGAGCAATGTGACGATGGCCGGACCTGATGAGTCTTTAGAAAGGGACCCGGAATAAACCGGAATGTATGGTCGGCAATTCATTGTTTCTGTTGTGCTTTAGAGTATCTGTTGTACTTCAACGTAGATAGCTCGTCCTGATTGGGGAGTTTTTGGCGTCTATATTAACCATAGAAATGAATGCCGATTTGGCCAATGCACCATGTACACAGTAGGACACACCAATTTGTTCATCTTTCTCCTGAACTTTATGTGATTTGGTGGTGCTTTTAGTCTCATGATTACCTCAGTATAGTAAGATTACCTCAGATTACCTCAGTATATTATGAATATTGTGACAATCGCGGCATGTATGCTTTTCTCTACTTCTAAATTTAGCAAGCATGATCAGTGGCACACCTCGACTTTTTAGCTAAGCATTCAGGACTAGTAATTAATAGGAAGAGGGAAAATTGACACGAAAATGTTTAAAATATTATAAATTCAAATGTATTTTGGTTGGACGGTAAAGAGCAGCCAGTACTCTCTGACATCTGTTATCTGTTATACCATTTCGATGTAATTGTTAGGGATGGCATCCAGATTGGTATGGATTGAAAACCGTCGAACGGAGAGGGTAAACGCAATGGGATAAACGGACAGTTTTGTGTAGATGAACGGAATGCAGTTAAATATTGACCCGCCAATACGAAAAATAATGTTTGCTCCGTCGTGATTGCCCACTTATAGGATTGATCTATCGATATAGTAATAACAATAGGATAACAATAGGCCACCTCTCACCGTTTGTTTGCTTACTTTCCCGTGTGTCAATTCGGTGTTTCGGGAAATGTGTTTAGCGATGGTCATCGAACCCAATGAACAACTCCCTAGTACGGACAGCCAGTGCATTTTGTCAATGCGTCGAACGTTTTCCAATCCGTATGAATCTGGATGCCGTCCCTTATATGCTTATGCAGACAACATTACTTGAAACAATCTACCAGAAAAAATTCGAAGCATCAAGTTGATCAATCGTTTTAAGACATCTGTGAAAACTTATTTGTTTAACCAATACTACAACTGATTTAAAGAACTTTATTAACTGATTTGTATTTTTGAGTGTATATTTCTTCTGTATTTTAATTCAATTTTTATATTTTTTATTGTGCATTTTAACTTTTTTAAATTTTTAATGTTGCTCTCTTTTTATCATATTTTATTTGTTGTACGGCACATAGAGGCTTTTTGTATTAAGCGCCTAAGAAATGTCTCGTTATTATTATTATTTTTATTACTTAGATTGCTGAATGACATTTTGCTAGTGGCCGACAATGGGTCCATTGGGGTACATTTATCATTACATTTGTAAAATATACAACATTTTAGAATTCAAATCGAAGATACCTGTGTCATGTAGCTTATTTGGGAGGTTTTCCACTTTGTATAGCAATTGTATATATATTTAATATAATTAAATGTATTGATGTATTCGTATACATCCTATGGTTTAACCAGGCTTTATGATATGTCATCGCATAAGTTATAATGTTTAACAAAATGAATTGAGGTTATCAAAAGTAACGACACGGTAGTTTTGTATATATGGTTTGTCATGTTACTTGTTGGAGTTTTTATATTCATTATTTAATGTATACACGTGTAAATGTTGTAAAAATTGTACTTCTTATACAAATATTATGTCTGTAGGAGTCAAGATGTTTCTATAGAATGATGTCGAAGAAGAAGTAACAATTCTTCAGGTAAAACTTCGCTCGGTGCTAATTGGTCATGCACAACGTTGAAGCAGGGTATTTATCTCATGTGATCTGGGTTGAGTGGCTTAGTCCTATAACCACCAGGGGAAAAGTGTACTTTTGAGTTGATTTTTAATAATATATATTGTACAGACTCTATTCAATTTTTAATGCAATACAACACATTTTGACAATCATAACTGTTTCAATTCAGCTCAAATATATAGTGCATAATAACGAGGTGCTGTGGCTATTTACGATCAACCGGATTACTGCTTCTAGCCCTATCACCGCGTTAGTATGACAACTATGGTACAGATCTCAGTTTTGATCCTGAAGTTTAAATGACAATTTATTTAAGGGTACCGTATCAAATTGTTAATAATGATTAATGCACAATGCATGCGCACTAATCAATTAACCCAAAAGACAAAACGCACCTATTTTAGACGACAAAACATGATGCGCTCATTCTTTGATTTGCGGACGGACAGTATCGAAAAGGTCTTGAAATGTTATTGAAATTGATGTACTGTAAGCAATAATATTGGTTCTTTCCTGCAATTAATATACGATAAAGAATTTGCACAATAATCATAATATTGCTAATATTTTGACATGTTTCCATTCTGTTGTTCTCATATTTTTTGTTCCGTCTCTATAGAGGTGACCTATGTAATAGCAGCCATATGGTCGAGAATACTTAACTGTGTCTAAGATTTGTAGAAAGAAGATACACCTGTTTCATGATGATGTGTATTCAAAAGTACAAGTCATGCTATACACTGGACTTTTATCAAATGTAGAATAGGCAGGGTGCTAACCCCTTTTGTTGGCCTGGCTACATGGATAACCTTTAAGTTCATACCGTATGAAAAATAATTACACACATATCGAACAGTTCGAACTTGTAATCATTGTTACGATATTTAATGTACATGTATACCCAACAACATCTTGTGTGCTGTACCGGGGTACATGTACTCATGCATGATAGATTTACAACCGGTGTCTTGCGCAAGAATAGTATCTTCTCAAAGAGAGTCTCTTTGCTCATCGCGCCCAATCTTTTTTTACCGTATGGTTACAGTTTATCATACTTCCACGGTGTTATCTAGTTTTATCGCACAATTTCGATGTTTGAAGAAATTAATTATATGGATCATTCTCAGTATTATAAAGGAGTGGAGGATTCAAATACTTTATTCACCACTTTTTAAAATCTATTTAGGTATTTTAAATGTTTAACATTTGATTTGTAAACAATCCGAGCCACACAATCCGAGCCATTCATAAAGAGTCGTTTTGAGAAAGGACTAGTTTTGCGCAACCAAAAGTAGTCCCTTTCGCGAAAGTAGTGTTTTAGGGTGGATTTTTTCGCCCAATTGACAAGATAACGACAGCTGATGAAGCAACCCAACAGCTCAAATGCTCAACCAACGCGTCATGTACATGCATATTGCATAGCGTAATAATCACTACGTTTCCACCCGCTCAAAAATGTGAATGCTAAAAAACATGTCCTAAAGCCAGTGCACCTCTACAACCCGATAAGGGAGTATTCCATAAATACTTTGGTGATAGCCTGACATTTTTATCATCTTGACAAACCCCCCCCCCCCCTTCCCAAACACTGTTATTTTGTTTTCCCAAACACTGTTATTTAGGGTGAATTTCTTTTTCGTGATCCCAATCCAAGTTATGCACTTATCAATTGCAGTCCCGGCCCCGGGGATAGCGGGGATTAGGGCCGGAGCGTAAAAAATGCCGATGTGACGTCCCGGGTAGTTGTGTAGTGACGGTCCCCGCAGTGCGAGGCACCATTTTGTGTACGTCCCCGTTACAGTCCCGGCCCAAAGCGCAAAATTTTGTGTACCAAAGCGTAGGCCCCCGCTATGTATGTGCACACCCCGGCTATGGTCCGGGGTGTGCATGTGTACCCTAGCGCACGCCCCTGCTACACTGCCCGGCCACTCCCCGCTTATTTTTCAGTGGTGTACGCCCCCGCTACACGCCCCAGCTATGCGGGGGCATGTTTTGTACGTCCCCGGTACACGCCCCCGCATAGCCGGGCAACGTTTTTGGTACGATTGCGTACGGTCCCCGCATGGTCCCTGCTATGCCCCGGGTCCGGGGATACAATTGATAAGTGCATTACTGAGCAATATTAAATGAATGTCAATTACAAGTTTCCTGTTACCTTTTTATGCCGAGTGTTTGAGGGGACTTTCAGGGGGCGTCAGCGAACATACCAAGCGGGTACACATTCGCGTCCACAAATAAATGTCGAAAAGGGTCCAGATTTCATTACACGACGTCGTCCACGTCTTTCTGAAAAAGGGGTACTTTTTAGGGGGCAACGCACTTTAGGGTATCCATTACAGTATCGAGGTATCGACGTTTAGGGGTACTAAATGTTGTATGTGTGTGACTTTTCAAAAAACATGCAAAATGTTGAAAACAATCTTCAATATTTCCCTACTTTAAAGGCATATTATGTGATCTTTTCCAAAGAGCGCCCTCTATTCATGATTTTTTTTAGAAAGTAGATTTTCTTGCAGATTTACATTTCCTGATCATAAATCATACATACATTCCAAGTTACAGAGCGATACGATTCCTAATTACCTCAAAACCATGGTTTTAGAGTGAATTTAGAGTGAAAAATATAAACTGTCGGGATTCCGACAGTTTATTTTCACTCTAAAACCATGATTTTGAAGTAATTAAGAATCGTTCGCCTTGTAACTTGGAATGTATGCATGATTTATGATCAGAAATGTAAATCTGCAAGAAAATCTGCTTTCTATTTTTTTTCGATGTTGAGGGCGTTCCCTGGAAAGATCACATAATATACCTTTAATTGTATATCCCATGCATATCTGTATGAATTACTTGTATTTTTGATTATTTTCTGAGTTGCAGTGAACCAATTGAATGGCCCATCAGAGCTCTCTGTTGAGAGTTACCCATTTGATTTGAAATCACTCAGTTCATTAACTTTGTTAATGTCTGTTGGGCTATTGTTCACATTTGCTCTTTATATTACAAAAACAAACAATGACCTAGATAAGCACACTTTATTATAGGTATCTCATAATAATTAAAATGAAAATGCGTCAACACCAATTCTGATAATGAATATTGCTTTTATTATGTATACACCTTGGAATGAGTAGAATATCAATATAACTATATCTTCTAGAGAGCGCAAAATGCATACAATAAACTGTTATGTCAGATCTTAACAAACAGAAAGTTGAGGGCTCAATCACAATATAGTAACCCCCAATTTCACGAACATATGTTGTTGTTTATTTGCATGAAGATGCAGCAACACAAGACATGTTGATGCCACAAATGGTACAGTGAAATTCGTTTTCACAATTTTGTTTGGGCATCACAATGGAGCGTTATTGTGCTATCTTCTCAGGGGACGCCCTCTGTCCTTGATTTATATATCTGAAAGCAGATTTTCTTGCAGATTTACATATCTGATCATAATATATTCTGAGTTACTGAACGATATGATCACTAATTACTTCAAAATCATGGAATATATTTAAGATTCATGATCAAAATGTAAATCTGCTTAAAGGCATATTATGTGATCTTTTCGAGAGAGCGCCCTCTTTTCATCATGGTTTTAGAGTGAATTTAGAGTGAAAAATATAAACTGTCGGGATTCCGACAGTTTATTTTCACTCTAAAACCATGATGTTGAAGTAATTAAGATCGTATCGCCCCTGTATTTGGAATGTATGCATGATTTATGATCAGAAATGTAAATCTGCAAGAAAATCTGCTTTCTATTTTTTTTTCCTCGATGTTGAGGGGCGTTCCCTGGAAAGATCACATAATAATATACCTTTAAACAAGAATAAAGGATAGAGGGTCGATGTTGAGGGCGTTCCCTGGAAAGATCACATAATATACCTTTAAACAAGAATCAAGGATAGAGGGTGTCCCCTGGAAATTTGTGTTGTTAAGCTATAATAGAAAATGTAAGCTTTCAGACCTCAACATTTATTTTGCATTATTAGGATACTGTTTTAACCTAAGGGAGCGATCACTATTTACACCAGGGGGGGGGTGGAGGAAATCAGTGGGGGTGGGGGGGGGGGGGGGAATGGAGGAAATCAGGGGGACACAAAATTTTATTCTGGCAGAGAGGGACATGTAATTTTGATGGTCAACAGTACAAAGATGAAAAAATGAGTGCGCGCATGTCTCCCAAAAATAAATTATTTGTATTGGACAATCTTCTTTAGAGCCAAAATGTACATCAATCATAGCAAAAATAAGTGTAAATTTGATTTTTTAGCGCGCTTTTATTAGTGACAACAATATTGCCGGTTCATTTTCATTTCTTGCCCGTCAATATGAAAAACCTAGCTACGCCACTGTTGACACACCCTGCATTCTCATAGACCTGTAGGGTTGAAGTTGTTTTGTGCATACCGATGATGTCGTCAAGTAGGATGGCACTCAGTGGCGTAGCTAGGATCTTTTTCAGGGGGGGGCAAGATTTCTGAAATTTTCGTAAAAGGTTGCCCCACATTTTTTCCAGTCACCAACTCGTGATTTTCAGTGTGGGGGGGGGGGGGGGGGGGGGGGGGGGGGCTGAGGTCAAAAAATGTTGCACGGTAAAAAAATAATCGCACAGTACATGTATTACATGTACAATTTTGCCTTATATTTGACTATTTGGGCTGAATATCCAGTACCCCGCACGCAATCTCGGTCTTTTATCATTTTTTCCCCCCTTTTTTCTTTTTTTTCGCCTTTTAATTTTTTTTAGAGGGGGTGGGGGGCGGGGGCACAAATGGGTTTTTTCCGTCAGGGAGGCATTTTCCCCCCTGCCCCCCCCCCCCCCCCCCCCCCCCCCCCCCCCCCCCCCCCCCCCCCCCCCCCTGAGCTACGCCACTGATGGAACTGAGATGTTACTGTAGGCCTACTATAATAAGAGCAAGGTGTTATCATGAAGATTCATGTTGATGTTCTTCTAATAATGTTCACTTCTTTATACCATACACTCAATTATATTTTATGGGGTTTTTGAGGGTGATGAAAAAATTGCACCAACAAATAAAATATCCTCCACACCCCCCTCCCCCGGCCTAAAATAGTGATCGCTCCCTTAGTTTGTGCTATGATTTCGACTGTATATTCAAACTGGCTTGCATCACACAAACTATATTTTAAGTAACTCCAGCTGCTCTTTTCTCCTAAGGCAACAAATTGAAACCCTGTTGTTTGGGCTAGACCAACCCATTTTTATGTCAATTATGTGAAAAAATGTTCACATGCATAATGTAATACCGATCTAAATAATTTGTTTGGCTTTTTCTAAACATGGCATAATTGTTAGTCTCTTACACACTCTACTGTAATTTTGAAAGGGAAAAAGATTCAAAAATAAATAACAAAGCCAGACCCACAAACCCAAGCTGAAAGATCGCTTTGCCCTTACAACAGCTTTTCATTTAATTGTCGCCTAATCACCAGATATTTTAAAGCCACAATATAATGGTAACTCCATAATGGGTAACTACCACACACTACCACTACATCAACAAATTATATAAACAATTAGGTACTATATACTATTTTTGGAACCGGGGGGGGGGGGGAGGGGGGTGTTTAAGGGAATGTGCCACAAATAGGTTCCCATTTTTCACTCTCTAGTAATTGAATGACCCGGCCTTTTCAAACCCAATTTGGGAAAATGTATGGGTCCAAAATCTATTATTTTGCTGTTTTTCATTGAAATGTTAGCAGAATATGTCCATTGTCACCGGAAATTGTTAACTGTTTGTGTCAATTTTCATTTTTCTGTGCAAAACCGAAATACTCATGTGGATTGTGGGGTACCCATAAGCTGGGTCTAGCTGCCTGACTTTGGAGGGTCCAAAAGTGTGAAAATAGTAGAACGATAAAAAGTCCTGAGGGCAAGACGTTATTCTGGAGAAATTAGCAATAATATGCTAAATAAATAATACCGAAAGGCCAATACCAATGACATATCCTCCACTCCCCGACCCCACATTCATCAAATCTGTCGCCGAAAGTGTTGTCGCTGTTGTGGGTAAAGACGATGAAAGACCAAACAAAACTTTTTTCTTCTTTTTTAAATTGTAAAAATGTCATTTTTTAATACTTGGAACATCAATTTTTGTGTGCGTCAGTTTGTTTCAGGCCCAGCAAATTGTTGCTCTAACTCAATTGCTGGTTTCCATTCAATTCACCACCAAAACACACATAGATATTTATCAGATTTGTGCACTACCGGGTGATTAAAAAAAAGAGAAACCATTTTTGCCAGCAATTTTCAGCTACTTATAGGCCTATAAGGCTATACTGGTCAATTTTTTAGATACTTTTACATCATGCAAAATAGAGTGGCTATTATGAATTACAGACCCAAAAATACTTGACCTAGCTTATTTTGTTTATGAAATATGGAAGGTTAAAGATGTGTTAAATTGATTTGTCAATGGATTACTTGAAGATTCATCCCAGATAAGTCATATTTAGCCAAGAGAAGGTTTCTGTGGACAAACCAATTTCACAAATGTAACCTTTTAAATTCCATATTTCATAAACAAAATAGCCACCTTTTTATACAATGCAAAGATATTTATATCAAACTTAACTGGTAAGCGCGCTGAAAGGGGTTTTAACCACCCGGTATGTAAAGGATGTCCATAACATAACCTACACAAATGAGATTTTTCAATCAGGTGCATTTTGGTGCAGGCTGTTGCTTGTATTATAAGTTTGATATCATACTTTGGTCAAAAAAGGAAAGGCAATATTATATGCTTAAATCTCTTACAGTATCAAAATCAGGAATGTCCTGGAAAACAAAACAATTTATTTTATTTTAAATATTTACCCATGGCCATATGCTGTTCAAATTCATCCAATGTTGCAAGAATCCTTGGGAGATTCTTGCCAAGGATTTTGAAAGAATCTTTAGATTCTCCTTCAGTCAAATAATGTGTTCTGCAGATTACCTACGAGAATCAACTTGTGATTCTGCAAATTTACTGGAAGGTATTCTTAGCTAGAATGGATTTTTGGATTCTCTACAAATTTCAATACATACTGGTATTGATGGGCGAGGGTCCCCTGGTCACCCTTGGGAGCCATAGTTGTTCCCACATTCTACTGTGAACAGGCCAGCATCTGCTCATCACATTATGATGACGCTCTAACACTGCAAATTATGAGCATTTACTTTTGGACAAACTAAAAGTAAACTCAAAAGTGAACGCAATACTAAACATTTATGTGAGCCCAACAACCAAGCTGTTTTTCTACCCACCCTCTAATAAATAACTGTCCCATTATATCACAATTGGTGGAAACATCTGTGATTATATTCAAGCACTTGGAGCGTGCTTTGAGGTCAATTGGGTGCAAAATGCAAGAAAAGTTTAGTTTGGGTTTACTTTTATGTTTACTTTTGTGTTTAGAATTGCATTTACTTTTGAGTTTACTTTTTATACTGTGTATACTTTTTATAGTTTGTCCAAAAGTAAACGCTCATAAATTGCAGTGTCATAGCATAACCCTTGCATTCCTACTTTCAAGTCTCACATGCTCTCACGTTGCACTTCCATAGTGCTTTAAATGTTCTTAGTGCTAGTCCATTCTCAAAAATATATTTGCACTACGTTCTTCTCTGCGTGTGTAAAGAAAGTTAAAAAGAACCTCCTGCATGCTCCAGTCATTAGCTCATTTTCGGCGTTTGAGGAATAAACATGGCATTAAATAAATAGAACAACAAAGTCTCCACACTAAAAGTTGGGTTGTACTGTAAACCTGCTGCAAATGCCAGAAGAACACTATACTTTTCCTGCTTGGATGAATGAATAAGCGCCATTAGTATCACAGTAGCAGCACCATGAGGATGTTCTATTAGCTGGGTGTATGAGGCAGCCATGAATCCAAATGCATCCTAGATAATTCTTCCACTTGCATGTTGTAAGTTTCTCATGCTTCTGCAGCACCACTGTCAGTGTCTGTGGCCCTGAAATATTGAATAAAATTAAATACATTATCTTTTACATGGATTACCTCATATAATTAGTAAGCATATACATCTGTTTATATACTGTCCAAATGGATACAGACCAAACATTCCCTTTTCAATTTCGTAGAATTGGTACATAAAATACACTTGTTTTATTCCTATGTTTTTAGAAGTCCAGGCTGACAATTTATGTATATATATAAAACTTACAGGCATTTGTTAAAAGTGTGTGTAGCCTATGTGATAATTAATATACAAATGATGGTGTTGTTTTTGCAATACATATTAAGACCCGTATCCTTGTACGTAGTTAATCAATCACAGTTTTAAGCTAAACCCGCGTCTAACTTTGACTTTGGACACATCGTTTAACTAGATGTAATTCTCAAAAAATTGTTTAACTTAAATACGCGTCTACCTCTTTAAACATGGGTATTGCGGTATTTTAAAGCGTGTTTAACTAAACTCATACACCAACTGTAGGCCTGGAATTATCATTCAACAGTGTGTGCTGCAAGCTGACATTCATATCGTGTAGTATTAAAAATACACATATATGCTTTTGAGGTATTTGGTCGATATCTATTGCAATCCATTAGGGCCACAACAAAAATAAATACCTGTAATACAGTAATGCACGACACTCTGGGGACAAAATTTGCGGAGTTTAAAATCGTGTTTTGTTAAACACATTGGGCTATTCCAGATAAACTATGCCCTCCCCCCATAGAGGATATGAAGACGTGTTGCTTTAAAAACCCGGAAATCCACATATTGACAACATGAAAAGTCCGGAAATCCAGGCAACAATTGCGTGAAGGAGGACTGAGGAATAACATTTTCATCAGAAAAAAACCCGGATTTCCTGATATGCACTGACATTTCCTGGAAATCCTGTCTTCAGTAGGAAAAAAAAGCCGGATTTCCTGATTCCTCTATGGGGTCAAAATTGATCAATTGTATAAGTGACCAAAAAAACCTCGGAAATCCTGTCTCTGGTGGGAAAAAAACCCCGGATTTCCTGATTCCTCTATGGGGTCAAAATTGATCAATTGTATAGGTGACCAAATTTATTTCGGAAATCCTGTCTCTGGTGGAAAAAACCGGATTTCCTGATTCCTCTATGGGGTCAAGTGGCTGCCCTATAAAGTTCATTGACCTCTAGTGACCCCTTCTTGACCTCTGACCTTTACAGCGTGATTGACTTTTTTTCTTTGCTCATCAATCCACTTAAGATAAAACAAATCCGGTTGAAATTGGAGTATGTCTTAATGTTTTGCCTTGTAAAGTTCATTGACCTCTAGTGACCCCTTGTCCTCTGACATTGCCAGAGTGATTGACTTTTTTTCTTGGCTCATCAATCCACATATGATAAAACAAGTCCGGTTGAAATTGGAGTATGTCTTAATTTTTAATACGGAATAAACCAACATTTGCCTTGTTAACAATATATCTTCTCCCCCCGCCGCCCCCCCCCCCCCCCCCCACACATGCTGCATCTCATCACCGTCACCCCACTTTCTAAATATATCCCGTTTGTTCTATAATACGGAATAAACCAACATTTGTCTTGTTTACAATAGGCCTATATCTTTTCCCGCACCACCCCTCTCACCCCCCTCCCCACATGCTGCGTCTCATTCCCGTCACCCCACTTTTTAAATATATCCCGTTTGTTCTATAATACGGAATAAACCAACATTTTTCTTGTTTACAATATATCTTTTCCAGTCCACTCCTCTCCCCACATTCTGCGTCCTCATCACCGTCACCCCACCTTTAAAAAAAATATATCCCGTTTGTTCTATAATACTGAATAAACCAACATTTGTCTTGTTTACAATATATCTTCCCCCCCCCCCCCACCCCAACATGCTGCGTCTCATTCCCGTCACCCCACTTTTTAAATATATTCCGTTTGTTCTATAATACGGAATAAACCAACATTTGTCTTGTTTACAATATATCTTTTCCCGCCCCCACCCCTCCCGCCCTCCACATGCTGCGTCTAATTCCCGTCACCCCACTTTTTAAATATATCCCGTTTGTTCTATAATACGGAATAAACCAACCTTTGCCTCGTTTACAATATATCTTCTCCCCCCCCCCCCCCCCTCCCGCCCCTCCCATACATACACATGTATGCAAACACCTCCCTGGTGTTTGTGACCCCATTTAGGGACGCACCATTTGATTTTCAGGGGGGGGGCATGGAAGTTGGGGTCGGGCGGAATTTTTTTTTTTCGCCACCGAAGTAAGCGGATTTTTTTTTTTTTTGCCGCCGAAGGCGGCAAGTATTTTTTTTTTATTAGCAAAGCCGGCAAAGGTTTTTTTTTTTTAGGTTTTAATGGTTTTCTTTACATTGAGTCGGGTGGCAAAGTGTATGTTTTAAGATGACAAATAACACACAAAAAACAAACAAATCGTTCTGGGGGTATATTTGTTGTTGCTTTTAACACGCTCACAGTATCCTCATATACCATTTGGAAACTGTTCATTGTGGGGGTACGCCCACAATGCCGAAATACTCCACAATGTCAAATCATACTCATATCTACACCCACAATGTACCTCTTATAAGTACATGTTGGCGTACAATGACGTATAGACGGCGGCGAACGTAGGAGGGGGGGGGGGGGGGGGGGGGTTGCGGAAGTATGCCGAACTTGAATTCAAAATATTTTGAATCAACTCTACGCGGCGGCGGCGGCGGCGGCGGCGGCGGCGGCGGCGGCGGTGTGTCTTAGAATAAAAAATGTCTTTTTAAATACTATTTAGATCATGTTGGACCCCGCGCCGTTCGGAGAGGGGGTTTACGGAAGTATGCAAAACTTACATTCAAAATCTTTTTTTGTTCTCATTAGAGCGTAATACGTTTAAAAATTATATTTTTGATATTTAAAAAAAAAGAAATCTCCAAATTTTGTTCCTAATAGCGAAAATTAGACCCTCGTATTTCTGCCATTTCGATAAATAAACATGATAAACTTTAAATCGTTTAAAGTAATCATTAACGTCTGTGGCACGTGTCCGAGAAGTCTTAATGTCGCAGGGTCTTGCATTAAAAGACAGTGGGGTGGAGAAAATGAGCATTTATACACAGCTCTATGGAGAAAAATTTACATAATCGTCGATAACTCGAAAGAAAATCATTAATAGAACATAATATTTTTTCAAATTAACTTTTTGGGCAGACAATATACGGTTCTTTTCTTTAAAAAAAAAAAAAAAAAAAAAAAAAAAAAGATAAAAAAACTAGATAATGACTTCAATTAGTCCTACTTTGCTGAATGTCAAATTGACTGAATTTAGTTATATTTCATGTATCATCACACCCATCTCGATCCTAAAAACCACCATCCCCGCCGGAACACACAACATCAACCCGCCCACTAATACCCGCACCAGCTACATTGCGGGGGTATTTGTGTTTGTGCGCTGTGGGAGTACACAATGAGTATAAATATACATTTTGGGAGTTGGATTCTTTGTTGGTACAGGAGTGCACTACGGGGGTAATTATTTGTACTGTGGGGGTATTTTTGTATGTACATTGTGGGAGTTGACTAGATAGATGGCGCCATTCATATAGTCGGGTGGCAAAGTGTATGTTTTAAGATGACAAATAACACACAAAAAACAAACAAATCGTTCTGGGGGTATATTTGTTGTTGCTTTTAACACGCTCACAGTATCCTCATATACCATTTGGAAACTGTTCATTGTGGGGGTACGCCCACAATGCCGAAATACTCCCACAATGTCAAATCATACTCATATCTACACCCACAATGTACCTCTTATAAGTACACATATACTGCTGCTATTCACTGTACATAAACAAACACACACCAACCGTGTCAACGTATGCACGTACTAGAGTTCATTCATCTGTATGTGTGGGGTGCAGCACGCAGTAGTGGCTGTTAAAATGATACCTTATTGCAATTT